>CM017897.1:21073243-21518239 GCA_008369825.1 Triplophysa tibetana
CACACTGAACAAATGCCACACACATGAATAAGGTCTATAAACTGTGCTGCACACCTGAGATTAATCACGTCATCCAATGTAGTATTGAAAGGTAACCAATGTGTGAGCTTGGGCTACATACAAAGTAAATTGTCTACCATTGTGCCAATGTTTTAAGGCCCTAGTTCAGTGACATGAAAGAGTGAAAGTGTAATGGGTGAACAGATGAATTTACCGTCCTTGATGCCCTTCATTAACTTCCGACTTTGGATAGGTTTGAGGTATTTCACCAGATCCCTCTCCTCTACCAAGGTCAGATCTTCAATAGACTCGACCCCAAGCTCATCCAGCATGGTGTAAGAAGGTCATCAGGGAACCAGGCAAGTATGACCACACTGCTTCCTTGACCTAGTCTCATTAAGTAGTGAATCATGAAAACTGTAATTTCTCATTTTCGCCATCCCTACACTGTATGCATATTTCCTACTATAGTCTTTTCAATCAACAAAGCAAATTAAAGACATAAATCAACTTTATTCAAGGCTACCAAAAGAAAAAAAACTTTTTGTTTGCTATGACTACATAGCCTGCTCTCTACTCGCATCTCTCCTCACGTATTCTGTATCCTCACTTCCTCCCTGCTCATACTGCCTCTGGAAAAGAATGGTGGTGGAGAGCAATAAGGACTGATCATACACATTGGATGCTGAAAGAGGATAGTAGTCCAGTAGATCTTCCTGCTTAATGCACACATAATTGTCTTGGGCCACTCCTAGGTCACAGTACACACCTGTGTCACATAACTTTACAAAAGTATTTTTCTCTGGACAAAATAGACCGAATTATGAACAACAATAACAAGCATAATCTTTCCCATGAGAAGCCCTTCATCACAGTTCTCTAGTAAAATGTACATCCCCCTTCTGTAATCTGTGCCTTTGACTGTAACATAGTTTACAAGCCACTGCCGACTGTAACTGGAATGGACACTGGCTACAGATGCCCTGATCCTGTCATTGTAATCGTCAACATGAAAATCAGTCCCCTTTTCTGCTTGTACAAGTGAGGGAAAAGTTTCCTGCACTCAGTACGCTTGTAGAAGTTGGTGCCCTCTGCTAGAGTTTTGCACAAATTCTCAAAATGTGCAATTTTCTGGCACACTGTTTAAAAAATGTATGTTTGCTCTCAAATCGGAGTGTCCATAGGCGAATAAGTGGGCCAAAGTGAATGATGAGAGATGGATAGTGGCACAGATAGAGGGTGCTTTGGTCTGAGTGGGCATTGGGGAAAAGCCTTGTCCTGTTGTCCTGCTATGAGGACTTTAAGATACGCAACCTGGCCCTCTGTAATGACCGGTGCACAGATGAGCTCAACAATCTCCCTCAGCTGCAAAATGATTTGCCACACCTCATTTTCGCAGGGATCTTTAATCCTGTCACCCACAAGTGGGAGAAGTCTAAGCAAACACCAGTTCTGAACTGCATGCCCACTGAGCTTGTCGCTGCTGGAGAGAGGTCTGCTGGTTTTTCCTTACCATCGTTAACTTCATATCTGAACTGGTTCTTGCACTGTTTAACTGCAGGTATGTAAAATGATTATCCTCAACTAAATGGCGAATATATAAAGGAAGGTCATAAGCTATGACTCCCTCAAATAAGTCATGGCCTAGACATGGTGGTAGGCCAGGCTGGCAAACATGGAAATGTGAAAGCTGATTGAAAGGAGAGTCAAACTTGATGCCGCATACAGAGTCAGTGGCAGTAGTTTCCTGCTCTTGCAAATTACTTGCGTATGATGGGCTGTTCTTTTGGTACCACACGATATAGAATTAATCAGGAAATCATCTACACACCTCACAGTAACGACAAAATAAGTAGACCGACTGAAGTTCTCCAAGAATCCCCCAATAGAATGGGATCCCAGGTTGTCTCCTGCAATGGCAACCAAAGAGCCCTTTAATACAATGCCATCAGATGTGACTACACCTCTCTGCTCCAGAATTTTGAGGTCCTCAATAAGAGAGCAAAAACTTTATTTACTCAAAAATACTTAAAGTCCTGTTCCCTACATAACAGAACAAGTTGCATCTGATCAATAGAAGATCTATTGTGAGGCAAGATGGCAGTAAGAGTTAGGTAAACCGCTAAAACCTTGTGTCCTGGCAACGGCTCTGTAGCAATAGACTTGTCTAAAACAAGGTCATCTAAAACTGAATCCTCTGCACACCTATGTTTTCTTGAATATGTGGTGCAAAAGTCTCCGTGTGTTAACTCCAATCACAACCTCTAAATGGACTCTATTACCATTCCTCCCCTTATGTGTGTCTTCAAATGAAAATAAGAGCAGCCAAATGTCAAACTGAAATAAACAAGCCTCAAGCAACATCAAGGGTTGTCATGCGGTAGAGCTGATGTGTCATTGTAGAGCTAATTTGCCAGGCATGTAAAAATGCCCCAGCCTGCAGGTAGGACCTATGCTGACTATACATAGATTTGCAGTCCTGGTGTATTTCTGTACCTCCGTGAGCAGTCAGGCACCCCGCACGGTAGTATAATTTGGGGCATTGCTAGCAGTTT
This sequence comes from Triplophysa tibetana, assembly GCA_008369825.1. Classification (NCBI taxonomy): domain Eukaryota; kingdom Metazoa; phylum Chordata; class Actinopteri; order Cypriniformes; family Nemacheilidae; genus Triplophysa; species Triplophysa tibetana. Next base: position 21,075,799 of record CM017897.1, read on the forward strand.
TGTGTGCTGAACATAGTTACACACATTCTCAGACACATGCTCACAGCAACGAATTTACAGTGAACATTTGGTGCATCTACCTAATCTATTTCTCCTCACTCTTAGCCCGACACTGAACAGGATACTTACCTCGCGCTCTGATGACCTGGCAAGAAAAGAAAAGGAGAATTACACAAAGGCAACCAACAATAATTTTCAGTTTTGAATCAGATTATGATCATCGATCATTGTAATTTAATTTTAGCCGTATGTCAAAATGATAGTGGTGTTTATATATGACTCATGTCCAGAATTGCGGGTATATTTCAAGCAGAGAAAGAAACAAAAATATGATTTTTTAAATATTTTTACTTTTTTATTTCATAGAATGCACTTTAAATTCAACAGATTTTCAATATTTGCTGATCTAAACTTTTAAATTAAATAAAATATTAATACTGAATCCACCATATTGTGTTTTAGCTCGAAATACTAACCTCAAACTAGATCCACATAAACACAAAAAAATATTTGAAAATTAGACTTAATTGTTTCATGATAATTCAAGTTGAATGTATGAATCAGGAGGCAGAGACAGTCAATAATAGGTGCAGTGGGAGCCATTTAGTTAATCTTTCCCATTATTATTTTTCTAAATACCATAAAGCATTATTTTTTAGTGATAGTGTAATTCATTTGTGTTCTTATTCAAAACTGATTCAAAAAATTTTGTTTGTTTTTAAATAAAAGGTTTTTGGGAGACTCGAAATGTCCCCCAATTCTAGAATGACTCATAAAGTGTGTTTTTTCTGTAGCACTTTGAGATTGCTCACTCAATGTAAAGTACAATTACAATTTTTACAATTATTATTCATTTATATCAGGACAAGTGGGAACCCTATATTAAAACCCTCCCATTGTCGAACACGACATGAGACTAACTTACTTCAGTTAGCTCAGTCATGTTGTAACTAGGATATCCGCTGGAAAAATATTTTTTCATGGTCCGTTTGAATCACTAAGTTATTTAAGTTAAGCAGCTAACGGTTAGCCCTGCTAATCTATGATAACCTTGACTAATTACAGAAATGTGCACACATAAATAGTAATGTTTGTCCCATCATTGGTTTTATAAACTTTACAAACACCAGATTTGTCTAAACGGTGATAGTGACATGAAAAAGTATAGCGAAACTCTCGTCATTACTAGCATTACTACTATTAGCAAATGCTGTGAGACAACTTTCAACAATTCCGGGCACTTGCTAACAAAATGTGAACTGTGTCATGCGATAAACGTTTATTTGAAAGTAAATATTATTATCATATTAAAATAACATGGTGTAAGTGCTGCAAACATGCATGCTGCTCACCTTCAACATTCAGCCAGGAATAGAAGAGAGACACGATGGCGCCTTCAGTTCAAACAGTTCGGTTATGTCATGTGACTTCCCAGGTCATATTTCAATACAATATTTCACTGTAATAATACTGTTTAATGCTGTGAAATCCTTAATTTTTTCACTGTGTTGCTGTGATATTACAGACCTTGTTGTGATATAACAGCACGTTTTAGATTGCAAGATTTTACTGTAAAATAAGAGTTAAATGCTGTAAAATCCAAGGATATTGTAGTTTTTACAGGTATTCATTGGGATATTACAGGGAAACTTAATTACAACAAGTTACTGTAAAATAATACTGTTAATTATTGTGAAATGCTGGTAATTTCTAACAGTGTATTTAAACTCATATACCCTGTAGATTATTTAACCTTTTAATTCTTTAATACCATCAAGTGAAGGAATTCAGATATTCGTTGAACAATGCAAATGATGTTTTACTTGTGTCTGTAATGATGTGCATTTGCATTGACTCAAAATGCTTTCTGTGTCTGTAAAGATGTGAGATTTTTCTATCAAGAGTGTTTAGGGATTATAAAATCTTGTTTATCAACAGTGTGATGATAAGAGCATCATTTACTTGACTCTCTTCATAAGACTCATGTAAGGTCTCCAGTGACAGATTCTTATCTGGCTAAAATGATCTACATTAAGACAATGAACATTGGGACAAAATCTATACATTTTATTCCTCCGCCTGAAAGAGAAAGTCTTTTGTTTTATTACCTGGTTTCATGACAAAGGAAACAGATTTCAGTCAGCTCTGTGTGGCTCTCCTTCAGACAACAGAACCTAGTGACGAAACTTGTGTGTGTTGAACTTTCACATTGGTTTTATGTGATCTGATAGGATAGAAAGTCTTTGAAGTTCAATTTATTTCAAGGCCACCGATCCCCACCTCCCATTTCCATCCCTGCTTAAACCACATGATTTTTAAAACCCAGAAGCACATTTATGTACACAGACACACACCTGGGCCAATCCTAGAGTTTCCATGGAAACAAAATCCAAATGGAAATCAGTCTCAGGATCTACACACCAAAACAGGTTTTGCATTTAGGTGAATGCCCACATTTGTGTAGGACACTAAAGCTGAAGTGTTGAGACTGAACAAGCAAAGACAGTCTGATGTTCACTCTCCTGAGTGTTGTTGAAGGTAAACTTGTGTTTTCATCTTATAATTCAATCCAGTCACTTCACTTTGAGTCACTTTGTTCATTTTCATGTGTTTGTTATGATTCAATAGGATATTTTCATCATTTCAGATTCATTTCATGCTTGTGAAGCCATCAGCAAAGGAAAAACCCATTCATGTGCTGCTGTTCTCTGGTCAGTGTGACACTTTTGATCTAAATGTTAAATGTTTGAATTTATTTTTGTTGATTACAAAACTAATTGAACTTTATAAGGTTTAAAATAAAATATGAATCGAATAAACTTTAAAAAAATGTTTATTAATGCCATGTGTGCATTTTTTATCAGTTTGTTATTTAAATCACCCTTTTCTATAAACCGTTTTCGCAAAAAAACGTACACAAGGTCAAATGCAGATGTGTGTATGTCTTAAACGCCATTTAAAATGACAAAGGGTAAATTAATTAATTATTTCATTATTAATGATTGTTCATATGTTAAATGGTTCAAATGTGATGTTTTCAGACTCAATTCAGTTTTTCACATGGAAATAAATCAATTAAATGAGGCGGTTTGAAACAAATTGAGTTAAATGATCTGAATGCAGCAAGACTCATATTTGTTTATTTGTTATAATTATGTTATTTACATTTAATCAGTATCACTTTTACAACTGCTTCTAATGTTGAAAAAAATTGAAATTGTATTGAATCACCTTTGTTGTGATCAGAGTTTGCTTTAGTTGAGCTCTTGACTCTTGTGGTTTAATGTTCAGTTTGGTTTATTTCTGCTATTGTAACATTGTGTTAAGATGAATGTGTTGTGGCTTAAATACAATGAGATCAGATGATGAAGTCTAAGTGATGATGCACATTGTCTGAATGTCTATTAATGTGTAACATTTGTCCTGTGATGTCTGTGATACTACAACATGAGGCAAAGCAGTTTTATGGCTGTGATATTTTCATAAGAATCAACACACATATTCACAAACTGTTATGTAACAACTAAATTGATTAAACACACAAAGACTTCATGAATTATCATATCACATTGTGTGCGGCTGTGTTTCCATCACTTCACACATGATGAAACATGAGCCTCTCGCGCTGACCTTGATGATGAGATTTGATTTTGGCTTTTGTCTCAGTTTTCATCAAATAATGACAAACACTTTTAACTTGACAATTTATTGTGTTGATTTGAGCAGTCAGGCAGATGTATATGGAGCTGGTTTACACCTGTGTTCTCATGATGTGAGCACCACTGACATCTGCTTCAGGTGTGGTGTGTTCTCCTAAGAGGGTCTGGTGCTCTCAGAGATTTTAAAGTTCTGGAGGAAACCATTATTCCACAGCATGGGGCTGCTTTTCTCCTTTTTTCTTATATAAGCGTCAGGAATGTGTTTGAGGAATAACTTTAGGAGACTATATCACTTTAAAACATGCTTTATTCTTCCTGATATCAATCTATGTAATGTTTTCTTCTCTTTTTGGATTGTATCTGATGGTAGAATGATCTGCTCTGGTGCTTCACCTGGTGAATCTGGTCTATTAGAGTCAGTCTCTCTTATAGTCACTCCAGAGAGGAGGAGGGTCAGTGTGTTAAACCTTGTGCTGGTTTTGTGTTACAGCAGATGTTTTGTTTATAGTCAGTTTGAGCAAATGTGTATCTAGAAGTCTGGATGTACAGTTATGTGATTCCTTTTATTTAAGTTATAACTTATGTACTTGTCACCTCAAATCTCTTCATATGTCTTAATAAAACTCCTTATGGGAATTATCTTGTGTTTCACCAGAGTCTTCCGATCACCTCTCTTGACTCCGTGGTTTACACTGTTAGCTCTTACCTGCTGTTTCTACAGTAGTATACCGTCAACACTGTTGTCAGATAGTTACTGTTGATCATACATCAGCAAAAGCTCTTATTGAGGTTAAATATGTAAGTCACCATTAGTGTGATCAGTGTTTTTTTAGTTGGACTGTTGCCTCTCAATAGGTATAATGATTGTTCTGAACTGTTTTCTCGAAACACATTTGTTTTAGAGAAGGACATTTTACTCAAAAGTGAACATCCTGTGGGACAATTGTCATGTAGCAATGTGAACAGGTAAAAAAAGAAAATAATTAAAATTTCCAAAAATGCTCCCACTATATTTAGCAAGAGATTAATCTAGAGATTGAGTTTGACACACAGAGACACATCAACAATCCACTTATGAATCTCAACAATGGTGACAATCAACTGAACTGAATCATGCTGCAATGCATTCTGGGTGCATAGTACAGAAGTCAACAATGAGATTTGTATATCAAGTGTCTACGTGTTACCAAACATATCTTCACAAATTCTAAATGCTAAAGTATTATTATATTATAATCAACTTATTTCTGATGTATTTTAGTAACTAATCAAACAAAATTGAATATTCTGAATAGTCTCTTTCAGGTTGATTGTATATTGTAACAAAATAGTAATGCAATGAACGCAAAAGAATGATCTGCAATAAAGTCAAGAGTCCAAGTAAAGCAAACACTGATCATCATAATGATGACTTATAAATATTAGAAATACTATAATGAACTTTAAATTATATTTATGTTAATAAGATCTTACACAGATGACAGAAATAAAGTGAAAGTTGTGTCTGTAATAAGTGAAGATGTGAATGATGTTTGTGTTTAACTCTCTTCTGATGAGATCTTGACAGACCTTAGTGTTCAATTGTTATTTACACTTAATGTTCATCTAAGACTTTGTGACTTCAGTGAGTTCATAGATTATTTTAGTGATGTGTCTTCAGACAGTCTTTGTAGTTGTTTACTGTAAAACACTTACAGTAACTAGCTGGTAACAGTGTTGACAATATATTACTGTAGAAATGGCAGGTAAGGGCGCCCAGTGTACTTTACCAACTGTGACAGGTAGAGCAACGACACGTACGCAAGAGTAATAATCAAATGGCCCCAGAGGGTACTTTTATTATTCTCCCGATGGGGAGACGGAGGAAAAGCAGGAAGTTTTAGCGGTTCCATCGAGCCTGCGGATCTTCCTTCTAGGTAGGCACTTTGTAGATCTATGTGTTGCTGGTCAGCCTGGATCTGGTCTGCAGCGTCTTTCTTCCACGAGCGAGTGCTTGCTGGTTCATCTTATTCCTCGGAGCCTGAAAACACAAATGAGGCAGGTTAGGTCCGGCTTTTGTTGAGGCGAACTGGCCCATTCTCCTCTGTCTTCTTCCTCCTTTTATGTCCGGTGTGAGGGGGTCCTTTAATGATCGGCAGGTGTGTCTTGTTAATTTCCTCTGTCTCCATGGCGACATTGATCGTGAATTGGGTGACTCGTCACACCAACACTTTTATTTCTTCTTTATTTCTTCCCTGATTAACCAGTCAACACGATGATGTCACAGCAATCTCATAGTGATGTCACCATGAGTTTACACTCTAAAAATGGCTGGGTTAAAAACAACCCAATTGGCAACCCAGCGCTGGGTAAATATTGGACAGAACACATGCAGGGTTAAAGTAACCCACACATGATAACCCAGCATGCTGGGTTATTGAAAAAAACCAAAATGTAGTCATTTTAACTATTCATGTGTTTAATTCTGGGTTATTCATGCTGGGTTATTCTTTATTTATTCTTTACTTCATTGTCAATCAAGACAATTGACATTTATTTTGAAAAAAATAATTTTTATTTGACTGTAAAAATAATTGTTAATAAAAATGTTAACTTTTACACCCAGTAACAGCAATATTTTTAGATTTGCATAATTAAAAGAAAACACTTTAATTATAATAAATACAAATGTTTCATATCAAACATTAACAAGCATTATAAATAACATTATAAATGACTAATAAACATACTCCACAATATGTAGCAACAAATGTCAATTAATAAAAATAACTAAAGACATATAAATTATGTATAATACATTATGAATTACACCACTTTATACACTAAGAAACCATACGTGCAGCGAATCAACTCATTAAATACAGGCTACCACACTCGTCTTTCTTTAATATATGCACAAACCTTGAAATGTTTGGTTTAAAACAGAGGGAGCAACATAATTGACTGGCCGCTTAATATCCAGAGTGGACACCGAGAGAGGCGTTCCTGAACCGGGAATGCTTGCCTGCGCTCGCGGGGGGCACTCGCCGGTTTGACTCAAATTTTGTTAAATTCTCATTAAAGTTCATAAACCTAGCTTACTTGTGATGGGGTTCACTAAAATTGTATTAAATTGGAATTTCGCGTATCTTCACAGGACTATGCGAGTCAATTTATTTAATGGTGATCTGAGGTAACAGTTGCTGGTCGTCTAAATTACATCACTAATGTTAGTAAAGACACTGTTGCCTTGCAAAACGTTACAAATTATGCTAATTTCAATAAATATTCACTTAAAACATAAAAAACTTAGCTTTAAATTGCTCCAGCCAATGACTTTACCCCTTTGTTTTTAATTAGAATGAAAGTTGCGAAGTACACTCAACGTCTTCAGGGCGGTAAGCGCGCGAGACTCATCAAATAACCCAGCGGTGAGCAGAAACAACCCAGCACATTAACCCAGCGGGTATAACCCAACACCTTTAAAAAACTAAAACTACCCAAACGTGTTTAACATGTGGAAAAATAACCCAACAAACAACCCAGCGGTATGGGGTAAAAAATAACCCAGCCATTTTAAGAGTGTACAGAAAGCTCACGATGAGGTCAAAATGTAACCTCACACAAACTCACTGTGTGCTCAAACTGTGATCTTAGAGGTTTAGATGTGACTGGTTTGTCATTTGAAGTCTTCATTATGATGATGAGTGTTTGCTTTAGTTGAGCTCTTAACTCTACAGTGTTTGACTTCTCTTCCTCTTCCTGATGTAACTGTGTGTTCACTATGGTAGAGCACATTTATTAAATTGAGTAATGCTAAATTGGTAAATGTTGATGAGCAAACTGTCAGTTTATGTGATAGTAGAGAGAGACATTTTGGCTGGTTTGAAATTATCAGATATTTCAAAGGTCTCTTAAATGAATTATACACACATTTTTAAACACTTGGTTTACACACAAATAGATCAAGAATCAGCATATTAAACTCAACAATGGTGACAATCATCAGAATGAAAACTTCACGCTGCAATGCATGCTGGGTAACATCCTAGTTCAAAACTCATTCATGACCCCAACATGCATTACAGCATGAAGTTTTTCAGTTTATTCTAAACCTTGTTGAGCTAATACACTGAGCCTTGATGTATTTGTGTCTTAATTACAGACTGCTGCAGTGTTTATGTGTGCAATTCATTAAGAAGATCTTTATAATATACCTTTGCTTCAAAACATTTAAATCTCACTCTCTACTATCACATATTCAGCAGCACAAGACTGTTCTCATCAACATTTACACATTATTATATTATCATCAAAGACTCTGGCATTACTCAACATAACAAATGTTCACCATAAAGTAAACACAAAGTTACAGCAACCAGAGGAAGAGTCAAACACTGTAGAGTCAAGAGCTCAACTAAAGCAAACACTCATATCCATAGTTGCCAACTCTCGCGAGACAAATAAGCAACCCCAGCTTTAAAAATAAGCCTAAAACAAGCCCAATATAATTAGATTATTTTTTACCATCGTTCTAATTTATCATTAACTATTTTTTTACAATAAATAAGCCTGCAATATTTAAACTTGAAATTCTCGTTTATTTTAAAATGAAGAGCAGAAGATATTTAGCAAAAATCAATAAACGGCAACAAAACGTGAGGGCACGCTCTAACCACTCATCTTCGATGACCTGTGCAGAATAGGGTGTGAGAGATGGAAAAGAAGAAAAAGATAATAGCCTTAAATGGCTTTGTTGTACTTTTTTCCATACTTGGACCACTTTGATGGTGCCATTGTTTTCTCAAATTTACATGTTTTAGTTATGTCCATCTAAATGTCATCGCTTGGATTACAACGTCACGCGCCTGCACTTTGAATTCTTGTCAAATTTTCCTAACAAGCAACAAATATTTTTGATAAAAAAACAAGCCCAAAGTCGCAGATTATAACCGGACTTGGCAACTATGCTCATATCCCTCTCTCTTTCTCTCTCTCTCTCTCAAATTCAAATGAGTTTTATTGACATGACTTGTACAGTATTGCCAAAGCATTGGTCATTTCATTAGCAATGAACAAAACAACAAATAAAGAATGAATATACAAAACAAAATGCGTAAATCAATGGCTAAATTTAAACTAAATATTATACATAACTTCAAAAGCCTTGTAGATACAGATACTGAAAAATAAATAAACAAATAAATAAATAAACAAAAAATGTTTACAGTTACATACAAAATAAATTTTACATTTTATTTTTGGCCACTGGCTGATTCTCTATGTTTATGGCAAGCTGTAAAAAAGTTTCCTGCTGTTGTGATTAATCTGGAGTTTTCTCCCAAGATGTGCATTCATTTTTCTGCATTTGGGAGTGCCATAAAAGTGGGTGTTATTTGTTGAAATTGAGTGAAGTATTCAGATTTTATATTCTGATAGTGATCACAGTGCAGGAGGAAGTGTTCTTCTGTTTCTACAGCTCTCTGAGAACACAATAAACACAGTCTCTCTTCTTGCGGTTGCCATCTTTGTCTGTGTCGTCCTCTTTCTACAGCTAGAGAGTGATCACTCAATCTGTATTTACTTATTGTCTTTCTCACTTTAGGATTTTTCACACAGCTCAAGTATTCTGCTTGTTTATAGTCAGTTTTCAGATGTAGATAGAGTTCCATCTTCTTTTGTGTTTTGTTGCATCTTTCCGATAGGCAATATAGTTTTGTTTTTGTATTTTTATCACTTGGTTAGGCCAGATAGTGTGGTGCTGGTTTGGGTGAAGTTGAAGTATCAGTTGTAGAAAGGGACTTCTGTGAGGGTTCTGCTCTTGGTACTGCAGAGCTTGAGCGTGATATGAGCTTTGATCACTGTTTTTCAGGTGCTTATAGAATTTCAGAGCTCTTTTTTGTATATTCAACAGTAAGGGGTATTGTCCTAATTCAGCTCTACATGAGTTGTTTGGTGTGGATCTGTTTACTTTAAGTATGCTCTTACAAATGAGCGTATGTAGAGTTTCAGTTTCTTCTTTTTCCCATTTAGAGAAGTCTTGAGTTTTAAGTGGTCCCCATATCTCACTGCCATATAATGCAATGGGTTCAATTATTGCTTTTAGCAGTTTTAACCATGTCTGATTTGGAATTTCATATTGAATTGTATTTTTAATCATGTAGAAGACTCATTGCTTTTGTTTTCAAATCATTTACAGCTGGATTGAAGTTTCCTGTTGAACTTATTCTTAGTCCCAGATAAGTGTATTCTTTCGTGTGTTGGAGAATTTGATTTCCTGCTCTGAATATAAAATGATTTTCCCTACACCTGGATCTCTTTTGAAAAATCATTATTTTGTTTTTCTGAGGTTAATTTTAAGGGCCCACGTTTGACTGAATGTATCTATGATGTCAAGAAGCTGTTGAAGTCCCTCTTTTGTGTCTGACAGAATGACTAAATCATCTGCGAAGAGGAGGCATTTGATTTCTGATTCAGTCAGGATCGGGCCTGGAGCGGTCGAATTATTCAATGCTTTGGCTAATTCATTTATATAGATTTTAAATAAAGTGGGGCTCAATTGACAACCTTGTCTGACGCCTCGTCATAGTGAGAAAAATTCTGATCGTTTGTTTTCCATTTTCACTGCACATGTGTTGTTCTTATACATGCTGCTGATTAAATCAAAAGTTTTCCCTCCAATCTCTTTTTCTAATAGTTTCAGGAAAAGACCTTCATGCCAGATGGAGTCAAAGGCCTTCTCAAAATCAACAAAACAAGCAAAGACTTTACTTTTGTTTTAATGGACATGTTTGTCGATGATATTGTGGAGGGTATAAATGTGGTCTGATTTTCTGTTTTGGGCAGAAATCCAATTAGATTTTTCTCCAGTATTTTGTGGTCTTGGAGAAAGTTTTGCAGTCTTTTATTAATGATCGAACAGAATATTTTCCCCACGTTGCTGTTGACAAATATGCCTCTGTAATTGTTTGGCTCAATTTGTCTCCTTGTTTAAAGATGGGTGTAATTAGACCTTGATTCCAGGTGTCCGGAAAATATCCTACACTTAAAACTATGTTAAAGAATTTGGTTATCACCATCTTGAATTTTTCAATGGTGTATTTAATCATTTCATTTAAAATTCCATCAATGCCACATGCTTTGTTTGGTTTTAATTCATTCAATCTATCTGTGAGCTCATTTACTGTGATTGGGAAATCAAGGGGATTTTGAATATCTTTAATCTTATTTATTATAATTTCAAATTTGCTTTTTATTTCATTTTGTGCAGAATTAAATTCTGTTGTTTTGTACAATGTTTCAAAGTGTGTCTTCCATATGTTCCCGTTTTGGATGGCCAGTTCATGTTGCCGTGGACTATAGAGACTTATTCCAAAAGTTACTGGTTTTTATTGACTCCTCTATTTCACTAAACAGCTGTTCTGTATGTTGTTCCTTCTTTGTTCTGAGAGTTTGTTTGTATAGTTTCAGAGCTTCATGAAATTGATGGCGGAGTTCTTGATTGTCAGGGTCTCTGTGTTTTGTATTGGAAAGATTTCATACTGTTGTTCTAATAGTTTGGCACTCGTTGACCTTTTCTTTGGAGATGGTGGTCTAGTGAGTTAAACCACTGAACTGATAAATCAAAAGATTGCTGGTTCGATCCCAGCAGCCACCACCAGCGTGTCTTTGAGCAAGACACTCAACTCCATGTTGCTCCTAGGGGGATTGTCCCTGTAATAAGTGCACTGTAAGTCGCTTTGGATAAAACTTTTTGAAGATCTTTTCAAATTGCACATGGATGCTAATTGGTGAAATATGTTTGTAATATCATGTAGTGCCAGATTTGTGCCTGCTTTATTGGGTGGATAGGTGTCCATCGTAAATTTGTCTAACAATAGTTTGATATTTTGACTTTCCATTGCAATTTGATAGTTCTCTCGGCTGTTTTTTGTCCATTTGTAGGATGGTTGCAGATTTTGTAATTGTGAGGGTTGTGTGCATGTTTCAGTGGTTGGAGTTAGCTTTAAATGTAATGTCATTTTACAGTGATCTGATCGAGGTGTTTGAGGACTGACTGTGAACGCTCTGAGATGCACCGGATCAATGTCTGTTATGAAGTAATCTACAGTGCTGTTACCCAGAAAAGAATGATATGTATAACAGCCAAAGAGTCAAAGATGGTTGTTGTTTGTAATATATTTGTCTCCCTGTGTGTTGATAAAGTCTAGCTCATTTCCAATTCTGTCATTTAAATCGCCACACAATATAACATTGCCTTTTGTCTGTAAAATGCAGATCTCATCTTGTAGGATGGAAAAGATTTCTTCGCTATAATAGGGAGATTCAGCCGGGGGTAAATATGTAGAACACAAGAATATGTGACGGTCAGTGGAGATTATGGATTTTTAACCAAATGTAAAATTCACCAGTTTTTATAATTGTAATGGAGTCTAATAGTTCTGTCTTGTACCATATGATCATTACTCCCGAGTCTCTTCCTTTAGTCACCACCCTTAGTTTAGTTTATGGTAAAACTATTTCTCTAAATCCAATAGGACAGCCAGTGGATAGATCTTTTACATTCCATGTTTCCTGTAAAATTATAATGTCAGAATTATGAATTTCTTTTTTGAAGTCTGAATGATTACTCTTAATACTTAAGTCCATGATTATTCCAACAGGAGATTTTTAAAGAATATGAGCGCATTAACTGATCCTGTAGTGTATTTCAAAAACAAGACAGACATTAGCTTCTTCAATTGACCAGTAAAAAAAAGAAAAAAAAATTGAGTATTATAAATGCGTTTGATCATATACTGATATCATTGAAACATATATCACATTATCAAAAATATACATTTACATTTTCATTTAGGCCTATTAATATTTTATACTTTTTTCTTTTATTCACTAACCCTTGGATGAGAGCACAACAAAGACAGCATGTGTTGTATGTTTTTGAGGTCTCTGGATGGGGAGGAGGTGGACTCAGGTACCGTGCTGCTGTTGGAGTGAATCAGTGATTTGCTGACAGCTTCCACGTAGCTCTGAGTGTCTGGATACGGTTCATGTCCGTGTGAAGGAGAGGGGACTGCCGGTCTTGTTCTTTGGTGTCTTTCACGGGGAGGCCTGGAGTCTGTCCTGGGGTTTCTCTGGTCAGAAGTGAAGCGCTGAAGAGGCTCTGTGAGGGGTCCGTGTGGTCGCTGCGGTGTGGTTGAGCTGCGGTTCAGTGTCATGTCCTTCAGAGTCTTAGCAAAGATGGGTACAGCCTCTCTGTGGAGATGAACGTGATCGTAGAGGCTCCTCAGATTCAGAGTGGGGTGATGAGTTAGGTGAACGTTGGGCTTTAGAGCACAGTGTCTAGACACTCTTGCGTTGATATGCCTGATGGTGCCTGGGTGGAAATCTGAGCGCGGTAACAGGGTGGAGAGGATCACTTTGGAGTTGGGGAAGTTGGAGGAAGCCTTGTCTATCACATTCATGAGAGCTGTGGCTACTCTTTCTTGCTGGGCTCTCCGGTCATTGGTGCCGGTGTGAATGATGATGTGAGTCGGGGAACCCAGTTGTTCTTCACACAAAAGCTCCAGGGCCTTCTGTGTGTTTGGACACCATATTTTCCGGACGTTTCTCCTCGGGCACAGTTTATTTTCATCAATAAATTTGCCATTGGAGTCCATCAGGAGTATAATCTGAGGCTGTGTTTGATTGTAGGAGTCAGATAGAGGAGGACTGCTGGAGTCTGTGTCTGTTGTAGTTGGAGGAGAATTGGGTTGATGTTCTTCTGTTTGTGTCACCTGTTCCTTCAGGGCTGGCAGATGTTTTCTGTATAATTCTCTGTCTTCTCTTAACTATTCCATCTCTTGTCTCATTTTACAAAGTTGATTGTTGTATTCTTCTCTCTTATTTCTCAGTTCTTGAAGTTATTCTTTTAGTTTTGCTATTTCTGTGCGATTATCCTCTTCTTTGTCGGTGTGTTTGGTTTGTTGTATTCCTCCATGTATCTCGTCTCTCAGCTGAACCAGTTCCAGCTCCATCTCTGAGAATTTTTCCTTCATGTCACAGATGATGTTGTGAAGAAGAGAGATTTCCTCATTGTCGTCATTTTAGATTGAAAGGTGAAGGTATTTGCTGACTGCTTCAGTGTTGTTGAGTTGTTATTATTCTGTTGAGCTTTTTCTTTTATCTGAGGGAAGTGTTTTTCAAACCGTTTCAGATTTCCCTGAATCAACACAATCCCATTTTTATACAGGTTGGTTGTTGTCATGATCAAATCCGAATCTTCTTCTTTAATCTGTAGTTTCCATCCGTTGTTGATGCCCTTTCTGATGACTGTTGAGTAATGCTGTCCAATGGCTAAGTGCCAGGCTTCAGGGTCTTCTGTGTAAAATATGATGTTACTGACCTCTCCACTCTTGTACAAGTCTGAGAACAGGGTTTCTACTTTGTGCTTGAGGAGCTGGCAGTTATCTGTTGTTCTATCAATATGTAACTGTCCACTGAATCTTGGCCGCTATATTGAAGATTAATCCGTCCAAAGTAACGCCTTTTTGACAATTTTCCTTTAAAATAAAGATTTGTTGATTGCAGATCTGTACTCACATTGAAATTTCTTATTTTCTTCCCTTTCTGCAGGTTGTTGTAGGACTTTTTTAAGCTGTTTTCAGCCAGTTGTCTTCTGCTGGTTTTCTTTGTTATTTTAAATCTTCTTTCATCAAATAAATGTTGAAGATAGTTTTCTTGTCTTGAATATGTTAAAACTGAATGTCTGTCTTATTTTTAAATAAGATTAAAAAGTAAAATGATCAGGAGCACATCTTGCTGCTGCTGCTCAACTCTCTCTCTCTCTCTCTCTCTCACTCTCTCTCTCTCAAGATTCAAGATTCAAAGGAGCTTTATTGTCATGATAAAATAAATTTACATTGCCAAAGCAAAATTAAATATAAACATGCACAAATACAGATTAAGATAAAAATGAGATAGAATACAATTAAAAGTCTATACGTAAATATATATATATCTCAATATAAACAGAAAAATAAAAATACATTTAATTGAAGTTATCAATGAGGATGAAAATGTCAGTTTGCAGCCAGGTTTGAGCTTCTTGAGTTTTCTCCCAGTATGTATGAGATCTTGTCCTTTTGTTGAAACTGCTGGAAGTTTTTGTGTAAGTTTGTAAACTGGGGGAAGAATGTTTCTCTGATTTGTGTGTAGTTGGCACAGGAGAGGAGAAAGTGCAGCTCTGTTTCCACTTGATTGTGTGTGCAGTGTGGACACAGTCGCTCTTCTCTCGGTGTCCATGTGTGTCTGTGTCTGCCCGTCTCTACAGTGAGCTGCTGATCACTGAGTCTGTACATGCTCAACACTTTTCTTAGTTTAGGGTCTGATACGCTTATGAGGTATTCTGACACTTTATATTCTCTCTTTAGTGACAGATAGCATTCCAGTTTACTTTGCTGAGCTGTTGCTTCTGTCCAGTGTTTGAGATATTTCTCTTTTTGTCTTTTGATCATTTGGTTAAGTCTGGCTGGGGTTTGGGGTTGTCTTGGGCATGTTTGGGGTTGTAGAGTTAGTTGTGAGATCAGTTGGATGAAGGGGTTTCTCTCTGGGCTCAGCTCTTGATGGCTTAGGGCTTTGTGATGGAATGTGTCTGTGTCGCTGTTCTTAAGGTGCGTGTAGAATTTTAAAGCTCTTTTTTGTATATTTATGATTAGAGGATACAGTCTCCTTCCAAAACAGCCAGGAACCTCGGAGTCATATTTGATGAACAGCTGTCCTTCAATGATGACATTGCAAAGACAACACGGTCATGCCGATACGCCTTAAACATTAGAAAGGTTAGACCTTATCTCACGGAGCACAGCTCCTTGTCCAGGCCCTGGTAATCTCAAGGTTGGACTACTGCAATGCTCTCCTTGCTGGTCTTCCTTCAAAGGCTATCAAACCGCTCCAGCTGGTCCAGAACGCAGCAGCACGCCTCGTCTTCCAACAGCCCAAAAGGGCTCATGTGACACCCCTTTTCATCTCTCTCCACTGGCTGCCCGTAGAAGCCCGCAACAGATTCAAGTCACTAATGCTTGCTTACAGGACTATCACTGGATCTGCACCGGGTTACTTTCACACCCTCCTGCAACCCTACACCCCATCAAGATCCCTGCGTTCAGCAAACCAGAGGCATCTTGTATTGGCTTCTCATAAGGACAGTAAATCGCTTTCCCGCTCATTCCGCTTCACAACTCCTTCCTGGTGGAACATTCTTCCTAACTCTGTCCGGTCAACACATCTCTCACAACATTCAAAAAACTACTCAAAACCCATCTCTGCTGTGAATACCTGACAGACAAATAAATTAATTAAAAAAAAAACTCACTAACTCTTTCTCTCAACAGGTAGTGGTCTAGCTTTTGTTGAAACTAGTAACTTTGTATTGGCACCTAATGTATTATGGCTCC
This sequence comes from Triplophysa tibetana, assembly GCA_008369825.1. Lineage (NCBI taxonomy): Eukaryota > Metazoa > Chordata > Actinopteri > Cypriniformes > Nemacheilidae > Triplophysa > Triplophysa tibetana. The sequence continues at coordinate 21,091,871 of CM017897.1, forward strand.
TGTATGACATATCGCTTGTTGCTCCCTAACTCTATGTAAGTCGCTTTGGATAACTCCAGTACTGATCCCAACAGCATGCTCCATCCAACTACAAAACTGCACATTGCTCATAATGTTAAAACAAAAGATCTTCACTAAATACGTTATAAAATGCAAATAAAGTCAATTATATATTTGAAATTAAGAATGTAATAATTTAATTTAATTATAAAAAATGTATTGTACATTGTACAATTGTAAGTAGTTTAAATAATAAATCTCAAATATTTAGAAGGTGAAACGACAAAAGTTTACTGGAAGTAAAAATCAAAAACAGAAAGTCTTCATTGTAATTATATTGTGCAAAACTCTATCCCTCCAAGCAGACGAGCTGCAATCTTTCTAATGGTCTATATTATTAAATCATATATTAAATATACTACAACGCTTATAATAACATTTCAATGAACAAAACAATTGAGTGACACAGTCGATTTTTATCGACCACCAGATGGCGAAGTAGAGAAATGTGTCAGAAGCGTCTAAGAAACCATGAAGTTTGTTTTTAAAGCCTCACAGATTCAGAAGGACAGTAGTTCTCCAGAAACTGAGCTGGTCACATATGCCCTAGGTGCTGTTTCTGGCCTCAGACCGAGCATTGAATGTGTTCAGATCAAGAATGACCCGTGTCACAGGGTTTTTCATCATTATGTTTCCCCATGTGGTCTGTGACTAAGTGTAAACCGTTCTTCATGCATTCCACATCCAAGGATTTCTTACCATGATATTATCAGTTGACATATTGATATAATCTGTGACAGAGTTAATGTGTTCATTAATGTGCGTGTCTTCTGCATCATGAGTAATCTGTGGATCTGTGGTTTTGAAGAAATGTGAAGATGACCTCACTATTGTTCTGCTTTTGTTTGCATGCAGATATAAGAAGAATGGAGAAGTGAAAACCCTGGTTGGTTAAATGAACTTGGAGAAAACCTTCATCATGTTAGTACTGTTAAAGTCATAACTGAGCACTGTGTCCAATTATTTTAAGACAACAGAAGACATTTACAAATATCACCATTAAACTACAGAATGTGTTTTAGTCTATAATAGTGTCATGACTCTCTCTATGAGAAAAGAGGAAATGAGAAACCACAGGAAGAGCAACAAATGTTCTCAGAAGAACTATAAGTAGATGATGAGAAGAGACTCAGTAAGAGAAACACAACATGACTGAGAAGAGTGATATATGTCTGCTGGGACTGATCCTTCTCTCTTCACTATTCACAGGTAAACTATACAACACATTTATTTCATCAGATTTCATTTCATTACTCTCACTGACATTCTGACAAACATGTTCAGTTTCATCTCATGTCACATTTATCATAGAGTTCATGTGTCTTAAGCCACGTTCACACTTCAAGTCTTACTGCTCAATTCTGATTTTTTTCTCAGATCAGATTTTTTTTGTTTGGCTGTTCTCAGTATTTTTTAAATGTGGCCAATATCAGATTCCAGTGTGAACTGGTGATGGTTATAAACTGATGCTCATGCTCAAAACAACCTTAACACGTAACAGGCAGCATGCTTTCATACAGAATGAAGCAAAGGTCAAGTCAGCGAGCGTTTTTGATTTAAAGTGGTGCTGAGTGGATTGTTCTCGCGGTGCGATTTTACAGCATTAATGGAGCAGTCCGGATTATTATAACGGATTCTATAGTTATTTGTTGCATCGCATCGTGTGGCTCACGTGCGGTAGACAGTGCAGGGATTTATGTTTATAATGTGATGCTTAAAGTTTGGCAGCCGAGCTGTAAAGTGCACTTCCGTCAATAGAATAGTGCGTGAAGCTTTAAATTAGCTCAGAATTATGATGCAAGTCGATCTACAATGATGCAAACCTCGTATGAATTCCATTATGACCGTTCAGACTGAGGTGGCATTGCGAAACATCAGACCTGTATCTGATTAAGGACCACATATGGAAGTGGCTCAGAACAGATTAAAAAAGATCGTATTTCATTGTGTTTGTCCTGTTCAAGCTATCATGCAGTACACAGATCTGGGTCGCATATGAGCAAAAATCTGATTTTGGTGGCATTGTGAGCCTGACTTTTTACTCAAATTCAAAAGTCTGATGTCAAGAGTCAATGATAGAGGAACTAGATCACATTATCTTCTGCCAAAACTTCTAAATTATGAGATGTAAAAATAATAAAAATCTATCTGTCATTAGGAGATAAATATTGAGCTGTTTTAATATATTGTCATGTTTTAATATGAATAATGTCATCTGCTGTTTCAGGTGTGAGTGGAGCAGAAGTGACTGATGTGTTCATCAGTTCTGGTGAAAGTGTGTCTCTGTCCTGTAATGATGCTCTTCATCAATGCTCCTCAACTACATGGATCTACTTTAATTATACAACATCATCTGAAGTAGAAGTGTTTACTGGAGGAATAAAGAAGAATAACACAGAGAGATCTGAGTCTGACTGCTCTCTCAACATCTATAACACAACACAACATGATGGTGGAAGTTACACCTGCAGACAATATGTGAATGGAAGTCAACATGGACCTGATTCAGATGTTTATCTACATGTTCTTCACGGTCAGTGTTTCTCTTCATTTATATGAATCATGTTTAACTTCAGATCACAGTTCTCTTTATCTCTTGTGTTTTCACTGAAACTCATGAGTACTGAGAGTGTGTTGTGTGATTTGTGTTTCAGTGTCTTCATCATCATCATCATCATCATCATCATCATCATCACAGACTGAGATAAGAGCAAACACATCTGTCAATCTCTCCTGTCAGCTGTTTTCATTTGACTGTGATCATGTGTCCAGTGATGATGGATATCAGCTGGTGTGGATGAATCAGACTGATGTTGATCTACAGACAGACTCCAGATATCAGATTAGATCAGATGAACTCGGTCTCATCTCTCGGACTACAACACTCGTGAATGAAGACTACACTCTAAAGTGTTTTACTGCGATTTACTCAATTTTTTTGGTGAAACAATTTACACAAAAAAAAATTGAGTAAATTTTATAGCTGTGAATTCAATCATATATACTGTTTATATTGAGTAAATCAAATTAAAAACATTAAGTAAATCTGAGTAACACCATTTATATATACGACAAATAAAATCGAGTAGATTTAATATATTTTATTTTTGATATCTGAATAACTTTATTATTTTATGTGACAAATAAAATCGAGTAGAGTTATTCAGATTTACTTATATTTTTTATTGCAATTTACTCTTTTTGAACAGTAAATTTCATTGATTTTGCAGCTATACATTTACTAATAATTTTTAGTGTAAATTGTTTCACCAAAATAAATGAGTACATATAATTGAAAATATAGCACTTTTTTGTTTTCACTATTTACTAAATGTGCATTTAATGTAATATTGGACTATCAATTATCAAAATGTTACATTTACTTGTTTAAATTGTATTTACCCTTTACTCCAAGAGTACTTTACAATGAATAATAAAACCAAGTTATAAAGAAAGCACATGTGCACACATTATTTAAATTACAAAATGTATTTGTGAATTAAACATTTGACAATGTGAATTCATTCTAAAAATCATCATAACATTGAAGTATTTCGCATGTAAAATAGCCTTAAAGAATAAACCTTACTGGTGAATCCCAACCATATCACCCACCTTTACAGCAATAGATTAATTACTATTGTAACTGCCACATTAAAGGGATAGTTCAACCAAAAATGAAAATGTTGTCATTGTGTACTCATCCTCAAGTTGTTCTAAACCTGTATAATTGTTTTCTTCTGTTAAATACCAAGGAATATATTTGAAGAATGTTGGTAAACAGATGGTTGGGCCCCATTGACTTCCACTGTAATAAAATAATACTATGCAAAGTAAATGGTGTTCATCAAATATCAGAATGTTACGAACATTCTTCAAAATATCCTCTTTTGTGTTCAACAGAAGAAACATGTTCAGGTGTGGAACAATTTAAGGGTGAGTGTTTCATGAAAACATAACAAAATTTTGAGCAAACTATCCGTTAAGACAATCAATCAAAAACATTTCAACAGGGATACCCATTCATTGCGATGATCTTCAATAGTAGAGCTGTTCAAGATCAAGAACTATCACTTGGAGACAATCAATAAGATTGTAAAACTTTCAAACAGGTACCCATTTTGTGGGATGATCTTGAATAGTCTATCCAAGCAGCTGTTTTTTTAGTCTCTGAACCTTAACAGACAGTTTTGCTGGATCCAATTCAAGAAGAAGTTTTTGGAACACTTCAAATGAGTATCTGTGAGTCTTGGGATATCTCAGATCCAGTGAGTAAGTGAGACCCAAAAGATAGCAGCAAGCTCTTATGAGATTGGCAAGATTTTTGAGGACAGTGATGCCCTCAATCACTATTCCTACATCGGTGACCACCCAATTGCTCTGCAGCATGTAGATTTTAATAGCCTCCTCTGCCAACTCCTCTTCCACAGTGATGGTATGATCAGCAGAATCCTGTAGACACATTGTAAAGATGGCTGGTTAGACTTCACCCTAACTTTCAGCCCGTATGTTACAAGATATACAAAAGCATAGCCTCCCTTCAGGGTGCTGCAAACCATATTACAGGTGACATCCTAAAGTTTACTGGGGAAGGTGTTACAAAAATTAACAGCAATTTTCTTGTTCTCCATTGGGAAATGCATTTTTAATAAAAAACCCATGACAAACAAAGAGACCAACATTGAGCTTCAAAGCTGTATAACATTAAAACATGTTTTACTCAAAAGAAAATTATTTTAAAACTCTTCAATTAAAATTCATAAGAAAATGCAAGTAAGTTCGCCCTGGAATTAACCTCTATTATAAGATGACTATCTACTCCACAATAGCTGCATCTCAATCTACACCCTAGGTTGTGAATCAGAATATCAGGTACATAAATTTGGGCACTGGATAGGACAGTATTTCAGTGGGATATACGTTTTTGCTAATTCTGTGCTCAAATTTTGGAAAATCTTCGGGTACTGCGTTTGCGTGTGGCGGAATTGCCAAACAGTATAGCAAACACAGCGGTTTGGAAAATATCTGCGTTCGTGTGTTCGCGTCCCCATAAAGGTTGAGACGCATACGGTGAAAACTCCACAGCGCCACTTATTCTCGGAGTCCGGTATCACACGAAAATCAAAAGGGCTCTGTAATGTCAGCCCATACAGTTGATGAGCTGATGAGACCCACGTCTAGTTGTAAGACCATGATTAACGTTCCACAGGACGTTATACATTCAAATATCCCTTATTAGCTTTTTTTCGGTTGAAATAATAAATACAAGGTGATTCAAAGAGTACCAAGTAACCCATTAAAAAAATAGTCAATGGTACTAGCTTACAATACAAACGGCTGCGACAACATTGTGAAAACTAACTTAACACTGCTTAACACTTAACACTGTGTAACTTATACACGAACACAACGCCACAGTTTATTTATATTTTGATTATAGTTTTACTAAAATATGCAGTATTAGCTGATTAACGTAACTTACCAGGATTTTCAAGAGAAACCGTTTAGCTTGCTCCCGCTTAGCCGCGAAGTGGAGGTTAGTCGATGTTCCCTTTTTAGCTGAAGTAAAATACAAAAACCGTTAATAGTAAATTCTTAATATTAAACTATTTGATAAAGTACTACAGACATACGTATAATTAACGTTAGCCGACTAATTGTTACTTACCAAGATTTCCGAGGCGCGGAGAGCAGATGGGTAGACTTGTTGCTGAGGAAAGCACGCAGACGTGATGCGCACGTGATCACTTAAGCCGCGAAAGTTACTCAATTTTATTTGTTGATGTTAAATCAATAAGACAATTTATAGGATTTACTTAATATATTTAGATTTTAAAACTGATCAGTACAAGTAAATGATCTTCAAATATATCTATTAGATTTCACCTAAATATTAAGGGTATATTAAAAATATAATTTGTTAGTTAAATACTCATTTATTTTCAATAATATATGTACATTTTAGAAAAAATAACTGTTTGATTTTTAATGGATTTTTTAAATATGTCCTACTAAAAAAAACACTTAAACGATTTTAAAAGAAATTATTAAATTAATATAGCTGTTTATTTGGGTTAATTATACTTAGCAACTGGATTATTTTTGAGTGTACAACACAGAGTTGAGATGTGTGCTCAAACACAAGAATGACATCAAGACCTCAGTCACATATACTGTCAGATTTACAGGTAAGACATCACTCTGACAGGAGTGTCCTGAACTCAAAGTGACTTCAGTCATTAAACTCTGTACTGATGATGAAGAAATGACATAAACATGAAATATGATTGTGATGTTCTACAGTATGATGTCTCTGAACATTCATCATCTTCTGTATGTGTGTGTGTGTTTCCACATTATGACTCATCTTAACTAAACTTTGTTATTTTACAGCATCATCTACAACATCAATAATAATAAGAGGTATGAAGTGTTGATTGTGATCCATGTGTCCTGTTACATAAGTACATGAGTGAAACTCTCACTGAACTCATCTTGTGTTTGTTTCTCATGTGTAGTGTTTGAGAGTTTGATGGATTTAATGGTGTTCTTGTGTCTTCTAGTGATTCTAGTGATTGTTGAGTTGTCAGTGTTTGCTGCTCCTACTGTCATTCTTCTTCAGCTCATCTGTGCAGGAAGAGCGCGTGAGTTTTCATCATCATCATCATCATTCACATTCACCTGAAACAATCCAGAAAACAAACAGCAGAACTTCATCATTTTTATTGACTTTTATCTTCTCAGAAAACAGAAGAAGGACTCAGAACGCTTATCCAGAAGACACAGTGATGTCAGTTTTGGAATAAAATCCTCTTTATGAATAAATTACAGCGAGCTTTATTTGATCAGATTCTATAAATATGTGTGTTATGCTTTTAAACAATACTTATTGTTACGCCTGTATTAAACTGATGAAACATCTGTCATCATTTACTCACCTTCACATTCTTCTAAACCTGTATTTTTTCCCTGTTGAACACAAAAGAAGATATTTTGAAGAATGTTGAAAAAAGTTCTGCTTCACCATTGACTATATTAATATTTTGTTTGGTTACACAAATTCTTCCAAGTTATTTCTTTGTGTTCAGCAGAACAAAAGTATTTTACACTTTAAATATGCTAACATACAGAGTCTGAAGGTTTGTGTAACTGTTTGTTTTATTGTATTTGTGTAACGTAGCTGAATTGTGTGTTGACTTATGTCTGTTAATTCCAGCTTAAACTTCTTTTGATTTTGCATAATTGCTGAATAAAAAGTCTGATATTGATCTCTGTCAGGACTCAGACGCTCTGTTAGCCACGCCCCCATCACCAGACCTCAGTTGGCCACACTATTGATCACACGCACCTGTTCCTCATTCACTCATTACCTGAACTACATATACTTTAGCTGTGTCCCAATTTGAAGGCTTCAACCTTCTAAGGTCTCGTTTTTAAGCACGCAGCCCAGAAGTCCAGAAAGCAAACAGAAATGAGAAGGTCTGGCCTTATGTCTGTGTAATGTGCATATTCATTTTGTATTTACCAATAGTTGAAATTATAAATAAATATATATTATTTTTTATTATTATATATTAGTACAGTGAAACAGTTCTTGGACCGCCAATGATGACCATAGTAAGAAAAATAGCTTATACATTTACTTAGTAATTTTTCCTACTATGGTAGTCGGTGGGGTCCAAGAACTATTTGGTTACAAACATTCTTCCACATAACTTCCCCTGTCTTCACAGATTTGGAACAGCTGGAATGTGAGTTAAATGATGACAGAATTTACGTTTTTAGGGGATTTGCTAGCAAAGCATCAAATTTAGCTACTGACATCCTGAAGTCAATTTTAAATCGCTCAGGATAATCCAGCAGTTCCTTGATAAGGAGATGAAACTCTCCTTCCTCCTTACTCAACCTCAGGATTGAATGGACCTAATATTTCCTCTTTATTTTTCTATTTTTAAGAAGAGAGAGTACAACAAAATCGTGTTCACAGCTTAGAGACTAAATTTTGTTTTGTTTTGCAATTTTTTGGGCAATAGATTATTAAATATGCATCAGACTCAGTGTTCAAAGTTTTTGTTTGTGAAATTTTTTTAAGAAGACAAATAAAAATATCGTATATGATTTTTCAGACTGTATGTGCAAATACCTTAAGACCTTTCTGTGTCATAAAGGTGAGCACAAAATTAAGTACAAATCTTAATTTTACAATATCCTCAGAGTTCTCCTATCAGATGTCATATTGTGCATTGGCTTCCACTTTTGTTATATATCTTCTTTCACCTATATTGTGACGACACTTAAATATAGCTTCCCCTCCTGTGTTCAATGGAAACGTTTTACAGCAAATGTTAGGATTCTTACATGAACTTTAAAATTATCATTTTAATTGTTTTATGAATGAATAAATCATTTAGATAGCACTTTATTCTGTGTTGCTGCACACCCAAAGTGCTTTACAATCATATGTCTCTCCTCATCCACCACCAGTGTGCAGCATCCACCTGGATGATGCGACAGCAACCACAGTAAACCTGTCACACCCCTACTCTTTTACGAGAAGTGCCATGGGATCTTCAATGACCAAAGAGAGTCAGGACCTAGGTTTAAAGTCTCATCCGAAGGACGATGCTTTTTTCAGTGTAGTGTCCCCAGGATGGTCTCACTTACACCTTTACCACCAGCAACTTAGCTTTCACAGGAGGTCTCCCATCCAAGTACTAACCAGGCTCAGGCTACAGGGTGATGTATGGCTGCTGGCACTGTTTTACTCAGTAGTGAAGTATTTATTATAAATTATTGATCTGTGCACATCATTATTTATAAATATTTGGACTTGTAATCTTTAATCAAAAACATGACCCTCCTCCACCTCTCAAAGTGACCTCTCTTCACTTATGGTCAGGAGGGAACGGCACACCAGCCCAACATTTTTTTCTCATTCCAGAAATTTCACACCGGTATACGTCACGATACAGAAAAAAGACGATCATTTTACTTTTGATCCCCAAGAAAACTTACTTTTGGTGTGTTATAAATTGCCCATGCATGTACTAGACACTTTAAACTGCATTCTCTCTAAAAGCAAATGCTCCTGAACGAGCTGTGCTAAAAGACCTGAAATGTCTACCTATTTAAACCTGAATTACATTTTTTTTATCTTTCTCTCATCTGTTATAGGACTCTAAGATGTCTGCTGTCCATTATCATCGAAATCTTGTCTGAAAGATGTTTATGATTAAGAATGGATGCAAAACTGCACATTCTAAGACGTGCATTAGATGTTTTTACACAGCAAATTTTTTCCAGATCTTTAGCAGACATCTTATGGCAGAATTTATATTTTTGGGTGAACTATACATTTAAATTCACAATGTGGGTGATGTGATAAAACGAAGCGAAAGTCCTGCAAACTGACCTTTCACAAAATATTTCGTAAAATATTGACTCTAATGATCTATTTTTCTCCTGTACAGTAGATGGTGCTGATGGACAATGAATAGATGGCAAAAGAGACACACCAGCAATCCTGTAGATATAAATCGATGAGAAAATGTCATAATGTTTTCACACCATCATTATATTTGAACTATTACATGGTCTGACTGCAGTGTTCGTAGCACTATTTGAGCATATAATAGTTTACAGATGTAATACAAATCTAGCGTGTATATTTATTGCATAAAAACTGTGTATGCTGTTACATTTAAAAAGTGATCATGCAGTTCATGAACATGAATTTTCCTGCGTTTCATTTCACAGCTGAACATAAACATATCTTATTGTCCATTTAGATCTCCAATAGCTTCAATCGATACAGGCAGCCTTGTGAGGCGTTGGACAGCTGTTCCCGTTTTATGAATTCTTCGATAACCCAGGGCAAAGCCTAATCCAATCAGCACAAGACCTATTATGATGGTTCTGAATAGGTAGATGTCTTCGATGTCCTCCACGGATGTCCGCCATCTCTCCCAGGCGTCCATCGTGTAGCCAGCTGCGAACGTTCTGTCAGGGCAGTTAGTTTCCCCCGAACCCAATGGTGTCAAGGCAAGGCAAGTTTATTTATATAGCACATTTCATACACAAGTGCAATTCAAAGTGCTTTACATAAAATGATCGACAGAAAGAATAAAACGTATCTTTAAAATGCAAATTATTTAAGATCACAAACATTTTAGATTTTAAGAAACAATAAAACAGCAATAAAATTGATTAAAAATGTGAGTGTATATATAAAAAGAATAAGAGCAAAATAGAAATAAATTAGAAATTGAAGTGCAGTTGATGTAAAGCAGCACAGTGCTCAGGTTGTGAATGCACAGCTAAACAAGTGTGTTTTTAATCTGGACTTAAAAGTATCTACTGTTATCTCTAACTGACTTGATCCTGATGATCTGAGAAGTCTGATTGGTTTATATTCAATGAGCATATCTGAGATGTATTTAGGTCCTAAACCATTGAGTGATTTATAGACAATTAATAATACTTTGAAGTTGATTCTAAAAGTAACTGGTAACCAGTGTAAGGACCTGAGGATTGGAGTGATATGCTCAGATTTTTTGGTTCTGGTCAGAATCCTGGCAGCAGCGTTCTGTATGAGATGCAGCTGTCTGATGGTCTTTTTGGGAAGACCTGTAAGGAGTCCATTACAGTAATCCACCCTGCTGGTGATGAAAGCATGAACTAGTTTCTCTAAATCTTGGCTTGAGACAAAACATCTGATTCTGGCTATGTTTCTGAGATGGTAGTATGCTGATTTGCTTATTGCAATAGTAAAAAACATCACTGTTACATGTTCAATAAAACGTTTGGCCAACAACTGTTATTTATTCAATGACATCTTTTGGTACAAATTAACAGTTGAAAGCACATTACATCCAAAAAGATTAACTTTCAATTAGTTAAGTTTGCACATATTGAACTTTGCTCAAAAATATGTCCATGCCATTGGACTCAGAGAGTTGTAAAGGATGGATGTGTTGTCTCAACTGCTCCATTTGTTCTGGAGTTAGAGGGCTCTCGAACTGTGGAACAGTCACCACAGTGTGCGCATCATCCGAGTACCCACTGTCCTCCCAGTCAATATAAGGAATGTTCATCTCCTAGCATAAAACATAAGATAAATGGGTCAATTATTTAACCATGACATCATTAGATAACATCAGGAGTCCATTTCTGGTTACTACAGTATAACAAAACTTTCTGAATGACAATTGCTTCAATACCTCTGGATTGGTAATGTGATTTTCCATCTGCCCATCTCCCACAGCTGGTTTGGTGTGAGATTTTGCTCTGTTCTCAATGAGTGGTTGTCCCATCCTTCACAGAACACATCAAGATTTGCTTGAAGTCGGGGCAAAAATACATAATGGCAGCCAAACAAGTGAAGAGTGCTACTTATATCCAGCATGTCCTCTTCCTCAAGTGTGTGCAATATTTAGTAGAACATGCTGGTGACAGCTATCCAGAGGTCACGCCAGAGTCGCTCAACTCTTTCAAAAAAATAAGACAAGTTACATTACAAGTCTATCAAATAACTATGAAATTATTTCTTTAAAGGAAATAATCAACCTTACCTCTGATTGTGGACACTTTTGCCTGCTATAAAGCAGTTACTGTCTGGCCCACGCACAGTAAACATCGGACAAGCCACTCCAACATTCTCTCCTCCTTGATCAGCTCGAACTCTAAACAATGAAACATTAATGCAACTGTCTGGCTCTTTACTGTGTACATCTATAATTGCAGTCATATGCAATGTAATATTAATTAGTTTTGCTTTGAAATAGAGTTAGGTTGTCTGAGATTTTTTTTACTTTAGCGGGAATCCAAATTCTGCTGCCTGACTGAAGAAACACAGGGTTGTGTCAGATCGGTTGTTGTCTGCAGCTCTCAGATACATTATCTAAAAAAGCATATAAATATTTGTATGTGTTTAAAAGCACCTATCTGCTATAGGTGATAGCATATCTGAGATAATGTGTCACCCAGTAAACATAAGTTTTAAGTTATAAGTTATAAAATTAGGTATACGTCATGATGCTAATTTTCAGATGTTCATTTGAACAATACTTGAAATATTTCGAAATGTTGCTCACCTTACGTGAAAAGCCATCAATCCCAGCAAATATCACAATATTGTACCTAAAGAAAAGTAATTATGTTAAACAATGTTTGAAATTAAATCAAAAACATACAAAGCATGTTAAAAATAAAGTAACAAACAGAGGTTACCTGATCAGGTTATGGTTTGTGTCAATATGTACCAAGTACTTTGGGCATGGCACAGAATATGTCCGTCTGATGACACACCCCAACTGAGTCATTCTTGACAGAATCCCAAGACTATCTATCCGGTGCATTGCAGCTTTGACTCTGTTCCACTGAAGCCGATGACATTGTGCTTTCAGTGCTCCTTTCATCAATCTGTAGCCAGCATTTGGCATTCTTTCCTGAAGACAGGTGTCTTCAATATTGAACCTTTTCACAATATTATAATTTTCTGAGTTACTGAATTTGAGGTTTTCATTAGTTGTCAGGTAAAATCATCAAATTAAAAGGAATAAACTTTTTCTTTACAAACATATAATACAAACTCATACAAACTGATGTGCCAACATTTAGAAATCTAACTAACACTATTGTGTAACTTATACACAAAAATACTGTCAACGTTTAATAAACATTAAAGTTTTCTAAAATATCCTTTATTAGCTGACCACTTACCATGATTTGAAGTCTTTAAAATTAGGTGTCTCTCGCTTAGCGAATTGATAGGACATGCTTAATATCTAACAATAAGATAAAATATTACAAACGTAACATAAGTATGATTAGATGACTAAATGTTACTTTTCAAGATTTCCATGGAGTTAGACATGATGCTAATGTGATCACTGTAGCTAAAAATTGTATTCAATCAGTTGAAGTTAAATACAAAAACAATTGGTAGGAATAACTTAATAATTTGTATTTTAAAACTGATCAGTTTAAGTAAATAATCCTCAAATATTTCTATTACAATTCACCAAAATATTAAAGGGGTCGTTTGGCACGAATACGTGTTATAAGTTGCCCGTGTGTGTTAGTAACGTAAAGTTGCAAAAATGAAAGTGTCGGAACAAAAGATGCACTAATATGGTAAGAGACGTTACATTTCTTTCACACGCTTGCAGTATTCCACCAATCACTACTCACTGGTTAACTGACCAATCACACCTCGCTTTTCACAGTAAGAGCTTTGTGAAATATCTGCAGGTTTCAGAGAGGCGGAGCAAAGAGGAGATACAAACATACACAGTATGTGGAAAATACAGCGTTTTTTAACCTTTAATCGTGTGTACACATTACATTACATCTATAACGAACCATAATATTTGTTTAAGTCGTGTCGATGGACACCTTTAAGCTTATATTAAAAATATCATTTGTAAGTTAAACCCTTATTTATTTTCGATAAATAAACTTGAATAATATATGTACACTTTAGAAATCTTACCTGTTGGATTTTTTATTGATTTTTTTAATATGTCCCACTGAAAAATAATCACTTTTTTAAGTGAATATAGATGTTTATTTTGTGATATTTACTAAGGAGAAGATTATTTTTTTGGAGTGAACTTGACAGCAATATTTCCACCGTATGGTTATTCTCAGCTTGGTTTCTTGTCTCAAAATACAGTAACTAGCATGAATTATATTATGGTTCAAGTTAATATTTGAATGAACATTTTTAATTTAAAGTCACCATTAAAGTGATCAATGTTTCCTTTAGTTGAGTATTGCTAAAGTCATTAACTCTATAAATGTTTACGCGAGTATTAACATTGAGGGAAAACAGCAGGGATAAAGACTTAATGTTGATTTTGGTGTTTTTCTGCTTCAGCATTTTTAACCACTAGACCACAAGCATCTTATTTTACATATTATTCAGCTCTGCTGCAAAACCACTTTATTTCTAATGCATTTCACATTTGTTTTTTTACTCATTTATATCTTTGGTGTTTACATCAAATACACTCAATACAGCTTGAGTGTGAACGGTGGTCAGATCTCTGTAGTGCTGTCTGCAGTGACTCTGAGCATCAAGACAAGACATCCAAACATCAGTAATAGACACAAACCTGTCTGCTCCAGTTTTCATATCTAGAATGACGTAAAAAAATATTCAATTTAATTGTTTTTTTACACTTTTAAATCAAGACGAAAATGTGATTTGGTTTAATAATTTGTGGATCTATGCTTCCCAGTCCAGGGGTTTATTCCAGAAAGCAGGTTAACTTACCATCAGCTAAACTCTGAACTCTCGGTTGATGAACCCAAACTTGTTTACTCGAGGTCTGTCTGTTCAAAACACCTGAGAAGAGTTTGTTTAATCTCCCTAAAGATACTCAGAGTTAACACACTCACAGAAACAACATGAAGACACTGTCAATGGATCACAGATCTCACGAGTCACCATGGAAACGGCCGGGAAGCTAAAAGTTTTTGACTGTAAAATAACTTTATAAATCTAAGTTTTTTTCACATAAGACTTAAATCTGCTTCAATCTTAGTGTGGGATAAATGTTAATGTTAAAACTATAAACGCTATTAATTAATTATTTAATTAAATATATAAATATTTTAATGTGCACTATTTTTATACTAAAATATTTAAAATATATACTCATTATGGCTATATTTGATACATAAACTGTAGATTTGTTGAGATGTTTGTCTATTATTTTAACGTGTCTGTCTGTATTTGATCACATTGGTCATTTTGACGGCAGTATTAAACCTTTATTTAGTTTTCTGAAAACTGACTTTGTATTACTGATGTAGTCATATTAATGGAGACTCTTTTAATTCTAGAAACTACTACATCGATCATAATCACAATGTACGATGATTGATTTACAGCAGAGGATGAAGGTCTGAAGGATGAAGGATGAGGTTTAAAATGTAAGACCCAGTCATATATACATAATAATCATGTAGCCTTTACATATCCCTTTTAAATATAAAATATATCTTTTTTGTTTTCTTTTGACTTTGTTTGCTTAAAGGTCAAGCCTTTCCAAATGTTAAAATAGGTGGAAACGGCCGATCCTGAAAGACTCATTGTAATCTGGAGAAAGACCTTTCAATACTAAACTGTAGGAGGCTGAGGATCAGAAAGACATTTTTAAAGAATACAGTCAATATGAAAAACTTTAAGTCTAAGCTTTTAGAGTTTTTTTATTTAAATGGATTTTAAATTATATTAAGGATTTAAATATGTGAACAATATGCCATGCTGATCCCTTTAGGGGTCTAATAAAGCCTTGAAACCTGCCAGCCTGGGAATAAACCTTCTACCTTTGAGTTTTAAATCTGGATCTCTAACCTTTAGACACAAATATATTTGACCAAATGCATCAAATATTGTCCAATAAGTGCACAAGAGAAATGATTTATTCTTCTCAAGTTAAGATACTTCACTATTAACATGCATTAAATGTTGGAAATTGTAAGATGTGTATTTATCCAGTGAAATTTGGAGATGTTTTAATAAACTAAATTGCCGTGAATGCTAACTGGAACTACATTTCGTTACACTGTACTTGTATATGTGTAGTGACCATAAAGTTGAATCTAATCTAATCTAATCTAAATAACCACCCACCCTGCTGGATGGGTGCTTCCAGAAAACGGATTTTCTCTGCATCATGCATCAGCTCGCCATCTCCCTTTTATACCCGGATATGCGGCGCGGAGTCCGGAATGCAAATTTTATTTGCTAATTTCATTGGCCTTTTCAAATCTAGTCTGAAGTTGATAGGTTTTCAAGACAAACCCCATCTGTTGGTTTGACACAACCTTGAGAGACCAACAGAAAGGGAACCAGTTCGACCAGGCTGGTCTTCAGCAGGTTTAAACTGAAGAGTCAGTTAATCTTCCAGCTTGAACTGCTGAAACAATTGTCAAGACTCCTGTAAAACAAGCCTGTTTTCCCGGTCAACCAGTTTGTTTTATATTGTTTTAAGTGTCTTTACAGTGTTACGTCCTTAAGGACGTTTATAGTTTTGTGTGTGTGTTGTATTGTTTTTCCGTCCTGTCTGTTTCTCTTACTTTCACTTTCTTAGGTTGTGGCTGATTGGCTATCTTGCTTGTCAGTTAATGCTAATGAGATGAGTGGCCACGCCTTGGGAGGCGGGGGAGGTTTCAGCATGATGAGTGACAGTGAAGCGGATACCTAAAGACCGTGTTGCTGCCAGTTTGGAAGAGAACCTTTGGTAGAGAGCTTTGTTTTAAGAACCGTTGCTTGTTTAGAGAGAGGGAGAGAAAACTGCTTGTTTTTTTTATTACGTTATTCTCATGTGTGTTCATCGTTCCTTGCTCGGCTGGGTCCAAACCCTTTTTCACTTGAGTGTTGCGGTCCACAAAGGAGAAGGGGATAGGTAAGATGTCAAGCGACGTACATTGTACACACATAGTAAATTTGTTGTATTAAAACACTAGTTAGGGATTTGTGCCACCCTCTGCTTTTATGTTTATTAGTTAGTGTAGTTTATGTATGACGTCACTGATGTTGAAGTCATTTCCTTTGCTCTTTTCTTTTTAGTTTAGTATTAGAGGTTAAATGTGTTCGATAACTTTTTTGCTTATATTACTTTTGTTTGTTTGGCACAATCTGTTTTCCCCTTTTCTTTCCTTTGTGGTTTTATATATATTTATTAAACTCATATTCTCTTTATTCAGTGGTCCCTCGTGTTTTTTTCACTTCACTCATTGTTACATGTTGATGTGTTTCGGAGGTGGATACATATGTTCCCCTCCGAAAAACCCTAGACGGGTATGATTTATAGGAGGGTCGTAACAAATGTCTACTTCAGTTTTTCATTCTGAGAGGATGTTTTGGCTTTTTTAAATTGTTGTTAACATTTTCTTGCCTTTTTGTAAAAATGAATACCTTTTGCCAGTGTTTCTCAGCTGGTGGGTCAAAGTGGGTCACAAGACCCTTCTGAGTGGGTCGCGGAGTGTAGGATTTACATGGAGGTATGAAACTCATATTCATATTTAACAGTCCATGTTAATATTGTGTATTCACAATGGTACTCCATGTTATTTTCGCTTTGTGTTATTTGTATATTGTGTATGTGTATATGTATATATGGTGGTGGATCAAAACACTAAAATAAAAAAAAAACTAGTTTGGGACTGCATTTAATAGACTTAACCTTAAAGGGATACTTCACTCAAAAATAAAAATTCTAAATTCACCTTTGAGTTCCAGATGTGTACAAATGTATTTTTTCTGATAAATACAGAGAAATATATTTGGAAGAAAGCTTATAGCGTAGGGCTGTCCAATGTCGGTCCTGGAGGGCCACAGTCCTGCAGAGTTTAGCTCCAACTTGACTCGACACGCCTGTTTGGAAGATTCTAGTCTGGTTTGTGAGACCTTGATTAGCTGTTCATGTGTGTTTGATTAGGCTTGAAGCTAAACCTGGCAGAACACAGGCCCTCCAGGACTGACTTTGGACACCCCTGGTTTATGGCTAATGTAGAAACGTGGTTTATTTCATAAATGGGTACCCCCCGTCAATATACTGTACATAATATGAGTTAATTCTAAGATAATTAAAGGCTTTATCATGTAAGGTCTTTATACAGCTCTGAAGACATAGTTATGTGTATAATATTGAATTTATGTCAATATATCCTCCAAAAAAATACACTTTAATAAAAATAATCAATACAAAAATAAAAGCGTTTTAATTAACCTGATCACTAAGCACCCTTTCAAACAAGGCTTTATACCTGTACCCATGGGGCAGTGCATTTACATTTACATTTAGTCATTTAGCAGACGCTTTTATCCAAAGCGACTTACAGGTGGGATATGCAATGGAAGCAATTGGGACAGCATAAGTACAACAAAAGCATAAGAGCAATCAAAAAGAAGACTGGTCTCTTATAACCCAACACAATATACAGAACCATTCATTCATTCATTCATTTTTTTTTTTTTGAAAATAGAGTCGGTAGCCTAATATGTTTTCTATGCAGCAGTTAAAGACCCGACGAAGCATGTGAAACAATATTGTCATCATGATCACATGACCATTAATTTGAGTATTATGTTTTTCTCTTCATTATTAGAAGCAGTCTGCTTATCATCACCTTTTTTAAAGATCCCATTCCATGCAATTGTATTGTTCAACCTTAAGTTAGTGTGTATTGTTGCTATTAGAGCAAAACAATACCTTCAAAATGATACAACTCAAAGCTCAGTGACAAGCGAGATGTTGTCTTTAACAGAATTCGCTTTTCGAGGACTACAGAGAACGGCTAGATTTGGACTGCAGCCCTTTACTTCCCTTGTACATGATGTCATTATTCCGGGTGCTTTATATGACCTTTAATGACCTATACACGCTAAACTGCTTTCGATTTCATCACAGTCCTTCAGCTGGTAATAATAATTCAGTTACACACATTCTAAGATAACCAACGGTCAAATTGTTTTCTAATAATGTTACCAAGGAGCAGCATGTATATGGAGAAAAGCAAGGGTCCTAATACCGATCCCTGAGGTAATCCATAATTTACTTGCGTTAGATTTGACGATTCCCTATTTAAATGGACATATTGATAACTGTCTGTTAAGTAAGATCTGAACCACTGTAGTGCCTGTCCCTGAATACCGGTATAATTGTGTAAGCGATCTAATTTTATATAATCTAATTTATGGTCTACAGTATCGAAAGCAGCACTAAGCTCAAACAGGACTAAGAGTGAAATGTTGACTTTTTCTGATGCAATAAGAAGGTCACTTGTAATTTTAACGAGCGCAGTTTCAGTGCTATGATGCAGTCTAAAGCCTGACTGAAATTTTCTGTGTATGTCATTATTTTGTAGGAAAGTGCTCAACTGAGTGGACACTACTTTGCTACTATTTTAGATAAGTACGGGAAATTTGAAACCGGTCTATAGCTTCCAAGTTCATTGGGGTCTAAGTCTGTTTTGATAAGAGGCAGCCAGCTTAAAAGGTCCTGGGACATGTCCTAGATTAATTGACGAGTTGATAATGTTATAAATGGGCTCAATTGCACCAGGTAGTAACTTTTAATAATTTAGTTGGAATGGGGTCTAGTAAGTACGTTGTCAGTTGGATGTTGCAACAAGTTTAATTTAATCTTCCTTTTTTATAGGTGAAAAACACTGTAGCTTTTCTTTAGGGGCGATAGTTGATACTAATTCATCAGACACACTTCAAGGTAGGGTTTTAACTATGTCGTCTTGTATTTTTTCGATTTACTCTGCAAAAAATGTCATGAATTCATTACTACCAAGTTGCGGAGGAGTAGCCAGGTGTAGTGTATTTCGGGGAAACCTATGAATTTGACCACAGTAAAATACGGATAATTAATGATGATTAACTATACCTATTTTATACACTTTCATCGGATTCGGCAGACCTAATAATAGCGACAAACTAAATTCACTCGTCCAGCGAGTGATCAGCAGATCGTATATCAAATCTAAGAAATATTAATTTCCTGGCCTCGGAAACACAATATTCTTACTGTAGTACAGTACCTCTTCCAGAAATTATAACAAAATCAAGCAGTTTAAGTGACGTTAATATCTGATAAAGAAACACCGCAACAATTCGATTGTAGATAACGAATGCGGGTTTATTGACTATACTAAAAAGGGAAACATAACAACTAACTAAAAATAACACGTGAAGACAAACGTAACATAACACATAAAACAGTAAAGAAATAGAAGAAATAGACAAAGCAAAGAGTGGCAATATCACAACAGCTATTCACATCTGCATGAACCATCGAGGACAGTCTCCTTATTTAAAAGGGGTTACAGCTTAAAGCAAGCTATAAGAAAGAGATGTGCTGAGCCTGAGCTGAGCCTGCCTGAGCAACGTTTTGCTCTGTTAGCAGATGTTTTAAGCTTGGGGGATTGCGATGAGCTGATTTTGGAGCGAAGTCAAGTTTCTTTGTTTCGCTGTTTAGCTCATTTGCATTTAGGATCACTTAGAACAGGGGTTTTCAACCGGTGGTCCGCGGCCCTCTGGTGGTCCGCGGCGGCATTGCATGTGGTCCGTGACATGCATTCCAGCCTACCTAATTTCACCATTAAAATCACTTTTTTTCCCTAATTTATTTTTCCAAACATTTCCAGATTATTTGCGCATTGGTGTGAATACTAAATTTAATGAAATTAGTTGAGTTTGAGTTGAGATTCAAACTGACACAGGATGGGCTAGCTTTGCACCTATCAGGTCTAGCTTATGCTTTGCTAACGTTGTGTTTTGCGTCCCCAACATCATATACGTACATACCAGTGTTGCCAGGGTCGCGGTTTACCCGCACAATTGGGCTATTTTGAGAATGCAGTTGCGGGAAAAATTATGGAGCCGCGGGATGCGAGTTTTTGGGCTACTTTCATAATGTACTGCGGCAGCCAAAATGTTTTTTTATATTCTAAGGATAAATGATAATTGATAAGTTTTTTATTGTGTATTCAAACTCCGAAAGAATACCTGGCAACTCCAGGACCAGCCCGTTCTCAAAAGTGTGGAGAACGAGTCTGACAGACAGGCTACAGTACAGGGAGGGACGTGGGAGCTCAGCTCAACCAAAGAGGAGAAATTAGTAGTGGTATTAGACACAGTGCATCCGAATAATTTTTTACCAATGTTTCGTCTGGTGAATGTCTCGTTGCACAATGAAAGAAATCACTCATGAGTGTACTACACTTGATTCTCCCGGCTGCCAAATATCACGTTTGAGCAGTGCTATACGCAGTCTGGACTAAAACATTGACGTGCTTGTACACATACATTATGCAATAAATGTTACCATTCTTATTTCTTAAGCAAGTTTCTGAATGTCTTACGAAGAGAAAACATGTTTCTCGTCCATTTGCATGCGTGGCAGATGTGGGATATTTTTAAAGGGACACTCCACCCAAAGATTAAAATTCTGTTATGAATTACTCTAGTTGTTCCAAACCTGTATACAATTATTTGTCCGGTTGAACACAAAGATATTTGGTAGAATGTTAGCTGCTGAAAATTCTTTGGCATCATTGACTGCCATAGCAGAAAAAAATGAATGGTAGTCAAACATGACCCAGAATTGTTTGCTTTCCTAAATATCCCAAAACATATTTTGTGTTCAACAGAACAAAACGATATATACAATACCCAAGAAACCATGCAGATAAAAAAATATGGCAATAGAACCGACTTTAGGGAGTTGTTAACTTTGATTCGACACAGGGACAAAATTGGGCTAGTTTTCATTCCTTTTGGGCGGGTTTTTAGGGGTTATGGGCTGGAAATATTTCTTGGACCTGGCAACCCTGGTACATACACACACACAATAGTGGGCCGCCAATAACTTGGTAGTCAGAATGGTGGTCCCTGGCACAGAACCAGTTGAAAACCCCTGACTTTGCTGTACACCCTCTTTTAAGGAATGAAGAGAGAAGCATTTATTCGAGGCCGAATAACATGGGGACAAGATACAATGTGGGGAATATAGGTTTATACCCATTTAAACCATTCTTTTGTGGTTAAGGGGACAGAGATAGATACTTCCAAGATTTGGTTACTAGATTTGTACTAATTGCCCTCATTCCTGTTTAACACATCTGGTATATGTGTTAGGGACACGACCCCCTTTCTTCATGTTCAAATGAATGATGCTACACAATAGGGCAGTTGGATCAGACTTGGTGGCGCCGGATAGACACCCACTGAGAGGTCAGGGCATTTTACGATGGACAAATGGTCATCTTTTTCCTGTCAGATCCTACACAGGTCAGGTGAAGTCTGGTTTGATTAGTTGTACTAAATAAAAACCTTGGATAGATTGTGTTATTTTCTATGAGGTTATGGAGCTGCTCGGCTTTTGCTGCTTTTAGTGCCTTTTTTGTAACAGCTTCCACTCTCTTTTCATACAATTTTAATGACCTCGAATTGGGTTTGTTTCCATATGCGCTCTTGTTTACGTGTTGTACCATGGTGCTATGATCTTTTCATGAATCTTTTTTGACTTCATAGGTGCGACCGCTTCTGATGTCTTATAGAAAATAGTGCCCATGTTGCTGGTCATGTCATCGAGCGATTCCGTATTTGTTGGCATGGTTATTAAAGGCGTCAGATCTGGCAAGTTCTTTACGAAACCGTCTTTAGTATTTGAGGTGATTGTTCTACCCTGTCGATAACGGATTATACATTTGAATTCTGAAGTGCACAGTGCTCATGTTATAAGATGGTGATTGGGGACATCGTCGCTTTGAGGTATAATATTGATATTGGTTAAATTTGCGCCGTGAGATATTATCAAGTCTAGTCTATGATTAAGTCGATGAGTTTGTCTTTTCTGTTTTCCGACAATCAGTACTTTATCGACGTTAACCAATAGGTCCTATAAGAAGTCTGCGAACTCTTATCAGAAAATTTGTGTAAGGCCCAGGGGGTCTGTACAAAGTAATCAATGTAAGAGAAAGCAATGTTTTTTCACTTTTGTTTGAAACAATTATGTTCAACGCAAGCACTTGAAATCATTTAAATGTATGCTTTGTTCTCCTAATTATGGCAAGAAAGTCTCTAAAGATCAACCAACCCGACTTGGCTCATGAATATAACAGTAGCTTGGTGGAGTAGACTCATTTTGACCGAAGTAATCGCAAAGTATATCAAAACTGTTGTCTGTGATCATTTAATTTACAATAAATGCATTTGTATTTAGTGATCTCATATTAAGTAGCCCAAACTTCAGGCGTTGGTTTTGCTTATTAAATATATTGTCTTTTGGTTTAATCACAATAAGGTTTCTAATCTGACTTTTACATAAATTATTATTTGGTTGTATTATTTGGTGGACAGACACAGTCTCTATGCATTTGGAAGCACATATAACATTCTTAACAGTTGAGTGAGAGGAACACAGACTATGGTTAAAGTTAACACTTACTTGTCAAATGGTGCGTAACGTCTTTGAGATGTTGTCGGACAGAAATTCCGCTCCAGTGCCGCTGGGGTGCAGGCCGTCGGGCGGAAAAGCCTTGGTCGCCCCCAAAACAGATCTAAATTATTTACAAAAATTAGCTTCTGTTCTATACACCATGATATTAACCAATTATTAAGCATAAATAGTCTACTGAACTTTTCGTTCCCTCGATGGAAAGTAGGAAGCGGCCTTGAGAAGGTTGATCCTCGTCGTGGGCGATGCGTTGCGAATAGTCTCGACCAGACTCATGAAGTCCCTCTTTAGGATCTCTGACGGCCGCATTCCCACATCATTCACCCCCGCGTCCAGGACTACGGCTCCCACTCTTGCGTTGTCCTTCAGAATCGCAGTTACCTGCGCAAAGACATCGAGAACACTGTGCCAGGAAACAGTGAGTGCGCACCTTACCTTGATTGAATGAAGCGCGTACGTTCCGGACGATTGAGTCTCCGATGACCACAGCGTTGATTTCGTCTCACCGGGGACGGCAAAGCGGTTACTGGAAGGGATCTCGAAGACCGGTGGGTGGGGGAGAGGTCATTGCTCCGGTCCTGGATTTCAACTTTCTTTTTGTGGGTGCCGGTGCAGAAGTGAAGTTCATTTGGGATCGTCGTGTCCTTGAAGCTTGGGGTCTGTGCATAGAAACACGCGCAGTAGATGTGGTTGGAATCAAATAAATCATTAGCCATTAGTGGTGTAATAATGAAAACAGTGATTTGGTATGGGATACACTTGCGGATAAGTTTTATCCTCTGTGAATTACCAATTTAGAACATAAATCTTAAGATATAACAGGAATAAACAATATATTTAGAAAAAGTTTGGCGGAGCTCTGTCTCCAACCAGGCGTTCTCAGCAAACAGGAAGTGAACATGTCTTAGAATGCACTTTTCAGCCTGAGCACTCAAGTGAGATTTGGATTGACAGCTAGTGAAGTCAGTGAAGTGGATTTTACCGACCGATCCGGATAAAGTTACAGTTTCTCTACACTTTTAGGGTTTGTACTTATTAAGTTTATATCAGATAGTAATTGTTTTTTGAGGTCTGTTAGTCAGGCATGGTTGGGAGCGTAGACCTCACCTTGCATCCCCATCTCTACTCAATACATCTGGCCGATCACTCGAGTTTGCTTCCCCATGACTGCCTCTTTTTGTGAGTCTGTTTCACTAAATTGCTCATGCTGTTGTCATTGAATAAAGTCTTTAAATGAACAGAATCCTATCAAGTGCACAGCGCTCTTAGTCTGTCAGGTCTTTTGTTCACCAGTCATTATAACTCTGTTCTGTGTTGTTCCTGAATGACACTCTTACCGAAACATTATCACTGTCCTTTCTCTTGCCTTTTAAACTAAACCCTTCACACTGGAATCTCACTGTAACTGCCCTTGAAGTTCACTTGACGGGGTGTGTAAGGTCAACTGGACAAGGGAAATTTCACAAGAAGCAGCATGTGGTTTGCATGTCCTGATTTGAATCTCTTAAACCACATTCACCAGAGAGCACCGGAAAGGTTTTTTATAAAAAAAAGGTTCAATTTGTGTGCGGATTGTTGTCTTTTTTGTATTTTCATACACAAACCCAACCGAACAGGTTTATCGTGTTCTTTTAGCCTGCTATGAGAAGTGTTTTCCATCGAACTGGTGAGCTGTTAATGGTGTTAACTTCATTAATTGTATAATTGACAGAACACTGGAGAGATGCATATATTATCTTTTTTTCACTAGCAATGATGAAAATAAATCTTTTAAGATGTTTTTTTCTTTTCTTATTTTCATGTCAATATGTAAAATGAATCCTTCATTTGAATCGATCATGTTAACAAATGAATTCCACAGATGTAAACAAAACATTTTCACAGGACACTAGAAGGTTAGGTCGTTTTAATTTGTATCTTGGAGGTATGTAAACACGTCTGGAGCCTGGGTTGGTTTTTCTTTGTTATTGAGCTGGTTTTGTTATGCAGATCTGGCAACTGTGTCACCAGGTGACATCTATCGACCCCCACACTTTTGCTATGGGAAAAATAGCCTGCGCTATTCGCTGAATGAAAACTTTTGAATACCAGCATCATCTTCATTATAATTCAACTTAATGTTCAGAGAAATAATAAATAAGTCTTACACCAATGTAAAGTTCTAAATTATTTATTTCATACATCATTTAGCGACAATGAGATATTTTTTTACATTTACAATTGGTTAGTTCATGAAGCCTATTTCTCTTAGACAGTGAACGGCAGGTCAGTGCTTCTAATCCTAAACAAGCAGGGAATTTTGCAGCCTTACGTGTGCCTGTCTCAGCTTCATGCTGATAACAAGAAGGATGAAGCAACAAAACAGAAAAGTGTGACCTCTTTATTCCAGAAGGCAAATAATATACATTTTAATTTATACATGCCCAGCTTGTTTGAAGTGCCAATTGTCATTATTTCCACCAGATGCAATTACGCTGTGGCGAACCACACGTTTACTGAAGAGACATTCACCCGGGTACTGTACCTTTAAGGGAGGGTGGAGTTAGTTTGAGTTTGTGTTCCGGTTGTTGATGTGCGTAGTTGTTTTTGTCCTCACTTGCTGTTCAGAGTGTGATTTATTAAAGCGGAGCGTAAAGCCTTCGCGACGCATCTTCGTCTCTTGTCTTCTTATTTACTATACTCCACAACGCCATGTTTATACGATTAAATCAAAGAGATAAAACGTAATAAATGTAGCCTGTAAAATATGAGTTTTTCAGTCATTAACATCAGTCATAATCATTAACAAATTTTGCATTATAATCAATAAATGTTACCCGCAAACATATAGTAGAGAGAGCATTTTGATTTATTTGATCAAAAATGATAAAATTACAATTTGCAAGTTTAAAAGCTGATAATCATTCGTGTAGAGTTTGATGTTGTTTTAACGGACTCGTATGATATATTAGCATAGTGCTGTTAAATAATGTTCTACACCAGAAACTGTATTTAAATGAAACATAAAGGCATGTTTATGTGGTTTTCTCATATTGAAAATAGAAATGAATACACAACCAAACAGACACCCGATGATGTTTTTTCTTGTACAACCCCAAGGTCTTCATTTTCATTCTGAGTTTTGCATTTCTACCTGATTTGATTTGGTAATTTATCTCACAACGACTGCGCCAGTGTTCTGAGAGGAGGACTCTCACACTGAGCGACATCTTCATCTGTAAGCCAATAGGTAAGTTCTGCTCATAACACATAAGGAACTTTCTCTTCTATTCTCTATTCTCATATTCATTTTCTTCAGCAGTGACATGGAACAAATCATTCATATAATTTTACTTTCTGGTGAGTACATATCACATAATCATCTCATAGAACACATACATGTTACATCTTTAATTTTTAACACTGCGTTTTTTATGACAGTGTCACTTTGTATTATTTGTCAACAGGTCTCGTTTTCTTTCCTGGTAGTTTAGAAGGTAATACATTCTATTGATTCTTCACTTGCAAAATTATGTTAAATTATAAATGTTGATTTTGAAATAACATTGTTTAAGTCATTAGTTAGATAAGGACATGTTTATGAGGGTTTGATTGTTCTCCTACAGAATTTTGACAATTTTACAGTCTTTAAAGACCTTTCACTTGGTATATTATGAATACATTCTAGATTTTTTATGAATCTTGACATTATTATTATTTGCTTCGTGTTTCAATGTTGATTTCTTAAACCTAATATTGGAATTATTTTAGGAAGTCTTTGTAAACTTTGAACAAATTTATAAGGTAATCCGTCCATATTGCACTTAAATCGGTTTTCAGACAGGTTTGAAAAGTAACGTGTAAAGTTTAGCTGTTCATAGGGGTTGTGGGTCTACAGTGTGAGTCTCCAAACAAATCATGAGGGTTAAAGAGATTAAAATGGTTATAAACAGATTATCACAGATGTTTTTATATTTCATTTTTTTCAGAAAATATAGCGATTAAAGGAAAGGCAGTACAGTCTTCCACATTTCTCACCTGGGCAGCTCAAAGTGCCATCGATGGTAGAAGATATGGAGCATTTGAAGTATTCTGCTCCATTACAGCATATGAATTGAATCCATGGTGGCGGGTGGATCTCTTGCAAAATCATCAGATTAGTACAGTACTCCTCACTTCTAGATCAGATGGATATTTGGAGCAAATCAATGGAGCAGAGATTCGTATTGGAAACTCACTGGACAACAATGGAAACAACAATCCCATGTAAAGTTATTCATTAAAGCAAGCTGCTTTCGTACCGAACAGTTATAAGACATCATAGGAACTAAGAATATAGTCTGTCCTCCCTCTAACACAATTTATAACGTTCTATTGGTTGCATTTGTTGCATTAGGACCTCTGAAGTGATGTAAGCGAGCCGACATCACAGCATCTAAAAATGTTAAAAAAACATTTGTTTTCGGGCTGTGTTTTTGTCTGATGTGTGTTTGTGATAACCCCCCTCTCTCTCTCTCCCTGCCTCCCTCCCTCTCTCTCTCTGTCCCTGCCTCCCTCCCTCCCTCTCGCCCTCTCTCCCTCTCTCTCTCTCTCTCTTTCTCTCTCTATCCCTGCCTCCCTCCCTTTTGCCGTCTCTCCCTCTCTCTGTCTCTCTCTCTCTCTCTCTCTCTCTCTAGATGTGCTGTGACTTCTGGTTTTCTAACTAGTCAAACCCTCACTTACTCATGTCATGGGATGGAGGGACGTTATGTGAATGTGGTCATACCTGGACGTGCATCTTATCTCACTCTGTGTGAAGTGGAGGTCTATGACGCAGGTAACTGACTCTGTACCATTAGATACCTCTGGGGAATTGTTTCACTGTACAAAATTGACTTCTGGAACTGTTGACATAATATAGAATTATACAAAATGTATAATTATTAATCAAATCTATCTGTTTGTAACTTGATCAGTCCCGAAATATAACACATACAGTATATTTACGTTTTAAAATGTCAAAAGCTGTCAGACTACAAACAGAACCCTAAGTTTAAAGGTTTATCATAGATGTGGTTTATATAACTCCAGATTGACTGACTTTCAATTATGTTCTCATAGACAATTTAGCATTTAATGGAACGGTAACACAATCCTCCTCATTTCTCAACCGTGGAGCTGAATTGGCCGTAGATGGTACAAGATATAGCTCAAATCCAAAACCACAATGCTCTACCACTTCTTTTGAAAGTAGCCCATGGTGGAGGTTGGACCTTGTGAATAATTATGACATCAGTACAGTGATCATCACTGCTAGATCAGACGGATATGTAGATCAAACAAACGGAGCAGAGATCCGTATTGGAAACTCACTGGCAAACAATGGAAACAACAATCCCATGTAAAGTTATTCATGACATTTCTTCAACACTTTTCATTGATTGATATTTAAACCTAAAGAAATGATTCCTTTTGATCTCTCTCTCTAGATGTGCAGTGACTTTTGGTTTTCTTACTGGTTACACCATAAGTTACTCATGTCAAGGGATGGATGGACGTTATGTGAATGTGGTCATGACTGGACGTACATCTTATCTCACTCTGTGTGAAGTGGAGGTCTATGGAAAACGTAAATTCCAAAACCTTAATTATGTACAGTACAGCTAAAATTAGATTTGCTATGGGCAGTTTACGGACAGGCCATCAGGGGGTCCCCAAGCCTATAAAAAATGTTTTAAGAAAAATAAATTGACGGAGCTGCCAGTGAAATACATCAGTGCTGTGATGTCTTAAATTGCACACAAGTGATGTTCTTTGTATAAGGCACGTTTATTTTCACACTTAAAGGTCTTAAGATAATCCCTGTTCAGGGAAACGTTTTTATTTTAATGAGTCATATTCACGTAGGTCAGTAGTGGATCATTGTATTGGCAGTGCAAAAGGTTGCGGAGTCAATCCTGCGGGAAAACACTTCAAATAAAATGCGTGGCTTGAATGCACTGTGTGGTCAGGAAGACGTGACGAGAGCCATGAGGCGGAGCCGGTGGCGTGATTGATAGTTTGAATCAGCTGTGGGTGCACCAGTCCCGCATCTCACAGAGGAGATTGGGAGCATAAGAGGACAAGCGACGGGACTGCTGACGAGAGAAGATCGGGCCCGGACATGTTTTACGTTTTTATTTATGTTCTTATGTTAACGGTCGACCGTGAGGTGGCTGCCGGAATTTTACTTCTGTGTTTTAAACTTTATTAAAACTTTACATTATTAAAATTACATCATATCAAAGTGTATTTACAAACCACAAGCTGTTGTGAATGTGTGTTGATATTAGTGAAATCTGGGCCGAACACAATTGTTTTGGAACTGTTTAAAGGAATAATTTGTCGAAAAACAAAACAAACTTTGTGATTTACCGTCTTGACCTCCCAGCTTTATATGAATTTAACACAATAATTAAATACAATTCTTGTTTCATTTGGCTTTATAATGTAATTCCATTATTATAACGCTTTAATGGCACATCCATCCTCCATCTATCCATCATTAAAGTAATCTGTAAATGTTAATTGGGTTAATAAATATCTTCATTTTCAAACTATTATTATTGGCATTATTGCGCTATAGATGTGCTCACGAATTTAAGTAGTTTTCTGCTGCAGTCTTGTGTATAAAATTGTTCAATAATGAGTTCTACTGGTTTGATTTTGGTTCAGATTCTTGAGTGATTGTTGGACTAAACTAACGTTTTACTTAAAACTGTGTTTTCTTTGTTTCAGGTCATAGAAAACAAAACCTTCTGAGGCTGAAATTTTCCTCCAGTGGTGTTGTAGCGGCTGAGAGCTACAAAATCCTCCAACAGGTGAGAAAAAGAGTCATAAAATACAAAAGTAAATGTGATGATTTAAGAGAGAAGTGATATATGAGAGTGTTTGATGTGTGTAAATATATGAGATGAGTGATGATGAGAGAATGAGAAATGACAGTATGTTTCATGTGTGGATTTAAATATTTGATGGATTTTAGCTCCAGTCTGTTCTGGCAGTGAACATCTCTGATTTTAATCTGTCCTGGACACAACTACCCGAGCAAGAAGAAGAACAGGAGGAGGAACAGAAGGAGGACGAACAGAAGGAGGACGGAGGCAGGTACAGCCTCTTTAAAATGTTATGAAATACATTGATTGATCAACAGAGAAAAAATATCTACAGAGAGTGATCTAAATTAATTAAAAATCCACATTAAATCCTGTTTTATATTACAAATACAGCGAGTTGAGATCATAGTTACTGGTTAAATAGTAAGGGTCTTTGTGGGGGTTTGACTGGTATTGATTATAATGTTCATTGTCAGGGAACAGACCGGATTCAGTGCGGGTTATAACAAGGCTTTATTCAAAACAAAACGGAATAAGCATCATATCAGTCACAAAAACAGAGGCAGTCGGTGGGACAGCAGACCCAAGAACTCGACCAGAAGGATGGAGAGAGAGGGGGAGGGCACGCTGGTGGGAAGAGGCAAAAAGGGCATCAAAAAGCACAAAAGCACAGGACCCGGGGCAAATAGAGACAAGGCAGAAGTGTTAGTAATCCTAATTCATCCAGAGAAAGTTAATAATATAACAATACGAGAGAATAAATAATCCACACAACAAGAGAGGCAGTAATCTAATGTGACAACACAAGGTACTGGCACACTGTGGATAATGCTTCGTTTTTACCTTCACGTGAGCGGTCACTTACAGACGAACGCACAGCCTTGCAAAGTACATTGCTTTCGGCTCATACTCTTACACACGGGTTATGACGCATGTCCATTATCACAGATTGCAATACCTCTCCAGGCCTACAGGGGTCAGGTTTTCTTCTACAACATTGAATCCATGAGCCCAGGACACGGTTGCAAACTGGTGGTTAAACTATTTACTGCAAGAAATGCAATGTGTGTGTTTGACCTGCAAGTACTTTACATGTAGGGTTGAAAACTTTGTGACTTTGAAATACCGGACAATTTGATCTGTGCAGCAGTGCTAATTAGCATATAAATGACGCCATTGCATCGTATTTGCGTTTAATCTCTAAAAAGTAATGCCTCTAGATAGTGCTATACAGTATTTTAATATTTTAACACAACTAAATGTGCAATAAAGCCGTTCTCATTTACATATTTTCTGTTTCTGTTTTCAGAAACAATCAAAATAGTAAGCTACGCGTCCGTCTGGGTAGCAAACCATGTGCATAAGTACAAACAAAAAAATTGTTAACAGTGAAAAACTGCTATATGCACCTCTGTGTATGTATGTATGCTTGCTTGCGAGTGTGTGTGCGTGACAGATGATTCAGAAACAAAGCCTCATTTACTTAACCTAAACTGATGCATGTCAGAGGGCTGTGATTTGAAGCGCTGCTGCTGCTTCAATCACTGGTTAGATCAGCATAACAGTCAATAAACGGTACATGCGAAGTCACGTATGGGAAAAATCAGGCAGGCTGAAAATACATGGACATCCCGGATAATACGGGATGGTTGTCAACCCTCTTTATACGCGAGGTAACAAAATTCCAGTGGAACGCTTACACGCGTACTTTTCTGATTTCGCTGTAAGCTGTCCATCGCATACTCGTAAAAAGGGAACTATACTTCAGACTTTAGTTTAATGGTCTGACAAAGTGCATAGAACGACAGGGGAGTAAACATGGGCAAAACAATGAGGGCACCAGGTGAGGGGCAAAAACCCTAACAAGAATAATGATTGAGGAAACGAGGGGATGGGGCACAAACACACACACTGAGAACCACCACATGATTAGCTGTCAAAGCAGCCCCACATGCTCGAAAACACACACACACACAGAGATAGGCAAACCCAAGACCTGACAGTTAATACACTGACATCTGGATGATTCACCTTCTGTTGTGCTAAAATAATTGTTAAATTGTATTTTGCAGGACCTTGTGTTGAAAGAGGTGCCATTTAAAGTCATTGTTCCAGACGTTATCACTCCTCTATATGTTTCTTTAACGGTGTCTATATCTCAGATTGTTCAAGTTTACATTACACACTTAGGGATTCTCTAAATATAGGCAATAAATTACTCGCCCGTCATTTGACAACACTAGGACCTAACGATATATTCAGAAAACACAGATTAAGCTTTCTAACTCCCACACAGACTGCAATGCAACCAGCTTTAAAAGGGCTGAAAGTCAGTAAAGACATCGATGAAATAATTAATGTGACTCCAGTGATTTAGCAGTACATAACATAACGCAACAAGGATCCTTTATGTCCAAAGAAGCAAAAATATAGAGGAAGCTCTCATGAACGCGTCATTGCGATCACTGTCATTGTGTCTTGGTGCATCATGAACGCACGTTTTTTGAATATTGAAATTGTTACATATAGTTGTTATTATTGTTTGCGCACAAAAAAGTGCTCTCGTCGCTTAATATTACTTACTGAGTCAAATCGACTATTTTTATGATGTCTTTACTTGCTTTCCTTGCATTGAAAATTGGTGGCATTGAGGTTTACGAGGGAGTCAGAAGGCTTCCGGACCTCAACAAAAGTAGCCTATCTTAATGTGTGTTCTGAAGATAAATGGAGGTCATAGGGTTGTCCAACGACTTGAGGATGAGTAACACATGGCATAATTTTCATTTTTTGCGAGAGAAACGCTTTAACTTAAATATGTGTAGTCTAAAGGAGTTTCTTGATAGCCTTTTTAATTCATATCTATTCATAATTACATTTTCATTCTAACTGTTAAGAACATTATGATTTTGAGTTTGTATAATGTTTAGGCTCATATTTGTATCACAGATTCAAAAAATGAATGCACAATGAGACAAACACACTTCATTTATGAGACAATTTCAATATGTTAAATTGACATCATTTTATTTAGTTTACATGTTTAAGTAATAAGACAACCATGTAAGGAATATTGTGTGTAAAATAAAATTTGTTGTGTCATTTCGAAATGTTGCCCGACTGAGTAATCACACAAAGTGTATTTTTAAAAAGGAAAAGTGTCTGATTTGTTTAACTAAGAAGATTCTTGATTTTAATCAGGATGGAAATGTACCCAAGTATTCATATTTAACATTTTACTAGATTTAAATTGAACGTGCCAATGCGAGTGTAGCAGTATAAGAATTCTTTATAATCTTGATCAGTAATTGTAGAAATGTAAGCTTCCACGCAAGTTCTATCAGGAAGACTCCTCACATCATAATCAATTACCGGTTAGCCTATCATCCCTCAGCACGTAGTATAAAAGGATGGTACTCACCCTCTCTTTTGTTCGCAGAAACTAACGCATGAGTGACATAGTTGTCCGTCGTAAGTTAAGCAAACCAATCATGTTAAAAAACCTCTAGTCGATTGCGACTTCACAGATTATGACGACGATCCGCCTCCTACTTCCCCCTCAAACGTGCGGCGTAGTTCCCGCATCCAGAACCGGGATTTCCCATGGGCTCAACGGCCAACGGAAAAATCATGACCACTTTAGAGCCGCAAGGTGTTCCAGTGGATAAAAATATCATACCGTTGGGTTCTAACGTCTGGGTAAATCCTGCTGTCCATGGACGTTCCGGTAATCTCCACGACTATACCTCTCATAAACAGGTTCTGCAAATAGTCTAAGGACTGTCCGAAAATGTTAAAAGTCTAGGAAATATGCTAGGGGTCTTTGAGAGAGCTATCGGGAACCCCGCTTCCAGTTCTGCAACAGGTAGGCCTACAACATTTGCTTTATCCCCGGATTTCCCAACCTACTCGAGTCGATAAATCCCTCGACATCCTCGTCTACATCCTCAAACGTCCAAGCGACGGCTCCACCGATGGTGCAGACTTCAACTTTCGTCGAGCAGCTCTGAGCGCTACTCAGTGTAATTTGTCTACGGCAGCGCGTGCCCAATACTTCGGCGAACGATTCGGCCACCGGCTGTGGCTCAGTTTCGCACCAAATATGCTCTAACATCATTGAAGGTAAGGACTTTATTTTAGCTTTCCTACTGACGCCTTTACCTGGGTCTGAACGGCAAATGGTGGACTGTGGTGACGTGGCGGTTTTCCTCAGAACTTCAGATTCGAGGCTACAACCCAATCTATCAATTTCTGAGTTTGTAAACGCTTTTGGAGTTTACAGAGATATACTCTGCCACAACTTCCCTGGGCGCCGTGAAGAATTGGACACTTATCTTGCAGTGATGGCGGACTTTTATCAGAGATGCGGATGCACCATTTTCTATGAATATCATCAGTGCCGGCCCTACCTTATAAGCGATATAGCCAGTTGCATGGGGCCTCCTTGGCCACTAGAGGGCTACTGCCGTATGTGAACATTGAATTTACATGCTAAATTCAGCAAAAAAGGAAATTCGGCACTATCAGTCTGGTGCAGAGAAGAGAAAGAAGAGGAAAGAAGATGAGAAAAGAAATGATCAAGAATAGGGTAAGTGTGCATTCCATGGATTCGAACCCACAATGTCGGCGTTGCTGGAGCGACGCTCTGACCACTTAGCTACAGGAATATGTAAAGCTTCGTAAAATTCAATTCAATTTTATTTATATAGCGCTTTTCACAATGTGTATTGTTTCAAAGCAGCTTTACAGGGGCAAACAGGTAAACGGAAAGGTAAAACACAGCACAGTGCATGGTATTTATACAATGAGTAAGATCATTCTAATAAATAATATCTAATTTCTAAATAAATAATTAAATAAATGTAGTTTGTTGTGTGCATTAGATCATGGGGGACCTCATTTTGTGATCATTTTAGCGCCCCAAAATGCTAGGAATATCATAGATCAATTTCCACTAAATCTGCTTCATTCGTCTCATTGCTCAACTCATGGCTGGCTGGTCCATCATCGACACGGAGTTACTGGTGCGTTACTTCGGCGGTCAGGAAACCTTGACCTGTGTCGTATGCAGCTCTCAGCGACACTCTGCCTCGCTCTGCCCGGAAACTCTCGCGAGTCATGGTCCTGTTGCTGTCCTTAGGTGATGACCCTGTAAGCCCAGCCTACGACAATAGTGGGTCAAATCATAACCTTGACAACTCCCGGATTTGTTACATTCAATGAGTCCGTATGCACGTATTCTAAAGGTATATTTTCGCATGTTTGTAGTTCTACAAAGAGCCCCACCCGAAATACGTCTGCCTCCATACGGCTACTACTGTAAAGTCATTGTAAAGATTCGCAAAAATCATGGATTAATACCTTCCTATTGCTTTTCCCATTCTAAAGGAACTGGTTTACTCACTGCGCAAGGGTTATTCCCGTTTATACTAATATTCTCCTAGAAGCTGTGTTTAACTGCCTTCTAGGGCTTAATCCGTCCAGGTGAATTTACTAACGACTCCCGAAGTTTGGACTCATCTGAGACTTAACCTTTTCAGATATTACTTTCTCACCTAATCATTTTCTATTTTCCTTAAACATTCGAAGACCGACACACTACGCACAGGCATCAACATTACGATTTCAGGTACTAACGGAGATATTTGCCCCTTCACTTCCATGGTAAGATACATCCAAACCCGCCCCGGTCATCACAAATTATCCCCCCTATTCATGTTATCAAATGGCTTCCCCATAACAAAAGAGTGGTTCAGGACTCATCTTGCAGCAGCTCTGGAGAGTTGTGGCAAGTCTTCCCAACTTTACACCGGGCAATCATTAGGATCGGCGCAGCTACTTCAGCAGCCGCCTGTGGGATTCCGACTTCTTCTATCAAGGTCCTCGGCAGATGGTCATCTATGGCTTTCGAATCCTATATACGACTAGATTCTAAAACCATCCTGGATGCTCAGCAGGCGTTCTCCACAAGCTTAAGGTACTACTTTGCAATTACTGGTGGTGGTGGTTTAAGTATAGGTTACTTATTGCACGGCTTGGGCAAGCCTCATATCAGCCTCTGTAAGATTTAAGTTAATTCTCTGGCTCATGCAAGCTTTCAGCCTGTGCAGGCTCCCGGAAATCAGTTGCTTGTGTAAGCCCATTCAGCCCGTGCAGGCTCTGTTGTTTTTATGTTTGTTGTTTATTTTATGATTTCTTTTTGTGCTTCTGCAAGCCCATCCAGCCTGTGTAGGCTCCTGGAAATTACGTTGGGGGAAACCATTGGCTCATGCAAACCCTTCAGCCGTGCAGGCTTCTGGAAAGACGTTGGGGATTTTTTTTGGCTTGTGCAAGCCCATTCAGCCTGAGAAGGCTCTGTCGGTTTTTATGTTTGTTGTTTATTTTATGATTTCTTTTTGTGCTTTTGCAAGCCCATCCAGCCTGAGAAGGCTCTGATGTTTTTATGTTTGTTGTTTATTTAAGGATTTCTTTTTGTGCTTTTGCAAGCCCATCCAGCCTGTGCAGGCTTCTGGAAATACCTAGGGGATTTTTGTTGGCTTGTGCAAGCCCATTCAGCCTGAGCAGGCTTCTGGAAACACGTTGGGGATTTTTGTTGGCTTGTGCAAGCCCATCCAGCCTGAGAAGGCTCTGTCGTTTTTTATGTTTGTTGTTTATTTTATGATTTCTTTTTGTGCTTTTGCAAGCCCATCCAGCCTGAGCAGGCTTCTGGAAATACTTTGGGGATTTTTGTTGGCTTGTGCAAGCCCATTCAGCCTGTGCAGGCCTCCGGAAAATTCTGTTGGGGGAAATTATGTTCGCTCGTGCAAACCCATTCAGCCTTTGCAGGCTTCTGGAGAATTTGAAGGCTTTCGAAGCCCTTTAGCCGGTGCAGGCTCTGGCTTGTTTACTCGGCTTCGTCAAGCCTAGAATCACTTTCGGAGGTTCTGATAAAACAGTGATTTGCAGCTACTTACCCTCAAGATATGTTGTTCATGCCATCATCAATAGAAGGCAGGTATAATATTACTTCATGTTTCAACCATGGCTAACCGACTCTGACTTTCTCCTTTAGGAACTGCAAGGAGACACATCGTCCGGTGGGTTGTTTTGTTTACTTTCTCTTTTGGGGTAGGCTCCGCCCCTGCCTTATCTTCAGGCAGGAACATCGGAATCATTTTGCCATGATTCATTTATTGGACGGGGCCTATGCCCAAAGATCTTTAACATAGAACGATAAAGAATATTTATTAAACAATGTTTCCTGAGTCTTTCTGGTAGAAATGTAAGCTTCCGCGCAAGTTCTATCAGGAAGACTCCTCACATCATAATCAATTACCGGTTAGCCTATCATCCCTCAGCACGTAGTATAAAAGGATGGTACTCACCCTCTCTTTTGTTCGCAGAAACTAACGCATGAGTGAAACCTCCATCCTCCCCACCACCACCACCAGGTCAGGGTCCCGTCCTCAGTCCGGGGGTAGGCTCCGCCCCTGCCTTATCTTCAGGCAGGAACATCGGAATCATTTTGCCATGATTCATTTATTGGACGGGGCCTATGCCCAAAGATCTTTAACATTGTTTAATAAATATTATTTATCGTTATATGTTTCCTGAGTCTTTCTGGTAGAACTATTTTTATAGCGTTTTAACTTTCAATAACCACAGTAGGCCTTTGCATGCAAATATTTGTTTTATTTGCGCACTGGACGGGACTGCAGTAATATCATGAACATAGGTATTTAAAATCCCCTAGGATCAAACCCTTAAAAAATGTAAAGGGTAAAGCAATATGAGGCGCGTCTGCCAAATGCCTAAATGTAAATGTAATTGTCATTCAAATCCAAACCCAAATTATGTTTCATGAAAGATAGATTGTATTCCAGTCTGTACTAGTAAATATTAATGTGCGTGTCTTTACTTTCTTCTTTGACACGAACAAACACATGGTTTTAGATGGTGTTATCTAATTTACACTCCAAACATCTTAAAAAGCACTCATATTTTTTCAATAGGGAATTCACTATCACAAACTTAAATACCTATGATTTGCATTAATTTTTATTCTTTAATTTGATTTAACCATGAAACCACACAGTTTTTTATTGTGTAGCAAAAACTGATTTTTCTGAATGGGTAAATGTGAGTATTGACTGAGAAACGTAGAAAAAAGGCTTGTAAACCCGATGCGGCCGGGAAGAGACGAGCTGGATGTCTTTCTAAAACGCTTTACGAGGTTTTACAAGGTTAAATACAAGGTAATAAACACTAGCTACTGTTAAAAAAAACATGCACTTATTCCAGTGATAACAATAGTCTCACTTTAAGCTTGTTTATTTTAAAGAAACCACATAATGTGGATCAATGCAGCGACAAACTGAGAATAAAAAACTTTTCTCTTATCATGTTTATGTTTGATATCAGTGATTAACAAAATGTATTTAATTAATTTAGCTTTAGTTTATGTAATTTGGGTTTCCGTGGTTGTTGTTTTGGTACGTTAAGTGATCCTTGTAATACATTTTGGGAAACGCTTAGTGCGAGATTTTTTACTTTATCTGTTAATATGCTACATATTGTTCTTTAATGTCATCCACCAGTTATTTCCGGCTCTGTTTTAAAAGTACCGATTTAGTCACCGTTTAGGCACCGGCACCATTTGAAAAGTATCGATTTGGC
Organism: Triplophysa tibetana; assembly: GCA_008369825.1. Classification (NCBI taxonomy): domain Eukaryota; kingdom Metazoa; phylum Chordata; class Actinopteri; order Cypriniformes; family Nemacheilidae; genus Triplophysa; species Triplophysa tibetana. Next base: position 21,130,398 of record CM017897.1, read on the forward strand.
ACCGGTATCGAAAAAAAAAAACAATACCCAACCCTAAGTATTACAAACACAATTTCACAAAGTTAGCTGTAAAGAGAGGCTGCAATCATATGAACATCTGCCTTTTATGTGAAGATGACGTTAAATTCCACGACACACCTGAATCCACGATGTTAATTAAGCAATGAATGAACAAACGCTTCCTGTTGTTACATCCACCCATTGTAAAAAGAAATGTGACATCTAGTGGATGGTTGTAGCATTAACATTTACATTAATTAATGTTCACTGCTTGCGGAAATATGAAAGAAATAAAAAAGATATCGAATCCACCACATTTAAGAAAACGATAAATAAATATTTTTTTTTTTATCCCCAGGCCTTTTTGTAATGTTCATATAACCACATATGATATACACACTGCATTATAATATGTTTATTAAATCTTTGGTCCAATTATTACACGTGACCACAACTGATTAAATTCACTTCACAATAAAATAGTTGTATACTTAAAGAGGGAAAGTACACTTGTAAGACACAGTCAGGTATTTATAAGTTCCATAACAAGGATCCCTGAATGCAGCATTCTGTGCAACAATGGAACAACTCGTCTTTCCGTCACATCTGTGTCAATAAATACATAGAACAGCAAAAATATAAAATATAATAATTTCTTACGTTACTTTCATATTTTATATCTCTTCAGTGACGTTTAATGCTCTTACCTCATGGCCACCACACTTAGAGACGTACTCTGAGTGCAGCAAATATTTGAGAGCTGGTGAGCTGGTCTTCCAGTAGAGCAGGTCTGCCGGTCTGTACGCCCATAATTGGCTGAAAGGACTTTTATAGTTCCCTGGTCTGTTGATAAAAAGTATCATTACCCACAAATGTGTTTTATATTTTCTTAATGTGTTATATGGTCTTGAAATTATTGTACGACATTCAAGTCATTGTTTAAATGAAAGCCAGAGAACTCACAACAGTTGAGGAAGGCAGTTTGTGATTCACAGGTAACTACAACATTTGGCAAACCTAAAGATGGAGACGAGAAGAAAATGAGAAGCAGATATGTTACAGTGTTACATTAACTGCGCCACTAATTTCTCTGTAAAAATGCAATAAAAAAGTTGTTGAAAATTTTTGAATTTCTTCAATTTTATTTGTATGAGCGTGGCCCTGCTCGACTTTCACCTCTCCCGCAGACACACAGGCAGGATTGACGGACATCAAAGGCAGTGGAGGAAACATCAATGTTGCCTTGAAAAATCCATCAGATGAAGGTATTGCGGGAGACAGGAAGTGGAGCAACTTTGGATTCAGATGCACCTTGATGCTTTCAGACAGAGCCTATCTCTCAGCACAGAGCAATTAGCTCAAAGACCCTAACACTGCTTAGCAACCAGATGGATTACTGTACTAATCAGCTAATACATCCTAGCCTAGCAACACCCTGTTACCCGCCAAAATAAACACCCGGGAATTACCTAGCAAACAGCTTAGAGAGCCTGACATTGCCTAGCAACAAGATGAAACACCCCAGTGACCAGTTCAACACCCTAGCACTCAGCTTAGAGAGCCTCACAACGCCTAGCGACCACATGGAAAGCCCTAGTAACCATTTCAACACCCTAGAAATCAGCATATAGAGCCTAGAGCTTAACAATGCCTAGCAACCACAATAAGCACCCTAGTAACCAATACAACACCCTAACAACACCTAAGCACAAGTCAGACTACTTTACTAAGAAGCAGGCACACCTTGGCATCGCCTACTTAGTGCATGATAGACTCTAACAACGCCTAGTAACTAAAAGGGAACACCTCAACTACACATGCTTAATTCTTATATACATCACATTAAACCCTGTTAACATCATGCTAAATTGTGATAACTTAAATTGATAGCATTGATAGCATCGTTGTTATGGGTCGAAGGCTGATTTTGATGCCTGTATGTGTCAATGCTTTTAAGGGGATTGTTTTTTATGTTTGTAATATTGTATGTCTGTAAATCTATCAGGAATATATGATTGTCACAGGATTGATGACTGTGTGGAGTCTGGATGAGATCAGTGACTCCAGCTACTAGATGAGGCTTCTCTTCATCAAGAATAACCAACATCACACAGTTACACTGTGATTTTTGTGAGGTCTAGGGATCATTTAGGTGCATAACTCACGTGGTGTTGCAACACACTTGTAAGACACAGTCAGGTATTAAAAGTTCCATAACAAGGATCCCTGAAAGCTGCATTCTGCGCAACAATGGAACAACTCGTCTTTCCATCACACCTGTGTCAATAAATACAAAGAACAGCAAAAATATAAAATATAATTATTGCTTACGTTACTTTGATATCTCATATCTCTTCAGTGACGTTTACTGCTCTTACCTTACGGCCACCACACTTAGAGACGTACTCTGAGTGCAGCAAACGTTTGAGAGCTGGTAAGATGGTCTTCCAGTAGAGCAGGTCTGACGGTATGTACGCCCATAATTGGCTGAAAGGACTTTTATAGTTCCCTGGTCTGTTGATAAAAAGTAACATTACTCACAAATGTGTTGTATATTTTCTCATGTGTTATATGCAGGGATGCACATAAGTATTGCGCAGGTGCGCGTGCGTGACCAAAATTAAATAAATTAAAATAAGTTTAGACCTCTCATTTGTGTACTGACATGGCTGAAACCGTATAATGCACAATCACTGTTTTAGACCGACCAAATGTAGTACTGGATAAGATTACCGTTTGAACTGAATGCTGCTAAAACTACTGATATCTGGTTTGTCCGGATTGTAAATAAAGCAAAACAGAGTTTAGGTAGCTCCGCCTTTGTTGGTTCTGCTTTCGTTACTAAAGAAACCCGCGGCACAAGCAGCCTCTGTGAATGTCTGGATCTGCGCTGCGCGTATGCAAAACACAGCTTCTCTTAAACTTTCTAAAAGGAAAAGCTGTTCAAACTTGATACTTGCATGCAGCTTGTATTTTGTCTATGCTATACTCGGTCCTAGCATCCGCATCGCAAGTCTCCATATTGGTCGCAAGTGCACTTACCAGCAACCTGCCAAAAAAACAAAAGGTTATAGTTTTAGGTTTCAAAATTATTCAAACATCATCATTGTATTTTAAGTGTACTTAAGTGTACACTATGTGCAATGTGAGCACCAAACCGAATCTCCAGATAGAAAACGTATAGGCACCCCTGGTTATATGGTCTTAAAATCATTGCACAACATGCAAAGTCATTGTTTAAAAGAAACACAGAGAACTCACAACAGTTGAGGAAGGCAGTTTGTGATTCACAGGTAACTAAACTCTTTGTTGGTGCACCTAAAGATGGAGACAATGAGCATATTAGGAGTAGTGATGTTACAGTTACATTTACTGCACATCATATTTCTCTGACTGAAAACACAAAAACGCATCTACGATCGGGCCGTAACGCAATAGGTTGCACGTGACATCATGTCACTGAGCAAAGTGCCTTTGGAGGGCAAGCAGAGATCTTCTACATAATAATTTACTATTACAAACTCATAATGCCTGTGTTTTGCATCGTTTATGTTTGTTCAGATCGATCAAATCATGAAACCACAAGCCAGTGGTTTTGGGCAAATGGTTTTAGGCAAGCAGTGATTTTAGGCAAATGCTGTGTTCATGTCATCCATCCATCCATCTTCTTCCGCTTATCATTGGCCGGGTCGCGGGGGCATTAGTCTAAGCAGGGATGCCCAGACTTCCCTCTCCCTAGACACTTCCTCCAGCTCTTCCGGGGGGACACTGAGGCGTTCCCAGGCCAGCCGGGAGACATAGTCCCTCCAGCGTGTCCTAGGTCTTCCCCGGTGTCTCCTCCTCCTCCTCTGTATTCATGTCATGTATCTCATATTACTTAGAAAATCTTTGAAGGAGGCTAAAACTCCAATCTGCTGAGCGACAGCCAAGAAACCTTAAAGATTTACAGAAGAGTGGACTAAAATGTCTCCTCACACATGTGCAAACCTGGTGACCAACTGTCAGAAATGTTTTACCTCTGTGCTTGCCAACAATGGTTTCTCCACCGAGCACAAAGTTACAGTATGTTTTGCTCGGGCATCCAATACTTATTTCACTGACTGAAATGCAAATAAATTTATAAACTCTTTATACATGTGACCCCTTGATTTTTCTATCAGTTAAAAAAAACCTGCCATAACAATTGTAGACCCTTCATTTCTTTGTAAGCAGGCACTCTTACAAAATCAGCAGATTTCACTCACTGTATCTCTGTCTCTTGACTGTTTATTATTGTTGTATTCAGATCATGTTTTGTTAAGTAAAGGTTTGCTGTCACTCACCATTGTACTGGATGAATCTCAGACCAATACATTCAGATATTGAGGAGAGAGCTATAAGAGAGAGGTTGAGTCTTTATCAAAACACACAGAATAAATGTTCATGACATTATAAAACAGACATAAAACAAGACACACAAACTCACCAATGACAAGAAGACTGAAATATAGAGTCTTAGCCATTTCTGAGAAAAATCTCAAATGTTAAAATGATTTAGTTATTTTTTTGGTCATTCAATTGTTGTTTTTAATAGTATACCTCCCCTTGGCACACTGAAATCAGTTAAACTTTAAGCAAATGACAGTTACAGTCAAAACTGTTACAGAAAATGTTATTAGTTTTTTTTTATGTTTATGTTATGGTTTACACTTTTGCATTAAATATTTAATATTAATAAAAAATGACATTGAAAATGTTTATTTCAAATAAAAGTAAGCTGATATTTATTAGAGACAAATATGTTTTTCTAAGTTTTGTATCCCATGAAAGGTTCTGATCTTTGCTCAAAATTGTTACCTTGTTTAATTTAATAGACGTTTTTTTACACACAATAATTTTATTCAGAATACATTTCTGTAGTTTGGCCAACACAACACACATAATAAAATTAATTTACTTTCATATGTGCAACTTTATTTTATTTGTCAAAGAAAAATCAAATAACATTCAACTTAACTTTTTATATGCTCAATGTTAGTATGAATGAACAACAGCCAATCACAGCGCGAGCATTACTAATGCAGTGCCTTCTGAGTAAAGCAACACTTCGGATAACTATAACAAGTTATGTAACACAATAGTGAACACTGATCACTATAATGGTGTCATCAAATTAATATTGTAAGGGCTTTTGTAAACTTTTGTTATTTGGTCAATAAAAGCAATTGATGTGATCTCCTGTTTCTGACCATTTGTAGGTCAATTCAAGCTTCTCTGAATAAGTAATATTTACTTTAATTATTCAATATTCATCATTCATAATAAGCAGATGAACTGTTGTCAGATACTGTATATAAAGCAATATTACTCCATTTGGTAGAGAAATATCAGGTAGACTTTATCTAATCATCTGCATCATGACTCATAGCTGATTAATTTAGGTACTCTTTACATAAAAACAGAATAAAATCTACTCTATCTAATTGAGTGGAAATCCTTGCCTCCATTTTATTGAGTAGATTCAGTTAGTTTACATGTAGTTTACTTTGCTACCTAATATATGTGAGTAAAATTGAACTGATTTGTATGGGTAATATTTACTAACCCTCAAGAATCATTTTTTCACTGTACACATACCACTAAACCTTAGCTATATCATACTCGTAGCAAACGTGTTGTTCAATCGTTGTAAAATGTTAAAATCTTTTGTATTTTAATTTACATTAAATAATGACGTGTTAATCATAAGGTTGTGTTTAATACTTTTATTAGTAAATATTCACAAACACATTATCTTATGTTTCTAGCTATTTAAATTTATGGTAACTAATGATTTGTTAAGCACTTTATAATCCTTGTTAATGATTTATTAATGAAAGTTATCGTAAAGTGTTCCCTTAAGTCATAATGAGTCTCTTCTTCTCGTAAGCAAAGACTCTGCTCATCAGTAAAATAAAAACCAAAAGAATCAAAAGAACAGAATACTTTTCTTGTTTTCATCTTGATTAAATAAATGTAACTTGCAGCATAGAGTAAAACTGATAAAACAACTATTTATTATTGCATTTCCCTAATTTTTCAAGTTTCTTGTAAAGCGCAACACAAATTATTGGATCAATATGGGGAAAACTAATAATATTGGCTTTTACGAAATGTTTTCTATTTTGTGTCCAAAGATTTTCCAGTGTGATATGTGTTAGCTAATTTTAATTTAGAAACACTTAAAATGATGTCATATCAAAATAATAATTTTAATAGGAATGGGAATGTAAATTTTTCTTACTTTCATTTGTACCTCCCATTTGATTTCCTTGTTACTTGTGTATTTTTCCACCAACTGCTATCTGTTTCACTGTTACAACAAACAGAACTGAAAAATCAAGAAATGATGTGTGCATTCTCTTATTTAAAAAAATTGACACGTGTCAGCCAGTGTGTGTAAAGTAAATTTACTGTAGAGACTACTTTTTAATAAACATTAGGGCTGTCAATAGATCACTTTTTTGTATTAAATGAAAAATATGTTGAGTTTTATTCTCATTAATTGTTTTAATTAAACAGTTTGTTGAATTGTGTACCTTGTGCCGTTTAAGTTTAGCAAAGTACTGATTCTTCTACTGATAACCCAAAATAATACTGGCTAGACATACTTTTAAATAGTTTGTTGTGTACTAAAGTGAACTTTTATAGTTTGTTGAGCTGGCATAAATGTACCTCTGGTGGAATAATAACGTTTCAGTTCTAGTGATTCTCAATTGCTCCGTTGCTTGCCCATAACAACCAGACTTAGGCAATAAATTAATGTTTTTAGGAATTTGAATATGAATATTCGGTATCACTTCTGTAAAGGGGCAAATTCTCACTATTAACTAGTTGCTGTTAGCATTACTATGATTGGCATATTGGCTGTTTATTACTACTTATAAAGCACATATTCTACATGACCATACTCTACATCCCCAATTCTACCCAATACCTAAACCTAACAATTACCTTTTAACTATTACTAAACAACAACTTAAGAGTTTATTCGGGGGAAGTCATAGTTAAGGGTTTGTAAATATCAAGAATTGCCCCCTATAGGCAATGAGATGGTTTAATTTCCAACCCCACATTTACACAATGTCATACTCTACTAACCATACTTATAATAACAATTAACATTATTGGAAGTGGCTGTAATAATCAATAACATCAAGTTTCCCATTTGCTGTAGATGTAAAGGATACAAATATGTGGCATATTTTCCTATCCAAACTCACAGTGGGGATAGAAGATGTCATTGATAAAGACTCAAACATATGTGTAACGGAGGCCAGCAAGAGAGAAAGCTGTGCAGGTAAACCTCACTCCTTGACTTTGAGAGGTCCTCTAGCAACCGACAATCGATGCTGTGGTCTTTAGCCTCCATGTCAGTGTTGATAATCTTCAGACTGCCTTAGCAACTTTTTCAATCTTTTAGTCTCTACTAATGAAGTAAAGTTTGTCAGATGAGGGAGACACACTGTGCTGTACTAGGGGTCCTTAATGATAAATCTGAATATGGTCACTTTCGTTCAGGGGGTCATCCCCTATCAGCTGTCACACTTTCTGGCAAAAGGAAGAGGAGCTTTAAAGTATGCATAAGCCTAAATAACACTGTATGCATTTTTTCATCAACAATTTCCTGCCCCACGTAAACAAAGTTTAAACAAAATTTACCTCAACAAATTTAAATGACTGCGAACAAGTACGACATATGTGGATATGCCGGTTTGCTGAGAGAGAAACGACTTCACTTTATAGTCAGGAAGAATTCTGCATAATGTTTAAATACTGTTTAGATTTTTAGATTGTCATGTAATATAAACCATCTCACATAGTGTAAGTTTATGACATACTTAACATGTTGATGATCTTGTAAATATTGTACGGAGCCATGGAAGGAACGTTGGCAAAAAGAAAAACTAATAAGATAAGCAAGGTGAGCAAGCTAAAGTTTCTCGTGAGCTTATATATAATGCACTTATCATGTTAACCATCACTTATAAGAGCAATGTTCCGGATTTGAAGACGCAATGCATTTGTGCATTCAATCAGAATACAGCATGCTCAGTTTTTACATAAATAATGCGTTTGTCTTATGAACTCTCACTAATACAAAACCATGTGTTTTGTTTTTAAATATGAGACATTGTTTCTCATTCGCCTAATGATCATTCTCTTCAGTTTTGCTGGTGGGAGCATCGGCTCACACAGTCATGAGCTTTCAGCTGGAAAGGGGGCGGAGACCAGCAGCTCATTTGCATTTAAAGAGACACACACCAAACAGCCTGTTTTCCCTCCAGCCACAAAAAGACTTGTAGGGCACAGTATAATACAAGATATTTGCTGTATTCTGAGCTGAAATTTCACAGACACATTCTGTGGACTCCTAAGATGTAGGATACATGTTACAAAAGGGCTACATAAGACGACCTTTAAGACTCTTCCTGTTCATTGAAAAAATACAGCATTAATTTGCCTAGTTTGTCATAACAACATGCCATTTTTAACCTTATAGTTTGTTGGTGTGTGCATTAATTACTTTTGTAGTATTTGCGACAGAGTGCGTGTGAAAGCTCTGATAGTGTGTAAGAGATAATATAGTTAGTAGTGAATGAGAGTTTGGTAGTGTGTGTGAAAAGCTCTGATAGTGTGTAAGAGATAATATAGTTATTAGTGAATGAGAGTTTGGTAGTGTGTGTGAAAAGCTCTGATAGTGTGTAAGAGATAATATAGTTAGTAGTGAATGAGAGTTTGGTAGTGTGTGTGAAAAGCTCTGATAGTGTGTAAATGATAATATAGTTAGTAGTGAATGAGAGTTTGGTAGTGTGTGTGAAAGCTTTGATAGTGTGTAAGAGATAATATAGTGTTAGAATGTAAAATTCTCAATGTCCCCTACAAAATATTATTCTATGGTTGAAAAGTGTAGTCGACGGAACACACAGAGTTGCTGATCAGGAGACAAAGTTTGACACAGACACAAGAGTCTAGTTCAATCAGAGTCCAATGTTTATTTGTATAAGGACTAGTATTTATAAGATTAAAAGGAGGTGTCATAAAAAACCACAAGGGTGGAAAAAGACAAGACTTGATGTATAGTCTCATTCCTCCTCAGAACGATCAGATATGATTATAACTACGTACTAAGCATCAAAACACATCAATTCATATCATTAGGAGCCTTGAGATGGAGACCGATAGTCACTCAGGTCAGTACGACTCTCAACCAGGTTTAAACAACAGGAAAGTAAGGCCCATATTAGGGTGAAGGAAGCTTATGCTAATATAAATGAATACGTATGATAGACAAATGTTCTTTTAGACACAGATGATATATTTAAAGAGGACAGGACGAAATCCAGATTCTCACAATGGCCACTTTCAGACCAACAGTCTTACAAGCAGTCCTGTGTCCCTTTAAAGAACAAAATATAGAGCAGAAAAAAAGGTTAATACAAATCTTTAATAAAAGGATATTTGCAATTGCGTATCTTTGTGTGGTTTTCTGGTTTGCAAACTGTTCTTTGAGGTAAGAGATCAATCACCGTGATTAGTAATGAAAATATAACAAAACCAATCATCCTCAATAAAAACAAAAACATAAACATAATTATATCTACTCTTCATCATCTTCCGTGCCAATCTCAATTACCGAATCGTCAAACCCATTATCTCTTTCCATTTCATTGTCACGTTCATCAACATTTCTTGGTCCTTCTATCACCGGTATTGGTTCTATCATTGTGTATGTGGGCAACTTCTATTGTCGTCTTCACTGAGTTAAGAAGATCTGGGCCAAACACATTAAGGGCTTCGGTAATTGTGCACCCAGTATAAGAATTGATATCTAAGAATTCCATAGGAAATTTGTACTTAGGATAACAATTTTTCCTTGGTCTTTTTAGAATAAAATTTGGCCCTCAATGCACATCAGGGGAAGCTAAGGAGTCAGCACTGTTGGCTCAATGGGCCTTCTACCTTCTTGCTTTGGGTGGCCCCCACCTCATGTAAGGTAGTTCTTTCCTCAGCTTAGTCAGTGCTTTCTCCACCCTGAGGTGTAGTAAGGTGAATCCCCTGTTGAGATTCTATGTTAAATTGGAGCTTGCCTGCTCTCCTGAAGAACACAACTTCAATCTGGAAGCGTGTATCCACTGTGGCTGGTAGTCCGTCAGAACTCCTGTCCGTGTGACGGCAATCACAGTCGCGGGTCCGTGGTACTTTGGTTCTCCAACCTTTGTTGGCTTCAGACTCCTCACAAAGACTTTTTGTCCTGGAACAAAGTTATGAGTAGGCTGCTCTGAGGGAAGAGCAAGGCACAAAGAAACATCAGTACATATAGAATTTAACTTTTCGACTAGGGAAGTCACTTAGTCCTCCGGGATCACTTCCAGATCACCTAAAAAAAGAAATGACTGCGCAGCCTTTGACCCACGGTGTCGGGAAAGGTCTACCCATTAGTACCTCAAACGGCGACAATTTTGTCGTGTAAGATGGAGTCATTCTTATTTCTGCCAAGACTGCGGGCAACAAATCAACTCACTTTCTTCCTGTTTCAAGTACCGCTTTTATTAGTCGTGTTTTCAGTGTTCGGTTGCTTCTTTCCACGACTGCTGCACTTTGCGGATGATAAGGAATATTAAAATGTCAATCAATAGACAACGCTTTTGATAAGAGCTGTGTTACATTTGACTTAAAACTCGTCGCTTTGTCAGATTCTATGGTGACTGGTCTAATATCTCCTTCGTTAAGATATTTACCACTGTTTTGGCGTCCTCTTTTGCCCTTCAGGCCACTTTGAGAATCGATCAATAATTACCAAAATATATTTCAGATTACCTATCGGCGGCATGTGCGTAAAATCAATATGTAGATGTTGAAAAGGAGCTTCCGGATGTGTCAATGCATCGTGCTTAGCTGATTTGTGCGGGTTCACCTGTGCACATGTTAAGCATGCATCCAAAACAAGTTTTGCTGTTTTATGAACATCGGCTATACAATACAATTGATTAATTGCTTGAACTACTTTTGCACAACTGGTGTGAGATAACCCATGGTAATGTCTAATTAGGATAATTAACCCTAATTTTGGTAGTGCTATCCTACCCTGTTCATCTCTAATACTCCCATCTAATAATGGTTGACTTTGCCGGATTTTGATATCAATGTCAGGTACATTCGTTATGTGCACTGTCATTGCTATCTGTGTTTCATCTTTCGGATGAAATGGTGATTTAATCTGAGCTTGGGCTGCTACCTTTGCCGCTTCATTAGCCCTTTTGTTGCCTACAGCCAGTTCATCTTCCCCCCGAAGCGTGACCCTTGACCTTTACGATGGCCACTTCGAGTGGAAGCTGAACTGCTTCAGTTAACTGTCCTATCCGATTTGCATGAGCTATTTTTGAAAAACTCCACGCATACTTACAGTCTGTGTTGTTAATTGTTACTCTCTTTCCTGTCATCAGCTCACAGGCCCGTATTAATGCTATCAACTCTGCTGCTTGAGCCGAATTTTAGTCTAGAGCAAAAGCTTCTTTTACCTCTCCTGTATCGGAAATCACAGCATAGCCACAGAGGTAGACACCCACTAACATGAATTGAAAAAATGGAGACAAAGTTTGACACAGATAACAAGTGCTTGTTTCAATCAGAGTCCAATGTTTATTTGTATGAGGACTAATATTTATAAGATTAAAAGGAGGTGTCATAAAAAACCACAAGGGTGGAAAAAGACAAGACTTGATGTTTAGTCTCATTCCTCCTGAGAACGATCAGATATGATTACAACGCACGTACTAAGCATCAAAACACATCAGTTCACATCATTAGGAGCCTTGAGATGGAGACCGATAGTCACTCAGGTCAGTACGACTCTCAACGAGGTTTAAACAACAGGAAAGTAAGGCCCATATTAGGGTGAAGGAAGCTTATACTAATCTAAATGAATACGTATGATAGACAAATGTTCTTTTAGACACAGATGATATATTTAAAGAGGACAGGACGAAATCCAGATTCTCACAATTATATACTGCGCTGTTTAAATCAGCTACTTCAGTAATGAAAACGGAATTAATAGGCGAAATTAATAATATAATGCATTGATTTGATCCTTCATTTTATGTGTGATGATTTATTTTACTTATTTTAATTAGATTAGACAAGCGATGGATAAAAACACAGTATGGATTTATTCATTACAGACGTGTAGTTATGCCAAACGGACCCGAGAAAATATTTTAGGTTAACGTTCTGGGAACGTTTCTCTCCCAGAAATTTTATTAAAGTTTTGTTTTTGGTTGTCTTTACGGAAACAAAGTTAGAGTAACGTAGCAGAACGTTATGGGAACCAGAAACTTACGTTCTATTAACGTAAATAAAACTTTCCTGAAGAACCAAAAACGAGCCTTAGAAAATAACGTTCTGGGAACAAAAAACTAAAGTTAGGGAAATATTGGGAACCAAAAATTGTTAGCGGGGTTGCACAAGCAAATAGCCCTACTAATAAACGTCACGGCTATTGTTGCTCTCAGATTCATGCTGATTTAAATGAAGGATATTTCCATTCACAGTGAAATGCCTTCCGGTTACGGTGAAATGCCTTCCGGTTACGGTGAAATGCCTTCCGGTTACACTGAAATGCCTTCCGGTTACAGTGAAATGCCTTCCGTTTACACTGAAAAGTTCACGCACATCCACATATGAAATTACTATGCATGCAAAATTTGTATGTATGTACGAGTGTTTTATAGATGTGTATGTACGCAGAGTTTATATGTATGTGCGAGTGTTTTATAGATGTGTATGCACGCGGAGTTTGTATGTTTGTGCGAGTGTTTTATAGATGTGTATGCACACAGAGTTTGTATGTATGTGCGAGTGTTTTAATAGATGTTTGTGTACGCAGAGTTTATATGTATGCGCGAAAAAGTGTATATGCATTCATTATTAACATAAGATGTATTGGTATGGATTTCACATTAGTGCGCACATGGTTTTTATATGTGTTTGCTTGAACATTCAAAAGTATACATGTATATGCGAGCAATGTATATATTAGTATGCACGCTTTTATATATGTATTCATGAGCGCAGTTTGATTTACACCCTAAGCGGCGCCTCATAGTTAAATGGTGAAGCAGAAAAACACCAAAATCAACATTAAGTTTTTATCACTGAGGATTTCCCGCAATTTTAACATGGGTGTAAACATTTATAGAGTTAATGACATTGCAATACTCAACTAAAGGAAACATTTCTCACCATAATGGGGACTTATAATGAAACATTTACCTTCAAACATTAACATGAACCATAATATAATTTATGCTTGTTACAGAATTCTGAGATAAGAAACCAAGCAGAGAAGTAACCGCAATGTGGCAATATTGCTGTCGAGTTCACTCTAAAAAAATAATCCTCTGCTTAGTAAAAACCACAAAAATAAACATCTATATTCACTTGATGTGTGAAAAGTAGGGCTGTCAATCGATTAAAATATTTAATTGCGATTAATCGCATGATTGTCATGAGTTAACTCGTGATTAATCGCACATTTTTATCTGTACTAAATAAACCTTAAATTATTACTTTTTAAGTTTTTAATATTCTATTCAAAATGGGCATGGGCAATAATGATGCTTATGCAAATGTATGTTGTTTCTTATTAGTCAAACCATGATGGACATAAGTATGAAGACATGTTTCAAAGGTCGTAGAAGATAGAAAAACCACAGGTTTCCATTATTTCTTTCATTGCAGCTATTTAGTTACACAAGCCTGTTTACATTTTCGCACAACAGGGCACTGGGCTATGCTTGAAATGGCCCACTACTTTCCTTTATTTTGCCAAGGCGCAGTCAAACCGGATATTTTGGAGCAAAATTGTGATTGTTCTGTGGAGGCTGTGTGCAATGCAAGGCATATGCTCGAACGGGAGCTGCCTGGCCGCTGCAATCATGTTGCTTGCTATATCGGTAATCAGTGTTCTAATTTTGAGTTCAATATTCAACTGTCTGGCTACCTGCAGATATTGCTCAGCGCAAACGTTAGCTTAGGGCCTCCCGTATGTCTTCATAACGGTCAAAGCGTGCGACCGAAGTTTCCAGTGTGTCAAAATAATGAGCCGTGACCCCCAGGTAGCTATGGCTACTGAGGGAAGTCCAGTAATCTCCGGTGAACGCAACCGTGTTTGTCTGTTTTTACGGCTCTTTGATTTTAGCTATCAATGAGGTGAGTCTATTGCTTGTTGAGTTGCCCGTCTTCGCTAAAAACAATGGAGTGTTGCCTGACTTTGGCGCGGTGGCGGAGAGCTCTCTGCATCAGTTGTATGCTTCACCATCAAGTGATATTTTAAACTCGACGTGCTGCGGTGATAACTTAATTCACATCGACAAAGAATTACAGATAACTTTTATCTTGTCGACAGAACCATCAGACATCTTTCTATATATGAATTTTTCTTTCTCCATTTCTGTTTGCTGCTGCATGTCCATTTGCCAGAAAATGCGCGCTGCCTTAATCGCACGTTAAAAAAAATAGTGCCGTTAAAATGAATTTGCGTTAACGCATTATTAACGCGGTAATTTTGACAGCCCTAATGAAAAGTGATTATTTTTCAGTTGGACATAAAAATAAAAAGATTACAAATCCAACAGTTAAGATTTCTAAAATATATATAATTATTCAAGTTTATTTAACGAAATTAAATAAGTATTTAACTGATAAAATATGTTTTTAATATATCCTTAAAGGTGTCCAATGACACAGCTTAAACAAATTTTGTGGTTTGTTTTAGATGTAATGTGATGTGTAAACACAATTTAAGGTTAAAAACGCTGTATTTTTCACATACTGTGCATGATTGTATCTCTCCTTTGCTCCGCCTCTCTGAAACATGCAGATTTTTTACAAAGCACTTACTCTGAAAAGAGAGGTGTGCTGTGATTTGCCAGTTAACCAGTGCGTAGTGATTGGTCAGTGAATAATGCAAGCGTCTGACTGAAATGTAACGTCTCTCACCATATTAGTGCATCTTTTGTTCCGACACTTTCACTTTTTTGCAACTTTATGTAATACACGCATGGGCAACTTACAGTATATCAGATATTCGTGCTATATGAGCCCTTTAATATTTTGGTGAATTCTAGTAGAAATATTTGAGGATTATTTACTTGTACTGATACATTTGTAGTACCTGAGACCGATCAGACTAATTCACTAATTCAATTTCTTAAATATTGCAGCAACACCCCTCACCCCACCGGTGACCTAGTCGCTTGGGGAACCACCCCCAATCTGTAACTTACACCAAGGGTCAACAAGATCTCTGGTGACCATAGCAACTCACACCAATTCATCAAGATAGAGTACTTTACGACCGAATGGAATGTAGGGAGCTGAACTCTCTTTACTCACTTTGGGGAGAGACATACAACTAAATGCATTTATATGGAAATGTACATATATTCATTTATAACATTTCCATCTATTAATGTTCATGTCTGTTTTAAACATTAATCCAAAGTATCCATGAATGTGTGTTTAAATACTGGAATTCTTAGATTGGTAGAAACTCATTTAACCAAGATGATATTTAGATCATGTTTGGTGTCTATAAGCTACATTTGTGATGTCTTTTATGTTGATGTTTGTTGTGTTTTGGTAACTCTTTTCATATTAGTTTTATCAAACTCTTAGAAGTCTTCTTAGTGAACATCCAATCAGCTCTCACATGCAAAACACCATTTGAAGGACGAAGACAATTAACTTTACCTCCAAAGTTGGCATCTCCTGATTGGACCAGTCACGTCTGTAGGATGTGACATCCTTACAGTTTAAAACAGACAACGAGAAGATTCTTTCTCTCGCTTCCTTTTCTCTCTTGGTCGTGCTCTTCTTTGCGTTCTGCATCTCCAAAGGATGGACTAGAAGAAGACTTCACCTTTAACCCATAAGTTTGTGCCAGGCTGCGGCCTCGTCTTTCCAGATACAGATCCTCTGCATAAAACTGGTTCTCTCTGATCACTTTCAGCCAAGATCAACTGAAGCCTTAACAAACTGCATCAGGACTCTTTCTTTCTTTGATGGGCAAGACGTGCAAGTATCAAACTTAGTCTTATTAATGGATGCATAGGGCATCATTGATCCTTTTAACAAAGGTCCTTTACAAGAAGAAACTGATGTTTAGTTCAGGCTATTGATCTTCTGAATATCATATACTGCCATAATCCATGCTGTGTTCTTCTCTCTGCTTCAACTTCAACCATCTTCTAATGCTTAACTGTATGTGTGTGTATGTTAGATTAGTATGTGTCTAGTCTAGATAATAAAGTCCTGTTTTATTTCACACGTGATGTTGTTTGTAGTTCATGCTCATAATCCGGAGTCCCTAAACATGCCGATTCTTGCTACCTGCTCGTAATGCTAAGTGATTTCCCCAAATCATGAACTTGATCCAGATAAGTATAATTGATCATTATTAATTAAATTCATCCCAATTTGGATTGATATTTGTTTCCCTTACAAAGGGTGGTGGAGAAAATATTACTTACAATTGGGATCAAAGCTCATGATAATTCTTACATATTTGATGAAGAATAGTGTTTAAATAATTCTGTTCCTCATTGAATTCACTACAATTATGATGATGAGTGTTTGCTTTAGTTGAGCACTTGACCCTACAGTGTTTGACTTCACTTCCTCTGGCTGCTGTAACTGTGTGTTCACTATGATAGAGGACATTTTTTATATCGAGTTATATCAAAGGAGTTTTGGATGATAATATTTTAATTAGGACATTATTAAAAAATTAAGAAGTTTTTATTCAGTCCACAAGATTAATGTGATGTCACCATTATTGTGATCAGTGTTCACTTTAGTTGACCTCTAGACTCTTGGACTACGTGAAGTTATTTCGCTTTTATCAATTGCAGTTTTTTTCTTGTGCTACACTAAGTGTAGTATTGCATTAGATGTATCACAGTGCTTTGAGATGTTTAAGTGTTATTTAAATAGTGTTTATGAAGAACTATGCAATGAAATGATGAAACAAAGCTCCCACATCATGTGCCATGTAGAAATGAATGGATGTATATTACACTTAGGCATCAACAATTAATCACACACATACCTCAACAATGATTACAATCATCAAACTAATTCAGATAAACAGATCAACTGCAATGCATTTCGGCAGTCATGGCTGACTTTCGAAGTATGATGTTACCCATCATGCATTGCAGCATGATGCTCTCTTTGGTTGATTACTAACATTGTTGAGAATCATACACTTATTCTTAATGTGTCTGGGCAGCTGTGAGAATCTGCTTTACTCCTCTTAAAATAACTTATAATTTACACAGCAGGGCTTAAGGTTTGGTCTACTCAAATAAGTCAAGCTCAGAAACAACTCAACAACTTCACAATTAGCACTTTCATCTAATTTTATTTGCAACAGTAAATATGGTTTTACATTCAGAGATGAACAAGTCTTGAAGAGTCAAGAGCTTAATGAAGTGTATTTCGGGGAAAACTATGAGTTTGATCACAGTAAAAGATGTATAATTAATGATGATTAACTTTACCTATTTTACACACTTTAATCGGATTCAGCAGACCTAGTAATAGCGACAAACTAAATTCACTGGTCCAGCGAGTGATCAGCAGATCGTATATCAAATCTAGGAAATATTACTTTCCTAGCCTTGGAAACATAATACTCTTACTGTAGTTCAGTACAATTACTCCAGTAGTTATAATGAAATCAAGCAGTTTAAGTGACTTTAATATGTGATAAAGAGACACAGCAACAATTCGAGCGTTGAGTCAAATGCAGGTTTATTGACCACACTAAAGGGAAAACAAACCGACTAACTAACAGATTAACAAACGCTAACAAAAAACATGAAATGTAAAAGCAGTAAAGAAATGGAAGAAATAGACAACGCAAAGAGTGGCAGTATTACAAACAGCTATTTTCCATCTGCATGAACCATCGAGGACAGTCTCCTTATTTAAAAGGGGTTACAGCTTAAGCGCAGTTATTTAGGATGTAGTTGAAAATACTTGCATTGGTTTCCTGAGTGCGCTGTGGCAAGTTTTGTGCGCGTTGAAAGGGTTTTCAGAGTCCTGATGGTTTCAAAGCAAGCGGGTGAGTCCGTCTACTTCTTTCGTAGAACAGGATTGGTTGATGAAGGTAGAACGAAGTTAGCCGAAGTAAACTGCCGGACGAAAACTGTCTCCGAAGAGAGAGATACAGTAGGTCTCAGGAGGTATTCTTGAACGGGAACACACGGAAGAGCCTCGATTGCTCCGTTCACAGATGTTTTTAAGCCTGGGGGGTTCATGCTCCTCCAAGGTGGGCAATCCAATGCGATGAGAAGATTTTGGGCACGAATAAATGTTCTTTTTGTTTCGCTTATTAGCTCATTTGCATTTAGGATCACTTAGAAGTTTGGTGCTGTAAAACTCTTAGAATGACATGAAAGGAGTGTGGTATGAAACACATTACTGTGCTATAGATCATCTTTCAAGGAATGAAGAGAGAAACATTTAGATATAAAACATGCCATGATTATAAGTACATTGACCCGAAGTTTGTACAAGAATGAAAATATAAGCAGAATACAACTAAACACACATGCTTTCGAGGTTATAGGTGAGGCCGAATAACATGCGGACAAAGATACTGTCGAGCTGCTTGCTGGTCCTAATCTGTTTGTAAGAAGTAAGTGGCACACTGTACAAAGGAATGTTGCTACTGGAGACATTGTTTGGCTGTGTGATCAGAATGCATTGAGGGGACAGTTCAAGCTTGGAAGAGTTGCCAGTGTCAACATCGACTCCAGAGGCATTGTACGGGATGTTAATGTCAGGATTGTTCCAAGCTCCTGTATCCCTGAAGTGAGGCCGGTAACGTCAGCACCCAAGCATCTCGTCTCCAGCATCCTTCGGTCCACAATACTTCACCGGGACATCCGGCGACTGGTTATCCTGCTGCCAATTGAAGAGCAGGAAAGAGGCCGAGGAGAGAAACTTTGACCACAAGTGCACCATGGTTTGCGATCTTTCCAACGGTTTCCATGGGAAGATCGAGTGGGAGGTGTCGAGCTGAACTGTGGGCCACGCCCCTCCAGCCTTGATACACTAGGCTGAGTGCACCAGGTGAAGGTGATTTACTAATCATTTTGGGGTTGGAGTCACGCGCACACACATAATCTCTACAGAGCAGCAGTGGGAGCAAGCAGCATGAGAGGTGAAGGAGATCTGGAAGTTAAGACTGAAAACCCAAGACTGTTTGTGCAAAACAAAGCTTTCAAGGAAGACCCAGCCGGTGAGCTCCTTGCTATTCTTGGATGTTACTGGGCATTATTGTTGTTGTCCATTGTTTGCAAGTCATTGGAGGTAAATACAGTTAAAACTAATGTCTTTTAAAATCATGTGAGCTGACTGCAATTCAGATGTTATGTATTTAGATGTGTCTTAAAAGCTGTTAAGTTATTGCATAGTAAATCACGAGGTTGAGTCAAATTCCACACTAAGAAAGCATTGCAGATGTTTGCCGTATCTAAATTATTTCTGGGTATTGAGAACTAAATACTCATGTGTTTCATTGAATGTAGTTATTTTAATTGTTTAAAATGGTATTTATTCATGTTCAAAGGTTTTTCACCTGGAGATTCACGTTGCATCAATCTTTAAATAAAGGAAAAGAAAGCAAAAGTGTGATGAGTGGAATCCTGTAAAGTCTTCCTGAAAATTAGCTGCCTTGTCAAGTGGGGAGTTTTGCACACTAAACCTTTGCAAAAGCGAAGGAACTTGACAGATACAATGGGGAGATATAGAGGTCTATCCATTTGGAAAATTATTTTGTGGATAAGGAGAAAGATGAGATGAACTATTTGCCACCATATGGTCTACTCGTTGGGGGAGCACTCCATCCTGGTCAAATGATGGATGCTTTAAGAGAGGGCAGTTGGATCAGATTTGCTGGCGCCGGTTAGACTCCTGCTTAGATGTCATGTTCTTTAACGATCCCAAATGGTGACCTTTGTTCTGGCCAGATCTTACATCAACTAAAGTGTACACTGACCACAATAATGGTGACATCAAATGAATCTTGTGTTAATTGTCAGAAAGGGCTTTTTTGACCATTTTTTGGTAAATTTAAGCTTCTCTGAATAAGTCATATTTAGTGTTTAATCATTCAATATTTATAATTCATAACAAGTAGATTTTTATATAAGTAATTAATATAGAGAAACATTAGGTAGACTTTATCTAATTTCTTTGTCATGACTCATATCTGATCAATTTATGTATTCTTTACCTAAAAGTAAAGAATAAAATCTACTCAATCTGATAGAGTGCAAATATGTGTTGCCCACATATAGTTTACTTTGCCACCTAATGTATTTAAGTAACATTTAACTGATTTACGCGGGTAATATTTACTAACCCTAAAGAATCAGTTTCATTGATTCAACCATGCTGAATGAAAGTGATTTGTTCATGTAAATTGAACAGCATAAATAAAATCATTTTCAGCGTAAAAAAAGGAATAAAGGCTCACTGACCTGACAGAAGAAGCAAGTTAGACAGCCTTCTCATTTCTGATGAATTTAAAGCGTGTAATAAAAACTGAAACAGTAGGAATATTGCATCATGACACACATTTATTTAAGCAAAATGATTTTTAAATCATAAAAAATCTGAATAAAAATATTTTTACCTGTATGAACAGACAGAAGACAAAACACTGCTGACTTCTTCTGATGTGTCTTTCAGATGAATGTTTTCTGATCTGTACATCCTGACCATGAGTCCTCATGCAAATCTGCCTGAATTACATTCCGTGCCAACCCTGCCAAACTTTTCCAGGTTGTTTTTAATATGAGGCTCTGTATTCAAATAACAAATCATCCAGGAGACACAAAGTGCCATTTTTGTTTAGCCAAAGCAAACAGAGAGTCCTTGTTCTTGTGTATAAGTACAGAACGTCCCTGCCGTGTAAATCTGGTGAGTCACTTCACTACAAAAAAACAAAAAACATCACCTCACCTGAATATTCCATCAAGTCATAAAATGTCTTACAGATTTTTTTGTTAGAAGTCAACTTTTGACTGTAACCTGATAAACGATATTAGATGATTTAATCATCATGAAATGACTAACTCATGGAGGCGGCACAACGGGCACTTTTACCTTGATTTACAAAATAACTAACTTTTGCTGATATTGTGAGTGTATGCAAATAAGATCATTTAAAATACCTTGTCTAATGATGTCTGTAGTAGAGTAGGTGAGGCGAGACCGTGGTTCGAGGCCGGTAAGTAATTGTTAATTGGCGCCAGTGGTGCGCGCACCGGGCTCGCATCACGTAGGAGATTGGGAGCATATAAAAGGAACGAGCGACCGGACCGTCGAAGAGAGAGGACCGGGCCCGAACATGTCTTTGTATTTATGTTTTATTTGCCGGCCGTCGTCCGTGAGGGGCGGCCGGCTGTCTATTTATGTTTATGTTGTTTCGCCGGCGGTCGTCCGTGAGGGGCCGTCGGCCGTTTATGTTCTGTTATTACTTTATTAAATGTTTAAATGTCTTCGTGTGACATCTTTAACCATACGTCCCTGGAGCTGCTGAGGAGGGAGCATTTGAAAAGACTACGTTATTTTAATCGTGTGTATATCATGTTATCATATTTTTTATTTGCGCTTTTTACAAATTGCATTGTTTCAAAGCAGCTTTACTAATAAAAAAGAAGAAAAAAACGTCCTACTCCTCTATTTTGTACATTTCCTTATCGTCCTCTTGAAACGTGTCAGTGCTCTTTGTGAGGATGTTAATGAAATGTTTGCACACATTTCAAAAAAGCTTATTTTTAACACACGTCTTTGAGATGCATGTGTGCAGTGGTGACTCTTTCCACACACTGTTTACGCTTCAAGGCTTTCATTCAAATAACATTGCAAAGTTTGAATGAAAATCAAGAAAAATACGTATAATAATCGTCATTACACATACATATTTTACAATACTGACTAGCAGTATAGTGATAAAAATCCTATATATATTCGTCCAGCAAATAAATCAAAGATTTTATACACTAATGTTATCTCATGGCCATAAGTAACGTAACTTTACCAAACAGAATTAAGAGCAGAGGTATCATAGATCGAAACACAGTTTAAGTGACCAGTTTGTGAGCGTGAGTACTCCCCAGAGGGAAGTCCCAAGCCAGGGTGTCCGTTTGATTGTCCTCCGCGGTCTCTTTCTTTTCCCTTGCAATTCCTAATTCCCCTGAAGTGGATCGGTGATGGTGTTTCAAATGTATACCTGCCCTGCCCCCAGGTGGTCTGTGGGCCAATGCCATGAAGGTGATAAGTGGGCCAGAGAAAGTTCCTTTGTTTCTCATTGATGATCTGGGCCGAGTCTTGGGCCCGATCGTGGTTCGGGGCCCGATTTTTTCAAAGATTCTCGGGAGGGGAAATCGGGGTAAAATATGTCCGAGAATCCTCTAATCTGAGTCAGGCTTAAGGTTGTTTGCACCTTGTGCAATGCGGAATTGGTTTACTGTAAGAGTTCTTCCAGTCTCAAGTACAATGTAATGTGATTAAGAACTTTGAAAATGTGTAATCTGAGTTAAATGAATCAGTCATTAATTATTCTTTGCTCTGTTTCTGTCTGTCTGTGTGTGTGTGTGTGTGTGTGTGTCTGTCTCTCTCTGCGTGTGTGTGTGTGTCTGTCTGTCTGTGTAGGTAAATCATTGAGCTCCTTATTTGGGTAGCACACATATTCTGAATGTCTTCGGCAGAATTCAAATGTGAGATTACAGTGAGATTAATCTAGATTAAAAAAATGAATCTATGCCCACCACTAGTTTATTTATATTTTGACAGGCGTACTCCTGTCTGGAGCCTGTACACTTAAGCTTGACAGTACATCTATTATAATTTCATATTCTTTGGTTGTGAAAGACGTTTCCATAGTAGGCCTCATGAGTTAGTGGGTAGAGAGGGGGGTGGATATAAGGGAGTTATACTTTCTTCAAGTTTTTTAAGTGGAAAACATGATACCAATGGAGCAGCAGCTAATCACATGACAACAAGTTTGATCTACAGGAAAAAATATGGATTTTGTTCGAATTTGAGATTTTTCATAAAAAATAATTAGTTGCCCTCGTCTCACGATCCCAATGCTCCAAGTCATATTCAAACATCTAAAATGATCTTCATTTGTTAAGTGTTCTGAGATGTTTACCTTTCCTAACACAAACTGGATGCGTGTGCTTCTAAACCAAAGTGTTTGCGCGTCAGGCCTTTTGGTTTCGGTTTTAAAACATGCAGGATTGAGAAAATAAAGTGTGGGACTGATGTTAAGAGAGTTATTAAGAGAGATAAAGTGCAGGACCTGATTGATACGAGTTATAAGAGCTTTCATAAAAAATAAAGGTCAAAAATCAGATTCAATCAATGCAACGAAATATAATTTATTTATATTTATATATTAATGTATTATAAAGCAAATTGATCGGTCTCTAAAATAATGATTAGATATCATCTGTAAACTACAGCTTCTGCGATTGAAACTTAGGATGAATATCAATTGCACCCAAGTATCTTACTCACTTTAGAGTAAGATTAGAGCTCTAGAAGTGGAAGTTCGAAGGGAGACTTATAACTGTTTGTCATAAGAGAGCCATTTCCATCACACAGGTGACCTGAATAATAAATATAAACTCCGTTTCCACTTTGACAGATACTTTGTAGTCGTCCCTTTCAGTACGGCCCGCAATAGCTACACATTTGCGTTCAGCTAACTCAAAAGTTAGAATGCTTAATTCTATTTTCTTAATAACATCTAACACATTAAACACAACGATGTTTGTGTAGACAAACTGCGGTCCAGTCACAAAATAAAACAGAATGCTCTAGAACAGCGCTTCACAACAGTGTTCTGTATCATTGCTTGAAATGAGTCGTCACGTGACCAGTGTAAGCCAAGCTTTGTTAACTCACTGACACGTCACGCAATGATCAAACTCAAAGCGTGTGGATTGCGCTGTCCCACAGAAATATTATAATTATTTATTTAATTTATATTATTTTACGTAATGTATTGCTAATTAAAGTATTAGGCTACTATTGAAAACAATGACATGTTAATGTCTGTTGTCAAAAAGTAAATTGCAGGTGTAACACTGTTCCCTAAAAGTATCAAAGTTTTTCCTCATCACAAACTGGTTTCCTCCTAGTAAACGTCGTCCTCTGCTCTCTGCCGCTTACACTTGTGGTTAGAAGTGTGTTTGATCTTTAAAATGAGAATGAACACAAGAGACCCGTTCTCAAGTGTGGGAACACTTCAGTCTCTACACTCCTAATAAAGTGTCATGTCTGATATGTGAGCAAACTTTGTCTTATTCTAATTATAAATCCTCATATCCTTACGCTCCAAACATCGAAATGCTCTGAGCAACGACACTCAAATAACAGAGCAGCAGTCTGCAGAAGGTAAAATACATATTAATAAAAAAGACATTTCCTTTGGGACAATAAAGACTATCTATTTCCAAGAAAATTCTCCGTTTTGAGCTTAGATGTTCATATTTTATTGTGTTTTATGTGTTGTAATAGACAACACTATTTAAGAACACTGAGTTTTTTTAGTATCCATTAGTTTCTGAAGCAGTGCCTCAACAATCGGTCCAGTAATGTTGACTCAATCCATGTGCTTGTGATGGCCACATTGATCCCAGATTTAAGAACCTTAGGTTTGGCATCCAGGATCATGTCTGTGAATAATATTCTTGAATAAATATGTAGTTTCATCTGTATTTGTGCATTTGTATTTATTTATGCACATTTGTGTTGGTTTGTGAGGAACAGACACAAAGGGTGCAATGAAAAAAACACAGGCATTATGTATTGGTTTATTAAACATAATATTTAGAAGGAGAAACGAAAAAAGTTTACTGCAAGTAAAAAATAAAAAACGAAAGTCTTCATTGAAATTGTATTGTGCAAAAGTCTATCGCTGCTAACAAACGAGCTGCCATCTTTCTAATGCTATATATTATTAAATTAAATATTAAATATACAAATAAAGCTTATAATAACATTTTAATGAATAAAACATCTGAATGACACAGTTGGTGCAGGGATTTATACTGACCACCAGATGGCGATGTGGAGCACTGTGTCGAAAGAAACCATGCAGTTTGTTTTTAAGCCTCACAGATTCAGAAGGACAGTAGTTCTCCAGGAACAGAGTTGGTCACACCTGCCCTTGGTGCTGTTTCTAGCCTCAGACCGAGCATTGAATGTGTTCAGCTCAAGAATGACCCGTGTCACAGGGTTTTTCATAATTATGTTTCATCATGTGGTCTGTGACTAAGTGTAAACCGTTCTTCATGCATTCCACATCCAAGGATTTTTCCGATGATATTATCAGTTGACATATTGATATAATCTGTGACAGAGTTAGTGTTCATTAATGTCTGTGTCTGTTGCATCATGGGTAATCTGCCGATCTGTATGCAGATAGAAGAAGAATGGAGAAGTGATCATCTCTGCTTGGTTGAATGAATCTGGAGAAAACCTTCATCATGTTAGTCCTGTTAAAGTCTCTGACAACAAAAGTCATAACTGAGCACTGTGTCCAATTATTTAAAGACAACAGAAGTATTTTACAAATATCACCATTAAACTACAGAATGTGTTCTAGTCTATAATAGTTTCATGACTCAGTCGATAAGAAAAGAGGAAATGAGAAACACAGGAAGAGTTACAAATGTTCTGATGAAGAACTATAAGTAGATGATGAGAAGAGACTCAGTAAGAGAAACACAACATGACTGAGAAGAGTGATATATGTCTGCTGGGACTGATCCTTCTCTCTTCACTATTCACAGGTAAACTATACAACACATTTATTTCATCAGATTTCATTTCATTACTCTCACTGACATTCTGACAAACATGTTCAGTTTCATCTCATGTCACATTTATCATAGAGTTCATGTGTCTTATTCTCACATTCAGCACTCTGATGTAAAGAGTCAATGATAGAGGAACTAGATCACATGATTTACAGTCAAATCTTCTGATTTATGTGATGTAAATATAATACAAATATATCTGTCATTAAATTAATAAGCCCCAAAAAGCAGTGGGTTACAGTGTATATTATAACAGCTAAGGGTGTTGAGGGGCGACACGAAGCGGAGTAAAATGTTTTGCGGGGGTTTTCCATATGCTTAGCAATGATTCATAAAATAAAGTAAATAAAATGATATTTAGTTCAGATATGTTGTGCAGTCAGCTGTTATCTATCGAGGAATTTTATAACGGCTTAGATCTCCGCTCAGCCAATCAGAATCAAGGATCAGAACTGATTGTTTTATATTAAGAGATAAATATTGAACTGTTTGAATATATTGTGATGTATTAATATGAATGATGTCATCTGCTGTTTCAGGTGTGAGTGGAGCACAAGTGACTCATGTGTTCATCAGTTCTGGTGAAAGTGTGTCTCTGTCCTGTAATGATGCTCTTCATCAATGCTCCTCAACTACATGGTTCTACAATAAATATAGAAGATCATCTACAGTAGAAGTGTTTACTGGAGGAATAAAGAAGAATAACACAGAGAGATCTGAGAGACTGAGTCTGACATCTGACTGCTCTCTCAACATCTATAACGCAACACAACATGATGGTGGGCGTTACATCTGGGGCCTGTACCATGATGGTAGTTGAACAAACTCTGGGTTACAGGATTGGTTTTGAGTCAACAAAACCAAATCGATGCAATCAGGCTTTATTGGTACCATGGAGCAGCTCATGAACTTTCTCTGTCAACTCAAGCTTTGATCCTTAAGCTATGATTACTCCACGCGCGCGTGCACATAAAACAGTGACATCGGCACTGAACAACCAATCGCATTCAATATGGATAGAGGGAGAGGAATATATTTTTACGCGCAGAAGAAAGAGATTATTCTTCAGAAATATGAAGAATATAGAAGTGTTTTTCAAGCACGCAATAACACTGTATCTGCTGTCAAAGCAAGAAAACAATCTTGGAGGAAGATTGCTGATTGCGTTAATGCGTAAGTTAAACAATAATGTACAATTAATTAGGCCATATAAAAAATATATTAAGTGCTAAAATGAAAATATGTGTATTTGTGTCGATACATGCATACATGCATGCATAGTACATACATCCTAAGAAAGATTGATATTCATTGATTTTTAGATGCAACCCCTACTCAAACAGGCCATCAAAAAGCCCTGTCATAGAACAGAAAAGGGGAAAAGTGTGTAAGTTTTGCTATTAAAATTTAAACTTTAAAGTGTACTGTTCCAAATTTTACTTGCCTTCCTCAAAGCACTGACACAAAATAGACTCACGGAATATGCGTGAGTCATGCACTGAGCCAGGCCATTTGGAATCCAAGCTTGTGATCATGCATTCATGAACACAAGTCATCAGCAGATGAAATGTACAGTAAATAATTGTCCTATCTGTTAGTTACTATTTATTTAAAGATTGATCTCAATGCAAATAAATATAATTTCACATAGGCTATATAGTAGCCCTACCTGAACATTAAGGCTGTGAAAGGACTTTCTGTTCACAAAATCTGCTTCATGTTCTCCTAGCGCTGTGGAGATTGCAACATGTGTGCAGTCTATTGCTCCTATCACTCTAGGGAATCCTATCATAGGAATGAAAAATATATATTTAAAACCATTCCTAACAGGTAACTACCGCATACTATTGTATACATAATAGATTTCTGAATGTGAAATATGAGCATTCAAAAAAATGAGCGTGAAAGGTTAAATTTGTTCATGTGATGTCACCCTATCAAGATATCTTACCGGCAATTTTATAAAAGCCCTCTTTATGGACATGGTGGATAAATGTCCAGGGAACACAATGAAGCTATTTATGTACCCCTGCAGAGCGAGGACCACCTTGCGAACGGTTCGACAGACCGTGTTTTGCCCTAGATTCTCTGCATCATCGACTACATACAAGTATGTACCACTTGCAAAAAAACGCAACGCAATACATACCATTTGTGGTACAGTAAGGGCATGGCTTCGACGAGTCACATTTGTTATATGCGGCTCAAGAAGTTCGCAAAGATAAGACATTCCTTCCTCGGAAAATCTATATCTTTCGTACAAGTACAGTAACTATCAGGAAAGTCAAGGGGATTTTGTCTGTCCCTAAAAACTCTTTCTCTACGAAGTGCTCGTCTAACAATTTGCGCGGAGATGTCCACAGGATTTGGGAGAAAAGGTGAAGCCATTGCAACAGAGAACAGCCGCTGGGAACCTATATGTTTCTTTGCTCACAGCTGATTGGTCAAACTTCAGTCTGAGATCTCGAATCCAGAACATAACCTGCCCCGGAGCAGGTTAGCCGTGCAGCATAAGATACCATGGTGACGAACACCGATTAAAGCCGAGCTACTTTCATGGTACCTAAAACCCAGGGTTGGCACAAAATAAACTGAAACATAGCTGGCTAGCCACCTAAACCAGCTTCATGGTACAGGCCCCTGCTGTACTGTATACAGTTGAGGTCAAAAGTTGACATACATTTTTCAGTATCTGGAAATGTTTGAGCTTTCAGAGATGCTCAAGAAGCTAACAATACATTCAACGTCAGATAGGTGTAAACCTCAGAAAATTATAACTAGTGTCAATTGTTTATTATTTTGTTATATGGGAAGCATGTCTAAATTTTGTTGCTTCTGGAGGGTGTTGATAAATTATAAATGTTATTTTAACAAATGTGTATAATGTTTATACCTACCTGGCTTTTAATTGCACGGTGTTGATTTCTTGAGCATCAGCGAATGTTTGTATCTTTTGTAGTAGTTGTGTATGAGTCCTCGGTGAAAAAAGATAAATCTCTATTATACAGTTATTGGTAAACAGGATTCAAATACGCAGAATGCTGGCACTAATTGTTTAGGTAACATCATACAGCAGTACGAATCAGGTGTATGTAAACTTTTGTACTGGTTTATTTTTGTAAAATGTGTTTTTTGTAAAGTTAGTTATTCTGTGATGTTGACTATATGCAAACATATTTTATGTAAAATAACATGTTCAGGACAGTACATGATAAAAAAAAATATTTTCAAAATGCCTCTTGTCTTTCCTAAATTTGCAACATTTTCAGTATGTAAACTTTTAACCTCAACTGTATACAAGTCTCAGGCTCCGTAAGTAACGCTGAAGCAGAGTTGGATAGCCTTTGTCTTAAGTCTCTTAACAGCAGGAAACAATCATCATGTGTTAAGTTAATGATATTGACCTAAATTTGATTTAATTGCCAATATACATTTACTATGCCAATGAAGTTCTGTAAGGAGCACTTAAAAGTTTATTTAGCTACTGTTGAAACAAGAAAAAGAGCAAACATGACAAAATATGAGTTTGAGATTCAGGGATTACTGACTAAATATGTTTTGATGAACATCTAGCAATGCAGAATGCTATGTTTGCTTATTAACAAAAAATAGGATAACTCCCTTAAGATATTACTGATAACTTTCTTGCTGCATGACATTGCTTTAACTGGGTATCTGACAGTCACGCAAAACATATACTTACAAAAAGCCAAAGAAACTTTGTGAATGGGCTCTTAAGAGAGCCTTTGGGGCATATAGCTGCTGTGGACACAATAAGAGAGAGCAAACATAACTCAATGTGAGTGAGATGTGTCTGTTCGAGATCCATTTAGTTTCATCAGTTGTTACTGTCAATAGGGTGACTAAATATGACAGATCTTATAATAGATCTTGCGAGTTTGCCAAGATAGGCCAGTCGCTGAGATAGTTTAGTACCCGATCGCCTTCCTCCCCTCAGGGAGAAAGGGCGGTCAGGGACAGACCGAAAGGGAGGACTCTGTACTGATATGCCCGCCTCTCGCACGCAAACCTTGGGAACGGCCGGTGTCGAGGAGGATCGAGACATGAAAGTAAGCGTCCTTCAGGTTGATTGCCACGAACCAATCCTGACACCTGATAGATGTCAGGACGCGCCTCTGCGTGAGCACCCTGAACGGCAGCTTGTGAAGGTGCTCTGTTCAGGGTACGCAGACCTTTGGGGGCAACCCGCCGTCTTTCTTGGGAACGATGAAGTGCGGGTAGTGACCCACTGAACATCTTGGTTTTGAGGGACGAACTCGATACCGGTTTTGCCAGAAGGGTGATGACCTCTACCCGAAGTACGGAGGCGTCCTTGCCTCTGACAGAGGGAGAGATGATGCCCCGAAACTTGGGAGAGTCTCTGGTGAACTGGATCGAGTAACCAAGACGGACCGTCCTCGTTAGCCAGCGAGACAGTGTGGAAGGCTCTCGAGCTCCCAGGGACTGTGACAGGGTGACCAAGGGGACGGTCTGCTTCATCATTCCCACGGGGGGTGGTTCGTCGGCTGGCGGAGCTAACCAGAGTTGATTGGTTCTCAAGGGCGAACCCCATCTGTCGTTCTCGATACAACGTCGAGAGACCGACAGAAAGGGAACTAACAGCTCACTTTCACTGTTCCATCAGCCAATGAGACGAGTTTTTGTAGGAGAGACACGCCTAGCCCCACCCCGTTATGCATTCCACGAGCACAGAAAATCAAAGTGAGCCACGGTATTTGTGAGTGTGCGTCCAGTTTTGTGCAAGATAAAGTCCCGTGCTCGAGGAGAGTTTGTCAAGTCTGTCTATAAGCGCTTGACGTGTGCGAAGGTCTCTTGCTCGCAGCCAAGTCTGTGAGGCGACGCTTTTCAGATAAAAATGTGTATTTCTTTTCAAGTAACGTCACCATGTTAGGTGTAACTATGGAACGAATTGTTTTCTGTTCATCCGTGTGAATTTGCACCATTACCACAGTGTGACGTTAACGGAAAGAGCGAGTGACTAGAATAAGACGGAAGCCGTGGGACAGATGTGGTAGCTTAATGTTACATGTACATGAAATGTAGGTAGGGAGTTCATTTCATGATAAGTTAGTTCAGTGGGTTTCATGTGAAAGTGGCAGTTGTTCAATTTGAAGTAGTGAAACCGATCTCCTTCTTCCTACTGCACTAGGTAAACTAGATTTTTTCAGATTTTTAAGCATAAGGTTATTTACATTTAGGTTTATACGTTTAGCTTAAATACATTGACCAGTTAAGTAAAAATAATTTCCTCAGGAAAGCGGTCAGTGATTCCAATTAGAGTGGAATATGCAGCTATGCGCGCACTCGTATGCCCTGAGTCATGTTTCGCGTATCCGCGAGTTGAGTTTAATTGTTGTGAGAGAACTTTGTCTATTTCGTCTTTGAAAACACATTTTATTGTAAAGGGTTAAGTAATTAATCCACAAGTAACTTTTGCGGTATTGGGATACTTGAAAGCTTTGTGACACGAAATTCCTCTATGTGCCCGTATTAGTTTTACAACTTAGATTTTTTTAGCTTTGTCTTAATTTTAAATGTCATTTACAATGACACTTGCAGGGTTCAGGGTTCGCCGCACGCGAACAAAATATAACTTTTGACAGTTTTTTTTTCGTTGACTTATTTTCGTTTTTTTAAGAAAATAATGTGCATTTATATAATGACATGTCTCAATAAATTATGAATATAAAAAATATTATTTTAAATATAAGTGTGCAATATGGTAATTGGAATTTGAAAGCGAGTCGGCAAACACTAGATTTTTTGCGATTGAATGCCAATAACAGACTATTGTGCAGACTATTATTTATGCAGTTATTAGCTAGTACAAGCTGCCCTTAAATGCTTAATGTGTCCATCTAAACGAGAATTTTGTATAACTACCTCTAGAATGCATATTTATTAAAAATCATCTATTTGTTTGCCATAAGTTAAAAGCAGTTCTTATACCCTAAAAAGAGCTATAATAACTGTTTATTAAGGTTGTTATTTATTTTAATACTTAATAACAACGTTAATCATAAGCTTAGTCCTTTGTATTTAAATTATGTGTTAGAGGTGTTAACACATTTTCATTCTTTTTCTTTATTTTTTCTTTAGGAAAAGTGGATGCCAGTCCCTGTTTGTTCGGTCTATAATTCAACAAACCAAGGATATGACATCTCATGTGTCACCCATAAGCCGATGGATGAAAAAGTGTTTTAAAGGTGCAGTTGATAGGTAAGCATGATCTGTTTGATGTGTGGAAAGGTTGTACTTTATCATAGTCATTGGTGGGTTTGTAAGTAAATAGTTACATCTTTCAAAATTGTATCCATGTTTCCCCAGACCTATAGCATTTTATAACAAGTGGACAAGTCTTAAGGAAATTTGTATAGATTAAAATTTAACATGATAAGTTTAATATTTGCCACACATGTAAGCCAAGTGACAGGTGCAGCCACACAGAATACATTTTAGTGTAATTGTAGTAGTATTGATTTGTCCATTAAAACCTCCAGGTATAACCTGAACATAAACATTTCTTACAATATATATATACTGTATATATAGTGGGTATAGAAAGTATCCAGACCCCCTCAAGTTGTCACTGTTTGTTATATTGAAGCCATTTGCTAAAATCATTTAAGTTAATTTTTTCCCCCGCATTAATGTTCACAGCACTCAATATTGACAGAAAAACACAGAATTGTTGACATTTTTGCAGATTTATTAAAAGAGGAAAACTGAAATATCACATCGTCTTAAGTACTCAGACCCTTTGCTCAGTATTAAGTAGAAGCAC
The DNA here is from genome assembly GCA_008369825.1 of Triplophysa tibetana. NCBI lineage: Eukaryota > Metazoa > Chordata > Actinopteri > Cypriniformes > Nemacheilidae > Triplophysa > Triplophysa tibetana. The sequence goes on from CM017897.1 coordinate 21,163,137, forward strand.
CCTTTTGATTTAATACAGCCATGAGTCTTTTTGGGAAAGATGCAACAGGTTTTTAACCCCTGGATTTGGGGATCCTCTGCCTTTCCTCCTTGGAGATCCTCTCCAGTTCAGTCATGTTGGATGGTAAACGTTGGTGGACAGCCATTTTTTTGGTCTCTCCAGGGATGCTCAATTGGGTTTAAGTCAGGGCTCTGGCTGGGCCATTCAAGAACAGTCACGGAGTTGTTGTGAAGCCACTCCTTCGTTATTTCAGCTGTGTGCTTAGAGTCATTGTCTTGTTGGAAGGTAAACCTTCGACCCAGTCTGAGGTCCTGAGCACTCTGGAGAAGGTTTTCGTCCAGGATATCCCTGCACTTGGCCGCATTCATCATTCCCTCGATTGCAACCAGTCGTCCTGTCCCTGCAGCTGAAAAACACCCCCACAGCATGATGCTGCCACCACCATGCTTCACTGTTGGGACTGTATTGGACAGGTGATGAGCAGTGCCTGCTTTTCTCCACACATACGGCTTAGAATTAAGGCCAAAAAGTTATATCTCGGTCTCATCAGACCAGAGGATCTTATTTGTCACCATCTTTGAGTCCTTCAGGTGTTTTTTAGCAAACTCCATGCGGGATTTCATGTGTCTTGCACTGAGAAGAGGGTTCCGTAGGGCCACTCTGCCATAAAGCCCCGACTGGTGGAGGGCTGCAGTGATGGTTGACTTTCTACAACTTTCTCCCATCTCCCGAATGCATCTCTGTAGCTCAGCCACAGTGATCTTTGGGTTCTTCTTTACCGCTCTCACCAAGGCTCTTCTGCCCCGATAGCTCAGTTTGGCTGGACGGCCAGCTCTAGGGAGGATTCTGGTCGTCCCAAACGTCTTCCATTTAAGGATTATGGAGGCCAATGTGCTCTTAAAAACCTTAAGTGCAGCAGATTTTTTGTAACGTTGGCCAGATCTGTGCCTTGCCACAATTCTGTCTCTTTGGGCAGTTCCTTTGACCTCATGATTCTCATTTGCTCTATCATGCACTGTGAGCTGTAAGGTCTTATATAGACAGGGGTGTGGCTTTCCTATCAAGTCCATTCAGTATAATCAAACACAGCTGGACTCAAATGAAGGTGTAGAACCATGTCAAGGAATATCAGAAGAAATGGACAGCACCTGAGTTAAATAAATGAGTGTCACAGCAAAGGGTCTGAATACTTAGGACCATGTGATATTTCAGTTTTTCTTTTTTAATAAATTCGCGAAAATGTCAACAATTCTGTGTGTTTCTGTCAATATGGGGTGCTGTGTGTACATTAATGAGGAAAACAAATGAACTTAAATGATTTTAGCAAATGGCTGCAATATAACAAAGAGTGAAACATTTAAGGGGGTCTGAATACTCTCCGTACCCACTGTGTATATATATATATATATGAGTTTTTAAATGTCTTACCTGTTCCCCATCTTTTTTTCTAGTCAAATGACTCATCCAACTCAATCCAATGGCCTCCTAAGAAAGAAGACGCTGTTCGGTCTTGTAATTTGCATTATGTGGCTTCCACAGATTGAGACTACGAAGAATTTGTAATCTCCATCAACTGAATAGCCACTTGAATAAGCGTCCGCTGTCGTGACTTTGTGAGTTCTGGAAGAAAATTCTCAAACAGGTGTGTGCTGCCTGCAAGGTCTGGTGGTAAATGCACAATAGGCTGGATTTTGTACATCATGAAGTACGTGTTATTTGCTTAGCAGACATTCACACTTTATATCTCCTCAGTCTAGACCGGTTGGTCAGTATTCACTTCAGCATGGTCCTAGCAGTGTACAAAGAGTGAACTAGCACAGGTTAGTAGGTTTTCTCCTGTCAGTGTCACCTCAAATTAATTTTAAACCTTTAGAAAAGTATTATTGATTATTGAGCTTTGTCCTTGTATTCTCTTTTAAACATGGCCTGGTGCATGTAGGCAATTGGGAATTGCACTATACATTGGAAACCTTCATGATACATTAAACGAGTTAACCACTGTAGAAAGGTTCAAAGAGGGTGGAAGAAAGGAGGCGGGAACCGGCAAACATTTAATCAAATAATAACAAAGTAAAAGACAGCCGGCCGCCCCTCACAGACATTTGCCGACGAAATAACATAAATACAAATACAAACGTAAAACATGTTCGGGCCCAGTCCTCTCTCCTCAACAGTCCGGTCGCTCGTTCTCTTTATGCTCCCGATCTGGCGCTCATAGGTTGGTTTCACGTGACGTCACGATGCTGCATCGCGAGAGCGCGAAATTCAAATGGAGGGCAGGAAGTGAAAAAGCTGAGGATCTGCCAGATCTGCCGGCAGAAAAAATGGCAATGTTTGTGTATTTTATGGCTGCTCCAATCGTTCAAACCGAGAAAAGGGAAAGGGATTTACAGAGTACCAAAGATTGTCACTCATAAATGTGAGAACAACGCCGTAAAAAGTGAATTTTAACGTACGTCTGCAGTCGGGATGAGCAGAGGCTGTTAATGCCCGTGTCTGCAGCAACCACTTCGTCGGAGGTTATGTTAGTTAGCCAACTTGTTTTTTGTGTCTGTGTTTATATATCATTAGGTTTTCGTTAAATGCTCATTTACTAAGTAATGATTATTAAGTTACCAGTAGTCTAATATGCACTTCATTGGGGCATTTTTAGCTGCCCTAGCGCTTTGGGTGACGTTGAGTCGGTAGATTGGGCTCCGACGGTCAACCTAGGGTCCCAAAAAACTAAACCCAAATCAGAGCGTCTCTTAAACGAGAGCAGAGGATGAAGCTAAAGGAAGACCAACAAAGGCGGTCGAAATGTGCAGAGGCTATGTTGGATCTCCAACAGACAGATGAGAGCCCGGATCTGACACAGACAGCCGAAATCTCCGAACCGAAGCAGCGTGACTAGTGGATAAAAGTATTACACTTGGGTAATGCTAGTGACTAGTCCAATTGTACTGTCTATATGTATTAAATGTAATGAAATGGATTCTAATGTTATTGCACACCATGTTCATATTATAACAGTTGTTAAAAAATCAAATATTGTAAATAAACCACCATTTATAATTATGTCTTCTCAATGGTATTTAATGTTTTCATTTATATTACACAACAGCCATAACTCACAGAGACCACACTAATAACTATAGTCAAAATGATAGATAGTTGGTGCTGTCAACAGCCTCCACTGTTGGCAAATCTTCAAGTTCGACCGAAAACTCACTCATCTTCATGCGGAACGGTTCACGTACAACATATCTGTTTACTAACTCCTTGTATCTATTTCTTGAAACTGGTTCTAAATTCATACAATACGGACTCTCCACAACGATTTCCTCCATAGACGTATTGTCCATGTTTACTTCCTGCCCTCCATCTGAAATCGCCCCTCCTTTGCGCGTCATCATAATTGTCATGGTTCCACTATCATGTCATGTTTTATTCCTGTCTCAAGTGGAGCCGTGGCATTGCCTGATGGTTTCATGTGGGGAGAGACGTTTTTGACACTTGCGGTCTTCCATACTCTCCCCGAGTCGCGTCATTGTTCCCTACCCTCCTGTTTCCTAGTTTGTGTTAATTACCTTCCCCATAAAGAGTCCTCTTGTTTCTTTGTCTTGTTGCTCGTGCATTGTACTCTGAATGCTGCATTGTTCGTGTTCCTGTTCTTGTTTGCGGTATCTTGTCTTGTACCTACAAGTTGTTTGCTACACGTCTTACCTTGTTCCTGTTCCCCGTGTCAGAGTAAGTGTTAGTTTAGTGTTTGTTACCAGTGTTTGTTTTATAGTTTAGTTAGTGAGTGTTTCTTGTTAAAGTTTATATATTCCTGTCCTGTTTTCCCCCACGTGGGTCTTTGTTTTGCCTGTTTGTTTTGTTAGTGTTTATGTTAAATAAAACTTCTTTGTTACCACCTATACCGTCTGTGTCTGCCTGCATTTGGGTTCCCACGCCATGTCTCACCTCGAGATTCATGACACATAATCACGTGACTGAAACCCAGCTATTAACAGTTACTCACTGGTCTCGAACCGGGGTTCCGCCCCGCCTACTCCACTACAACCACAACTACAATAGTTCTTTCATATGCCCTTTAGTGTTTGTTTACCTCAACCGTAGAACATTTAAATTCATTGTATAATTGGATTCTGTATGCATTGATTAAAAGTAATAATAGTTATTTTACCACATTTATCAGTTGCAGTTTGCTTTGTCCACATATTAGAGCATTTCCATCATAACTTTTCTAAATCTTTTTGTGATGTATACAAAATATTTTAATCATATTAATACATAATCTGTATAGCTTGACAAGCTATAGTATAATTTGTCAATATTGTTATTGGCTTATTTTCTTTTTATGTTGTTCAAATATTGTCATGTGGCATTTGATTATTTAAAGAATAATCTACGGTAGAACATTCATCTTTCTCTGCCGTCTCTCCAGTCATTTATTCATGGCAAAGTGTGGAATCACACTCTTCTTAAAGCCACAAAGTTTTGCCTGGCTGTCAGTGCAGCCAAGAAAAGCATTTGTTGTTCCAGAGTTTTGTAATTACATTTTAACAATCCTACCTTTAGCAAACAGTATTGCAATAAAACACTTGTTTATAAACAATACATATACTGTGATTGTCGGAGCCAGCCAGTCAATTCTGCAGTACAACTTCTGCCAGTATCACCCAAAACCTTTACAGCACTATCCCCAGGAAAAGTGTATACCACTCAGCATTAATGCAGTGGTTGATTGCAGCATGTATTTGTGGGAACTCGTAATAATAAAGGAAATCAAATTGATTGCTTAAAATATGGTTGCTGTTTCCATCCTCTTTACCCTCTATTAAAATTGCACTGAGAACAAACAGTTGGAAAGAAAATCCTTGTTTTTTTAGTAAACACATTACACATGTTTCAATTTGCATATATTTTTTATTTGAAATGTAGATGAGTTCTAGAACAAAACTTATGTGACATTTAATCATGGTGACAGTGTAACATGCAGTGACAGTGTCCCCCTGTATCATAATGCTATATAGTATGATATAATTCATAGAGTCATTCCTATAACCAATATATATATATATATATATGATCAGGAATAACGCTTGTTGTTGCTGCTATTAATCTACTTTTATTTTTGCAGGTGTTTATCTGTTAGGATCAAGTGTTTCCCCAATTTCAGCATAATTCAAATGGACACACTCCATCCCTGACAAGCAATGTTTTAATTGTCTTTCAACAATTCCCGTGATGTTTGGGAGTGCTTGATGTGCTTTTAGTCCCTCTAGGAGATCAGGTTTTGAGAATGAGTGCTTTATTTTCATGTCAGATGATGTCGTCATGCTGGCCCCATCAGACCAGGACCTTCAGCATGCACTGGGACGGTTTGCAGCCGAGTGTGAAGCGGCTGGGATGAGAATCAGCACCTCCAAGTCTGAGGCCATGGTTCTCAGTCGGAAAAGGGTGGCTTGCCCACTTCAGGTAGGTGGAGAGTTCCTGCCTCAAGTGGAGGAGTTCAAGTATCTGGGGGTCTTGTTCACGAGTGAGGGAAGGATGGAACGGGAGATTGACAGACGGATCGGCACAGCTTCTGCTGTAATGCGGTCACTGTACGGAGCTGAGCCGCAAGGCGAAGCTCTCGATTTACCGGTCAATCTACGTTCCTACTCTCACCTATGGTCATGAGCTGTGGGTCATGACCGAAAGGACAAGATCCCGGATACAGGCGGCCAAAATGAGCTTTCTCCGCAGGGTGGCTGGGCGATCCCTTAGAGATAGGGTGAGAAGCTCGGTCACTCAGGAGGAGCTCAGAGTAGAGCCGCTGCTCCTCCACATCGGGAGGGGCCAGCTGAGGTGGCTCGGGCATCTTTTCCGGATGCCCCCTGGACACCTAGGGAAGACCTAGGACACGCATGAGGGACTTTGTCTCCCGGTTGGCCTGGGAATGCCTCGGTGTCCCCCCGGAAGAGCTGGAGGAAGTGTCTAGGGTGAGGGAAGTCTGGGCATCCCTGCTTAGACTGCTGCCCCCCGTAATTGTAGTTTACTGTTTGTTTAGGCTTGCCTGAAAGCTGATAGGCCAGCAATGTCTAATTTCAGCAATCTCAGTAATAGTAAACCAAAAAAATATCTAAAAAACATCTACTGCCTATTTTTCCAGTAAGCGGAGTACAGAATTGTTAGCCTCTATATGTTGTCACTAGTGTAGTGTTTAGTCCCCCTGTCTTTCAGAGACATTGCAGTATTCTGTACTGTATGTACTGTCTTACAATAACTGAACTCATGTTACACTTATCAGATGGCAAAATCCATGATTCAACACTGTAAAACTGTCAATAAGTATCGAAAATTTATACTACAAACACTGTGATGCCACACATTGGATTTATACGATTGTATATACGCTGTTGGTTAGAAAAAAACTAACGTGCAGGGAACGTTCCGGGAACGTTAGCTGTTGGTTAGAAAAAACTAACGTGAAGTGAACGTTCCGGGAACGTTAGCTGTTGGTTAGAAAAAAACTAACGTGCAGGCAAGGTTCCAGGAACATTAGCTGTTGGTTAGAAAAAAAACTAACGTGCAGGGAACGTTCCAGAAACGTTAGCTGTTGATTAGGAAAAATATAACCTACAGGGAACGTTCTTGAAACGTTCCCCTATGGTTCCCAACAAAAAAAACAAATGGGAACCATAGGGGAACGTTAGGGGAACGTTCTGTGTTTCACTTATTTTTTGTATTAAAAGTGGCAACCCTAAATGGAGGTCAACCTGGCAGACAGCATCAACAAAGCAACATGCATCTTTTGCAACTGCCTGCACCATGAAGTAATGGGACAAGCCAGCCAGGGTGACACTTTTGACTTTGACAATGCTGACAATGTGTGCTTGGAGGAGTTCCAGAGGTCAAAGTGCAACCGCATGTCTGAAGAGGCTCTCCACATTAGAGACACATTTAGAAAATATTTTGTATCAGCGCACATGGACTCTACTCTAGACACACAGTTGTTGTGTAGACCTCATCCAGAATAAATGTTTGTGTGTACTGTGCATAATCATTTTATAATATTTTAATATATAATAATACAAATATATATGTGGGTCAATGACAAATAAGATTTTCAAGAAGAAAAAAAAAATATTTTAATCAAAACAGTTTGAAAATGCATTTTTATGTCCAAAAAAATGTATTGTGATGATTTATATTGGTTTTACAGCATTTTAGGGAGCATAAATTCATTATTAAACAAGATTTCTGATTTTACCATCCAGAAAATGTCAGGTGGTGCGACCATATATTAATTTAAAATAATATACATTTAATGTACTTAGCACTACTGAGACTTGTAAATATGAATCATTGTAGTGTCTAAAATGCATGTCACATGGTAAATTCCCTTTCTATTTCTTTATTTATTGACCTTTTAATCCAAATCATATAAACGGCTGCTTTTCTGTGTGTTCAAACACCCATTTTTCCATAAGGACTTTTTATGTTTTGTTTTTAACTGTAAAAATGATTTGTATATGTTATATAAAGGTTTACATTTATATTTCTTACTTCATTTTGCAATTGCAGTGGGAATTGATACATTTAAATGTAAATTTGCTGGTTGCGCCACCTGACCATGACCGGTCCCACCACCTGACGTTGTGATCAATAATGATTGATATTCACAAAATAAAAAGAAAGATATGTCAATAAATTTTATTCAGGTTTCAATTGGCTTTTTATTTGAATCCTCTGACCAATTTATACTCTATCTCAATAATATAATTACATTTAATTAACAAGAAAGTGCAAAACAATACTGCATGTTATGATAACATTTGATAATCGTTTCTTTAAAAATATAAATTTGAAACCTCAAGGAACACATTTAATAAATGAGAAAATCTTTTATAGGAATCAGTAAATTAGTGCAAATATTGGGCCCAGAAACATTAAGGGCAGAATTCAATCTACTGTTCAATAGATTCAGTAGTAACCGTAAGTCAAGATAAAGAACAACTCTTTTCAAATATAATTCAAAATCATGCTTTCAGAAAGCACATGCAATGTACAACACCGATCTCTATAAAAGATACATGGTTTCAGACCCCATCTATTTTTATTAAATGAAAATATATGGGACATACAGGTGAAACTCAAAAAATTTGAGTATCGTGCAAAAGTTCATTTATTTAAGTAATTCAAGTTAAAAAGTGAAACTAATATATTACATAGACTCATTACATGCAAAGTGAGATATTTCAAGCTATGAAAACCTTTTCACAATATTCTAATTTTGAATTTGGGGTTTTCTTAAGCTGTAACCCATAATTATCAAAATTATAACAAAGGCTTGAAATATCTTGCTTTGCATGTAATGAGTCTATATAATATATTAGTTTCACCTTTTAAATTGAATTACTGAAATAAATTAACTATTGCATGATATAAATTTTTTTGGAGTTTCACCTGTACTATATCATTTGTAAAATAAATTATTTTAGTTTAAATATTTAATAGAATGGGTAATGGTTTGTTAATCATTTGAATTCATTACTAATAACAATGCTTTTCTGTAATGCTGTATGACACTGCTATCAAGTATGTATTATTAACATGTAATAACTGTAATTACCACAAAAAATATAACAGAACACCATATTAACTTAAGTTGTAATGTATCTAGATATACATAATGAACACAATTCCTTGCTTTTCTTTTGGCCCTTGAAACTGGATCACCTTTTAAATGAGCTCTATGTCGTGCTGTTTTCTCCTTGCTTGATAATGTCATATACAAAAACAAATACAAATAGATTAATTTAAAGATGCAATTGTTTTAGCATCAATGTTGATTATACAGTCCTATATTCTTGAAGAATAGGACTTTAAGATGGACAATGTGCTCTTTAAATTGTCACTCAAACCATAATAAAATAAACAAATATATATACATTTGTAGATTGCACCTTTAAACAACTTAAAAGCTTTATATATTTATTAAAATGTATTTAATATTTTCAAAAACATGAATTACCATGAATTTTTTTAGTTGGTTTAACTGTAACTCTGGTCGCGACACCTGACGTATCGGTCGCACCACCTGACATTTCAAATTCAATTCAAAAGTAAGAGGCATTAACTTGGACACCTATACAAATGTTTGACCATGTGCTCAAGGTTATACATACATTTTTTAAATCAAATACACATTTTTATAATAACAGCTGATTTTCAAAGTTTTCCAGGGGTCATACCACCTGACATGATAAGTTGAATCAACCTCATCATTACTCAAAAATGTCAAATTATCTAATATTTATGGGAGGGTGACTAACCTTGTTACTGCTTCAAAGGGTTCCTCTGGAGTCTTCTGTGTGATGTCATATGCTGTCACATGGTTTTCTTAAAGGAACATTGCATAAAATTGCATTTTTATGTCGGTCACTCTCCCTGACATTAGTAGAATGCTATTTTTCGGACAAAAGTTTTTTAAGTAATAGATTAGTTTTGAAATAGGACCGATACACTATTTTCCCTCATTTATAAGGAATTTAACATAAAATCATGCCCAAATATTTTATTAAGAATTTTATTGAGAAAATTAACATTTATTTCTCAGTTTTGTTCTCTGTTTGCATGTTCGGACGGTCGCACCACCTGACATTTTTGGTCTTTCAAACACCAAAACTAAAAAAATCTATTGAATTTCAATAAAATGAGAAGGGTTTCTTATAAAGGACATATTGTAGATCCATTTGATATATGACATGTATTTATTCAAATTCTTTTTAGGAAAATAATGAATTTGGACACAAAAAATACACGTCATGTCATTGACCCACGTACTAGTAATAATATATTATGTTTTTTTATAATTTCAATTATTGGTAAATACAAAATTAATATCCACAGTACAGTTCCTGGACTTCGGGGCTGCGTGTTTAAAAACGAGACCTTAGAAGGTCGCAGCCTTCAAATTGGGACACAGCTGAAGTATATGTAGTTCAGGTAATGAGTGAATGAGGAACAGGTGCGTGTGATCAATAGTGTGGCCAACTGAGGTCTGGTGATGGGGGCGTGGCTAACAGAGCGTCTGAGTCCTGACAGAGATCAATATCAGACTTTTTATTCAGCAATTATGCAAAATCAAAACAAGTTTGAGCTGGAATTAACAGACATAAGTCAACACGCAATTCAACTACGTTACATAAAAATAAAATAACACAAAAACAGATACACAAACCGTCAGACTCTGTCTGTTAGCATATTTAAAGTAATAGTTCACGAAAAAATCATTTTGAAAAAATTGTTTCTGAAGGTGTTTAAAACCTGTGTAAAATACTTTTGATCTACTGAACACAAAGAAAGAATTTAGAAGAATGTGTGTAACCAAAGAAAATACTACTGAAGTCAATGGTGACCCAGAACTATTTACTTTTTTCCACATTCTTCAAAATATCTTCTTTTGTGTTCAACAGGAAAAAGGAAAAATAAACAGGTTTAGAACAATTTAAAGGTGATTAAATGATAACAGATGTTTCATTTTGGTGTGAACTATCAGTTTAATACAAGCGTGAAAATAAGCATAGTTTAAAAGCATTACACACATATGTATAAAATCTGATCAAATAAAGCTCGCTGTAATTTACTCTGTGACTTATAATGAGAGGATTTTATTCACAAACTGCTGACATCACTGTGTCTTCTGGATGAGCGTTCTAAGTCCTTCTTCTGTTTTCTGAGAAGATAAAAGTCAATAAAAGTGATGAAGTTCTGCTGTTTGTTTTCTGGATTGTTTCAGGTGAATGTGAATGATGATGATGATGATGATGATGATGATGAAAACTCACGCGCTCTTCCTGCACAGATGATCTGAAGAAGAATGACAGTAGGAGCAGCAAACACTGACACCTCAACAATCACTAGAATCACTAGAAGACACAAGAACACCATTAAATCATCAAACTCTCAAACACTACACATGAGAAACAAACACAAGATGAGTTCAGTGAGAGTTTCACTCATGTACTTATGTAACAGGACACATGGATCACAATGTTGTGCTGTAAGAACACTTCATACCTCTTATGAATGACACTCCAAACTCACTGCAGTTTACACTCTCTGATCTGTTTGATGTGGATGTTTTCTCAGGGTTTGTGGTGGTCACTAGAATCTTTGAATCTGTAGAAGATGATGAATGTTCAGAGACATCATACTGTAGAACATCACAATCATATTTCATGTTTTATCATTTCTTCATCATCAGTACAGAGTTTAATGACTGAAGTCACTTTGAGTTCAGGACACTCCTGTCAGAGTGATGTCTTACCTGTAAATCGGACAGTATATGTGACTGAGGTCTTGATGTCATTCTTGTGTTTGAGCACACATCTCAATTCTGTGTTGTCGTCTTCATTCACGAGTGTTGTAGTCAGAGAGATGAGACAGAGTTCATCTGATCTAATCTGATATCTGGAGTCTGCCTGTAGATCAACATCAGTCTGATTCATCCACACCAGCTGAAATCCATAATCACTGAACAAATAATCACATGAGTAATATGTAAACAGCCGACAGGAGAGAGTGACAGATGTGTTTGCTCTTATCTCAGTCTGTGATGATGATGATGATGATGATGATGATGATGATGACACTGAAACACAAATCACACAACACACTCTCAGTACTCATGAGTTTCAGTGAAAACACAAGAGATAAAGAGAACTGTGATCTGAAGTTAAACATGTGTACATATAAATGAAGAGAAACACTGACCATGAAGAACATGTAGATAAACATATGAATCATTTCCATGTCGACTTCCATTCACATATTGTCTGCAGGTGTAAACTCCACCATCATGTTGTGTTGTGTTATAGATGTTGAGAGAGCAGTCAGATGTCAGACTCAGTCTCTCAGATCTCTCTGTGTTATTCTGATTTAATCTAGTGAACACTTCTTCTGCAGGTGATCTTGTATAATTAAAGTAGAACCATGTAGTTGAGGAGCATTTATGAAGAACATCATTACAGGACAGAGACACACTTTCACCAGATCTGATGATCACATCAGTCACTTCTGCTCCACTCACACCTGAAACAGCAGATGACATCATTCATATTAATACTTCACAATATATTCAAACAGTTCAATATTTATCTCTTAATAACAGATAGATTTCTATTATTTTTACATCAAATAAATCAGGAGATTTGACAGTCAATCATGTGATCTAGTTCCTCTTTCCCTTTTCACACAGAAATGATGGTAAATTACTGGTAAAGTCATTCAGGTAATGTCTTGTTCACACAAGCAATGGCATTCTGTTAATTTAACGGTAAGACAGCGTTTACACAGCCAGTAATGTGACGCCATCAAGCTGATGTTCAACAGGAGTTATGTTTGACAATATGGTGGCTGAGTGATTTTATATCTGAACACAATAAATCTTATATATACACTGTGAGAGTTAACTTGATCATTTTTCAACACTAGTGATATTGCTCTGAACTGATGTGTTGTTGATGTTTGGGTCAAACACTCGCTCTTAACCCAACACTTTGCCGTGCTGCTCTTGTACGGGGTGGACAGTGTACAGTCACTTTATGTATTTACGGTAATAAAGATCTGCGCATGTGAGACGAGGGTGAACTAACATGAGATGAGAGAACTGCTCCACCGGCTTCTGTTTCTGTGACTGAAGCTGAATAACTTTTGTGTTTTATCTCTTGAATCTGCATGAATGCTGATGACTGTGATGATGCAGAAGCAGCCTTATTAAACTCAAAGAACTTTTACAGCTTTAGCTTCCTGTCAGTTCATTTCTCTGTTAATTGTGTTGGCTTGACAGATCCAACATACTGTTCTTTGTTCTAAGCTTATTATTATTATTATTATAATTATTATTATTATTGATATTATTATTATTCTTGTTGTCCCCAAAATTTCTGACTGGAACTCCTCCTAAGGCCTTCAACATACAGCCACCAAACTTTCCACAAACATCTTTTTAAACTGATCCAGGTTCTGGTTTTCGAAAACCGGACTCTCAAAACCACCTAATTTCTCATAGACTTAACATTGGGACAAACTTTGACGCCTCATAACTCAAAGTAAGGATGCCGTAGAAACTTGTGAGTTACCACGTTCTACCACGCTCTATAAGAACATATATCAGAATGGGGTGTCTGTTGCACACCTGGGGTGTAAGAGCTCCCCAAAATTCCCCCTATACTCATAATGGAAGAGTGTTATAACTGTCCCATGTTGAATATCTTCACATTACAACCACTTAGAGACAAGGGGGTGGGCTCATTTGAGTAAGGCAACAAATCAGTATCACAGAAACATTATTAAGCTACAATGCCATGCCCATAGCAACAAAACATGTTAACTTGGCAACCATAAAACCAGGCCTATAACTCTACATCAGAACATAGTAGAGACATGAGGGTTGGTTTGTTTCACTTGGGGCTTGACGCATCGTCAATTGGCTTCTGCTAAGCCACACCCATAGCAACCAAACACGTTAGGCTAGCAGCAATTTAGCAATACCTATATCTCTGCATCAGAACATAATAGAGACACAGGGGTTGGTTGTTTCACTCATAGCTTAGAGAATCATCATCTGTAAAATGCTTAGCCACACCCATAGCAACCAAACAGGTTAGCCTAGCAACCGTTTAGCAATCCCTATATCTCTGCATCAGAACATCATAGAGACACAGAGGTTGGTTGTTTCACTCATGGCTTGGAGTATCATACTAGCAGCATGCTAATTGTGCTAGCAAACATGGTAATCATGCTATCAACACACTTAGCCCGGTATTCACACACTGAATACATCACAAACATAACATTCTTTTTCCATCATGTTAGAATAAGTTAAACAATTAAACCTTTCAAAATATTTCAAACTCTACAGGACAGGTTTTGTCAAGCCAACATAAAGTTTGTATTCGAACTTTACAATCTAGTTTTACTTCTTTCTCTACACATCCCAACCTTGCGGTACAACAAGGAGATGGAAAACTTGAAAACTGACCTGAACTATATGAGGACAAATGCAGAGAAGCAAGAAGCTGCAAGCAGAAACAGAAATTTTCATACATACATCATGTATCAACACGTCATGCGTTGTATGTCCTCTTAACGGTAATCTTCATTCTTCCTTCACACATCCCCAATTATTGGAATTTGACCGTAATGTTACTACTTCTATTAATGAAAAATTGGAAGTAACGATTTACAGTAAAGGTCCTGTTCACACATGATCTGTTAACTACACTTTTCTTGCAATTTACCAGTAAAGGCTGTATGTGTGAAAGGTACTATTGACTCTTGACATCATACTGCTGAATGTGAGAATAAGACACACAAACTCTATGATAAATGTGACATGAGATGAGACTGAACATGTTTGTCAGAATGTCAGTGAGAGTAATGAAATGAAATCTGATGGAATAAATGTGTTGTAAAGTTTACCTGTTAATAGTGAAGAGAGAAGGATCAGTCCCAGCAGACATATATCACTCTTCTCAGTCATGTTGTGTTTCTCTTACTGAGTCTCTTCTCATCATCTACTTATAGTTCTTCATCAGAACATTTATAACTCTTCCTCTAGTTTCTCATTTCCTCTTTTCTCATCGACTGACTCATGACACTATTATAGACTAGAACACATTCTGTAGTTTAATCATGTTACTTATAAATGACTTCTGTTGTCTTAAAATAATTGGACACAGTGCTCAGTTATGACTTTTGTTGTCAGAGACTTTAACAGGACTAACATGATGAAGGTTTTCTCCAAATTCATTCAACACAAGACTTTCCTGCCCGAGCAGAGCAGACGCACAGCCTTCATTAAAGCTGATCACACCTCCGTTCTTCTTCTGTCTCCACACACACACAAAAGCAGGACATGAGTGAGGTCATCTTCACACTTCTTACAGAGCACAGATCTGCAGATTACCCATGATGCAGCAGACACACACATTAATAAACACACTAACGTTGTCAAGGATTACATCATTACATCATTATATCCACTCCAGTGGTAAAGAGTGTTTGTTTTTCCATTAACATGACAATGAATACAGTTAAATATGTAATTTATTAATAATTATGCGAAAGTCTTCAGTTTGCTTTAATTATGAAGTTATAGCACTGGAAAATAATAATTAGTTGGAATTTTTTAACACATTCACATTCATGAGATTACGTAAAAACATGCAGGATTTAACTTTGAACGGATAACGTTACAGATGAAGACTAACTGCCAACACTGACATCTCTGTGTGAATACTTGACAAATATACTTGATATAAATAAAACCTTATTTTAAATGTAGAAATGAATAAACACAATGAGGATGTTTAAAACAACTGCAGCTTGGAGACATTTTAAGCAGGAAATCAAGTGGTATAGGAAAGGTACACGCTAATATAGATCTTTAAAAGTCATAATACGCATACAGCGCTGTGGAGAAGTAAGCAAATGTTGTACACGTGCGTATGGCTCTGACTACACAACTGGTCCAGTCATAATATCATCAGGAAAAAACCCTGGATGTGGAATGAATGTGGAACAGTTTACACTCAATCACAGACTACATACGCAAAATGTATTAAAAACCCTGTGACATCTCAGATATCAAACTGACGTTGAATCAATGTTGATTTTTGGTTAGAAAGCTCAGTATCGGTCGTCAATCATAAATCGATATTGAATCAAATTAAGAGGGGGACAGCAAATTAAACCCCAATATAACAATCATTCTCATTACCTGCAAGGCATAATCAGATGCATCCAGATCATCTGGTTTTTCATCAACATCTGCAAAAGCCTGAAAAAACATTTACGGATCATTCACAGGTTATGAAGAAATAATGTGGCTCTGGAAAACAGGTTATATTCTGAGGACAAAACAATGAAAAGCTGGCAGTCTAGAGCCCTGCTAATATGAACTATATATTATTCCCCTGTGAGAAAAGCTACATATTTTGGCCTTTGTTCTGACAGTATAAGTATAATATGTATTCTCCTTGCCTGCAACAACCCATCAGATGCATCCAGATTCTATTGTTTTTCTTCAACATCTGCAATAACCTGAAAATCAACATTTTAAAGATTAAAAAAAACTTCACAGACAGAAAAAGTTTAGAAAACCAAATTGTATAATGATAAAAAACATTGTGTTATTAAGCTGTGACCTCATGTTTTTGTCATGATTTTGTTATTTATTCCTGTAAAGCTGTAAATCCATACTGCTAAACAAGCACCACAAGCCAACACTAAAATAAATGCAAGTTGCATTTCAATAGTTTTGTCTCTTGAGAAGATATAAACAGTTTTTAGAAAATAAGATCCCTAAAGCCTTGTCACAGTAATTTCATAACATCTTAAATAGTTTTAAATCTTCCTCACATTATGCTTCACAGTACATCTTAGCTGTATATTATCACTGTAAAGCACAACTTAACGGTGCTTACTGCTTTATAAATCAAACTAATTTTTTGTGTAATTGAAGCAAAACTAAATGTGTTAGTTTGTTCACAGTTCTTCCCCCTACAGCCAACAGTAGAAGGCACTTAATTCAGGAGGCAGCTTTATTGGACATAATTTTCAAGAACAATTGTGTTTACTGCATTTCTCACTTGACTGAATGTTGCTGCAAGTCTGCTGGTCACAAAAGGATTCTGGTCTTCTGATTCTGAAGTCTGGTTCTGCTGTGTTGCAGTATCCTAAATATTGATCTAGAAAATATATTTCAGTATTTAAAGAGCTAAAGAACTTTTACCCTTAACAAACAATTTTAAGTAACGAAATTTGTAGTACATTACAGACCACCTATCACATCAGAGAGTAATTATGCCTTAAGCTGGGAGTGGGGTCTGATTGCGGACTGCAAGACAGAGGCGTAACTGGTAATGGGCGGAACTTGTAATAGGCGTAACCTGTAATTGCCCAAATCACATGGAACAACGCGAGATATCAAAAACGTCACATTGTCGGCAAGATGTCGGGTCGTACAGATACAGCGGTAAGGATATTTTCCCGAGATAAAAGTTTAAATTTAATTCTTTAAGTAATTTTCATGCAATAGTAGGGTAACGCACATATTGGTATCGTTTCGTCGACAATATATGAAAACTTGGGCTCTCAACGTTAACGCAAGCAGTAACGGTGTACAGTAACGGGCTAAAGGCTGCGTCGGTGAATCTCTGTCAGACAGTGCATCCTTGTTCTCTTTCCGAAAGTTCTCTTTCGTGCTTGAATTAATAAAACCTCTCAAGATCATGCCAGAAAGCCGTTTTGTCAAGCATTTTATTAAGCACAGACTTCAAAGAGTAAAATCAAATCTTAAATGAATGCAGAGTTGTGAAAATGGGAGTGCGGTGTCTCCTGAGAGCGCTCTTAAAGGGGCCGCGTTCTTAAACGTGCGACTGTGACTCCTGTCACTAATGTTCACCAAAGAACAAAAGAAAATCAGAAATCAATGTGATTTTGTAGCTTTAACGATAATTTTTCTAAATTTCAATTCATAATTTGTCATTAAAGACTGTAAAGTGTTTGAGAACTTCCTTCAATTTCTGTATATTTTCTACATGATGGCTTTAATTAATGTTAAAATTATCAATTTAATAGAGACATCAGTTACAGTACTAATATCAGAATGTTTGCTTTCATTAATAAGATGTTAAAGAAATATGTTGTTTCTGCATCAATTTGCTGATTAAATGTGAAATTATAAAAATGTAAAAGTATATTGTAAAACATCACTGTTATGTGCGATTAATCATGATTAATCACAGAAAAAAATGGTGATTAATCCAATTCTTTTTTTAAATGATTCACAGCACTAATTAAAACATAACTTTACTCGTTTGGCATAGTTAAGTGAGCAATATATTTATGTTCTGGTGGGCTAATAACTATTGGGGGTACAGAGAACAAAATTAACTAGCTTCGTCAATTTTAATAAACTGCAGGTAAATAAGGTTAAATTTAATAAAGAAGGGGTTTTGCTGTAGTGTCACGTAGCCAGCAAATACAGGAATTTCATGATTGTTGTGATGTTTGTGTTGTGAAGTGTTTTTGATGAAATCTTTTTGCCCAGATTTCTAGTCTGTCTGTAGGTTATATCAGATCAGTTTTTTTGCAAATAATGGGGTTGTATTACCTTTATTATCTTTGGAGAGCATGACACTTTGGGAAGCATTGTTAAGTGTTTGTAAATTGTATTTTGTAAGTTGTCATTTTTCTTCCAGCTTCATTCAATAGTTTGCAGAGAAGGTGTCTTGAAAAGTTCTATTGCAGAAGGCAGAAATTACAAATGCCATTTCTGCAGCAAAGTGATAGAATTGCATATATGGCACTTAGTGTACACGTGCTAATTTGCCATTTCTTACATATTGTATTTTAATCTAAGATGCAACAATGACTACATATATTCTTTTTGCAAGACACAAATGTAAAGGCTACAATGTAAATTGGCTATTTAATTACAGTTCAATGTGGTGGATCAAATTTACATGTTCCATTTGTTATTTGCTGACCTAAAAATTGTACTGCCATTCATTAGGTACAGCCAACAATTGTGAGAGACCTGCAGACAGCATGGAATTGGGTGCAGAGCCACAAAGATATGTTCATTGAGGAGGTGACGGAGCCAGCCTTTTTGCGGATGAGTTCCAACGAACAAGAAGATGCACTCAAGAAGGTCCTGGGGGGTCATTTCCCAGAAGACAGATATAACTTTTTGTTTGTGTTTCAACCTTTCAAAGACATGGAAACATTTTTGTCAACCTGTGTTGACGAATACGGCTTAAGAGTCAATGCCATGGTCAAAAAGGAGTAAAGAGTGAATGGGTGGGGGAGTGAATGAGTGAAAAAGAATAAAGAAATGTATAAATAAATAATAAACAATTAATGAATGAAAGCATTGCGTGTTTCTTAAATGCAGATTAGTTAAAGTATGCTGAAATATTTAGAACTCTAACATCTTCAGAAATTGTGTATAACAAACGCAACATTTTTCATTTATTTGTTTATTAAACTAAATTTGTGTCCCATATTAACTGTGACGTAATGTAGTGTTGTAGAGTGGAGGTGGCCAGCAGAGGGCGTATTTTACTATCATGTCATTCTGTTCTCCTGCGCAACCTTGAAGAGGGTTCCCGGTGGAAGTCGGGTGTTGGACGTCACAGATGGTCTTATGTTCAACATGTAAATAAACCCAGAGTTAATATTTCCTTCCTGTCTCGTAACGGTGTGTCACAAAGGATATCACGCATACATCTGATGTAAACACAAGCATTTAAAAACCACTACCGGTACGGAGCGAGTAGTAGTGTACTTGCGCTTCACAAAATTAATAAATAGGCCAAATGATGCGTCGCTGAATTAATAAAACTAAACAGTTAATAATACATAATACATGATTAATAAAGAAATGCTTAAATGTAAAAACAAGTTGCTGTTTGTCTTTTTAAATAATTTTAGTGTCCTAAGGAAACAGTTGTGACTTTTCTCGTTTGTACCAGTGCAAACATTTGCTCCGGTGTAAAAAATATCTAATTTTTCCATCACAAACCAGTACATACTATTAAGGCATAAA
Organism: Triplophysa tibetana; assembly: GCA_008369825.1. Lineage (NCBI taxonomy): Eukaryota > Metazoa > Chordata > Actinopteri > Cypriniformes > Nemacheilidae > Triplophysa > Triplophysa tibetana. The sequence continues at coordinate 21,182,728 of CM017897.1, forward strand.
ATAAGAAGGTGATCTTGCCAACATCTCATTTTTGATATCTCGCGTTGTCCCGTGTGATTTGGGCAATTACAGGTTCCGCCCATTACAAGTTCCGCCCATTACCAGTTACGCCTCTGTCTTGCAGTCCGCAATCAGACACTATTGAGTAAAGCGGCGCTTTCATCCGCCGCACACAAAGGCTCTTTTAAGAGCCACACACTTTATCCTTCAAAAGAGATTCTTGTGGTTTGTAAGCAAGTACTGTGTATGTTTGTTTTAAATTTTGACGCGACATACAGCGTTTGAAATTGCGACCAACCATTTGATTATAAATAACATGAGGTGGTAAACTAAATATAAAATGAAAAGGTCTGTTTTTAGTTATTGTTGCTCGATTATATCAGAAGGTGGCGGTATTGTACCGGATATAAACTATCAGAGCTCGGTCTTCACCTGTTTTAATGCTGAAATACACTACAAGACTTTTGCTCAGATTTTCAGTCTGAACTTGTTACAGAAAGTCTGTGTCAGTCTGCACATTGGATCAGTTTGTGTGTTTCTATCTGAAACTTAATAAAGTCTGTAAGTGTTTAATGTCTGACATCAGTTTAGACAAAATATTGATATTTCAAGTCTTGTAGTGTATTACAGCCATAGAGGTGTTTTATCATCACACACATTCATGTCATCAATAGTATTTATGATCAAGATCTCTCTTCACTGCTCTTGTGTTTGATCTTCATACAAAACTAAACACAGTCGTGTGCAGAACTGACTCTTATTCTATAGATCTATGAAGTGGAAATGAGACCTAGTAAGATTCTTTCATATGAAACATTTAATGTCAAATATGTTAACATTTGTTGGTTTTCCATTGGAAAAAAAGTTTTTGTTAAACTACAAATGTTACACTATGGTAAAACCATGGTTGATTTAAATTTGTATTATGCATTTTGTAATTATGAAATATAGATGCAGTAAAACACAATTAGAATTCTTTAAAAAGTCAAATGTATAAATTGTTCTGGCTTGCAAATAGTCTTTATCTGAAAACCTCAACTTTCAGTTCCCAAAACAAAGATAATCTTCAGAGAATGTAAGTAATAGCAACTCACTCTCTGAAGATGACCTGCTCCAGAGCAGCTTATATTCCAGGGTTACTTTGTTTAAAGGAAATGTTTCTAAGCTTTAGGGGTTGCTTTTGATGAGCGTCAAGTGGCCGTGGAAACACAGATTACCTAAAATATATAATAATTTTACAGCAATATTGCAATTACATTCCCAATCTCACCCATCGCAATTATGCATTCACAACTATTTTTTTTATTAACTTTATTATTTAACCTTTTCAAAAGAAATAATCTTTAAATAAAATAATGTAAGCAGTTCTTGTTAAACTGTATGTATTTATATTAAATACTGTATAAACTTTGAATTGAGTTTATTAAAACATCTCCGAATATCACTGGATAAATATACACAGCTTACAATTTCCAACAGTTAATGGATGTTAATAGTGAAGTATCTGAATTCAAGAGGAATAAATAATTTCTCTTGTCCACTTATTGGGCAATATTTGATGCATTTGATCAAAGATATTTGTGTCTGATGGTTAGAGAGACAGATTTAAAACTCAAAGGTTGTAAATTTGATTCCCAGGCTGGCAGGTTTCAAGGCTTTATTAGATCCCTCAATGGGATCAGCATGGCATATTGTTCACATATTTAAATTCTTAATATAATTTAAAATCCATTTAAATAAATAGTACACTAAAAACGTAGACTTTTTAAAGTTTTTCATATTGACTGTATTCTTTAAAAATGTCTTTCTGATCCTCAGCCTCCTGCAGTTTAGTATTGAAAGGTCTTTCTCCAGATTACACGAAGTCTTTCACGATAGACCGTTTCCACCTCTTTTAAAATTTGGAAAGACTTGACCTTTAAGTAAACAAAGTCAAAAGAAAACAAAAAATATATATTTTATTTTTAAAAGGGATATATAAAGGCTACATGATTATTATGTATATACTGTATATGACTGGGTCTTACATTTTAAACCTCATCCTTCATCCTTCAGACCTTCATCCTCTTCTGTAAATGAATCATCACACATTGTGATTATGATCAATGTAGTAGTTTCTAGAATTAAAAGAGTCTCGATTAATATGACTACATCAGTAATACAAAGTCAGTTTTCAGAAAACCAAATAAAGGTTTAATTCTGCCTTCAAAATGACCAATGTGATCAAATACAGACAGACACGTTAAAATAAGAGAGACAAACATATCAACAAATCAACAGTTTATATAACAAATGTAGCCATAATGAGTATATCTTTTAAATATTTTAGTCAATTTCAGTCAAAAACTTTTTGCTTCCCGGCCGTTTCCATGGGTACTCATGAGATCTGTGATCCATTGACAGTCTTCATGTTGTTTCTGTGAGTGTGTTAACTCTGAGTATCTTTAGGGAGATTAAACAAACTCTTCTCAGGTGTTTTGAACAGACAGACCCCGAATAAACAAGTTTGAGTTCATCAACCGAGAGTTCAGAGTTTAGCTGATGGTAAGTTAACCTGCTTTCTGGAATAAACCCCTGGACTGGGAAGCATAGATCCACAAATTATTAAACCAAATTACATTTTCGTTTTGTTTAAAAGTGTAAAAAAACAATTCAATAGAATTTTTTTTTATGTCATTCTAGATATGGAAACCGGAGCGGACAGGTTTGTGTCTATCACCGATGTTTGGATGTCTTGTCTTGATGCTCAGAGTCACTGCAGACAGCACTACAGAGATCTGACCACCGTTCACACTCAAGCTGTATTGAGTGTATTTGGTGTAAACACCAAAGATATAAATGAGTAAAAAAACAAATGTGAAATGAATTAGAAATAAAGTGGTTTTGCAGCAGAGCTGAATAATATGTAAAATAAGATGCTTGTCGCCATCTAGTGGTTAAAAATGCTGAAGCAGAAAAACACCAAAATCAAGATTAAGTTTTTAACACTGAGGTTTAGCCTCAATGTTCATACTCGCGTAAACATTTATAGTGTTAATGACTTTAGCAATACTCAACTAAAGGAAACATTGATCACTTTAATGGTGACTTTATATTAAACATGTTCATTCAAATATTAACTTGAACCATAATATAATTTGTGCTAGTTACTGTATTTTGAGACAAGAAACCAAGCAGAAAATAACCATACGGTGGAAATATTGCTGTCAAGTTCACTCCAAAAAAAATCTTCTGCTTAGTAAATATCACAAAAATAAACATCTATATTCACTTAAAAAGTGATTATTTTTGAGTGGGACTGGGACATATTAAAAAAATCAATAAAAAATCCAACAGGTAAGATTTCTAAAGTCTACATATATTATTCAAGTTTATTTAACGAAAATAAATAAGTCTTTAACTTACAATTTATATTTTTAATATATGCTTAAAGGTGTCAAACGACACGGCTTAAACGAGTATTATGGTTTGTTTTAGATGTAATGTAATGTGTACACACGATTCAAGGTAAATACACGCTGTATTTTTCACATACTGTGCATGTTTGTATCTCCTCTTTGCTCCGCCTCTCTGAAACCTGCAGATATTTTACAAAGCTCTACTGTGAAAAGAGAGGTCTGCTGTGATTGGTCAGTTAACCAGTGCGTAGTGATTGGTCGAATACTGCAAGCGTGTGATGGAAATGTAACGTCTCTTACCATATTAGTGCATCTTTTGTTCCGACATTTTCATTTTTGCTACTTTACGTGTCTAATACACTCATGGGCAACTTATAACATATATTTGCGCCATATGACCCCTTTAATATTTTGGTGAATTCTAATAGAAATATTTTAGGATTATTTACTTCTACTGATCAGTTCTTAAAATACAAATTATTCAGTTATTCCTACCAATTGTCTTTGTATTTAACTTCAACTGATCGAGTAAAATCTGTAGCTTAAGTGATCACATGCACATCATGTTTGATTTCCTCAGCGACAAGTCTAACTCCATGGAAATCTTGGTAAGTAACATTTAGTCATCTAATCATACTTATGTTACGTATGTAATATTTTATATTATTGTTACATATTAAGCATTTCCAAACAATTGGTTTTGCGAGACCCACCTGACTTAAAAGACTTCAAATCCTGGTAAGTGTTCAGCTAATACAGGATATTTTAGGAAACTTTAATGTTTTTTAAATGTTGACAGCATGTTTGTGTATAAGTAACACAACAGTGTGAGTTAGTTTTCTAAATGTTGGCGCATCTGTTTGTATGAGTTTGTATTATAGGTTTGTAAAGAAAAAGTATAACTAGAGTAAAAGTGATAAAATTGGCTGTAACAAATTACAGTATATTTTGAAGTTGTTCCACCATTTAAGTAATTTATTTAAGTTGGTCCAAAGTTTCATTTTTGTTCAGTGTACTAACTTTCTGATATGTTTCAACTTTCTTCTTATAAAGCTTCACTGTGAAAAATGTTCCGTAGTTTTAATGGAAATATACCAGTGAAATTCTGTAAAAATACGGGAAAATCACGTAAACAGCTTTGTAGTTTAAAACTTCTGGGCAAAAACTTCAAGCTGTGTATGAACTTAATACATTTGAGTCTTTTATATTAAGAGCATGTATTTATAGTTGTATATATAAATAAAAAATGCTTTACATAAAATGAAAACATGGACCAAATTATTAAAACTAGTGATCTTATGTTCTGCGCGAGGCTTCAGAGCGTGTGTCGTGAAATCCCGGAAGCTTTTAGTGAAGCGCGCATCGAGGCTTGTATCGCTTTAGACCAATGACGTCACAGATGACGTATGAAGCCTCGCTTCGGCCTGAGTGGTTCAGTAAGCGGTTCAAATGTTGCTGCGACATTTTGACAGCTATAAAACCAAGTTACACAAGCACTTCAGTTGCCCACTGCCCGTTCAAGACAGACACTTTCCAGTTTTAAATAATAATATTGCCCCTACTGCCTATTATGACCAAATAATTAGCTTTCCTGTAGCTCAGTGGTAAGAACAGGTCGTGAGTTCGAATACCAGGGGATTGCACATACTTAGAAAAACAAAATGAATCGGAAAATGCAATGTAAGTCGCTTTGGATAAAAGCGTCTGCAAAATGCAGAAATGTAAATTAAAATACACACATTTAATAGCCCCATTCATTTCAAGCCAATACGTTTATTACAAATGTATGTTTTACAATCATCATATACTTCCAGAAAAGACACATTATGTTCATATAAATAGATTAGTCTGTGAAAATTAATTTTTTTCTCTTAACAGTAATTTCTAAGCCTTTACTGGCGCAAAATACAGTGTATGTTCGACAACTGAATTAAGAATCTCCCTCAGAATGGTTTCGTACTGTCCACAAGCATTCACAGTCAAAACAAGGTTTTTTCGTCATGTGTCAAATTTTTTACGTCCATCCAGTGAATAAACGGTCATCCAGTTAGATGTGGTGTCGCTAAAGCTCTTAAAAACAGACTACACAATCCATCAGTAAACACACTGAAGAAGACTCACAACACTGAATCTGATCTGAGAGGAACATCATCTTCAGCTTAAAATAAATAGAGGTTTAATATACAAAGTCCCTGTTTATGTTCAGCTGTGAAATGACACACAGAAAAATTCATGTTCATGAACTCCATGATCACTTTTTAAACGTAATAGCATACACAGTTTTTATGCAATAAATATACACGCTAGATTTGTGTTATATCTGTAAACTTTTATATGCTTAAATAGTGAAACAAACACTGCAGTCAGACCATGTAATAGTTAAAATATAACGCAGGCGTCAAAACATTAATACATTTTCTCACCGAACTATATCTGCAGGATTGCTCACGTGTCTCTTTTGCCATCTATTCATTGTCCATCAGCACCACCTGCTGTACAGGCAAGAAATATATATTTTTAAATCACATCACCCACAATGTGTATTTAAATGGATAGTTCACCCAAAAATAAAAATTCTGCCATAAGATGTCTGCTAAAGGTCTGGAAAACATCTGATGAAGGTCTTAGAGAGGGCCGTTTTGCATCCATTCTAAATAATAAACATCTTACAGACATAGACTAGATGTCTATGACAACGAAAGGCAGACGTCTTACAGTCGTATTGCAGATGAGTGAAAAACACACTTGACATCTGACATCAGGGATGGTTTGAGGTCAAATCTGCAGGACTTTGAGAAGAAGAAAATGTTTAAATGTCACATCAGATTTTAGAATGTGTCACCTTCCTTGTGTCATGTTCTACCCTGAGGACTGTTTGTGTTTCAGTTTCATTACAGATACTTTAACAATCACTCACTATAAGATGATCTCCATCAATGCTGGATCTTTTACATTCACCCCAGATTTCACCTCCAGTCTCACAATATGCCTTGTGGTTTCTGTTGGAACATTATAATTTGTGTTTATTCTTGGCTAAAATAACAACATCCATGGCTCGGTGAATTACAAATATTGTTGCTGTTTGAAAAAATGCCCTCTTGAAGTTGCTATGGATCAAGGCGTCTGCTAAAAGAATAAATGTAAAGTTATTATGACACGGCTTAAAGAAATATTATACTTTCTTTTAGATGTAATGCTGCCATATTTAAAACATCAGGTTCCAAAGCAATTGTACTGACAGGTGCGCCCACCTTAGTTGTATGATTTGACTAAGACCGCCCAAATGTGTACACGAGGAACTGACGTTGATTTGTGGGGGTGCCATTTCAGGTCTTTTAGCACAGCTCGATCAGGAGCATTTGCTTTTAGATAGAATGCAGTTTTACGTGTCTAATACATGCATGGGCAATTTATAACACACCAAAGACTAAGAAATACACGTATTCATGCCATATGACTCCATTAAGAAGGTAGGGTTTTAGGTATTTAATTTTGATTAAAGTTCACATTCTGCTCATCTGGTTCAAACCATGAGTCCAAATTTGCTAACTTCCTTACTATTTAGTAGATACAATTTGGTCTGCATAAAAAGGCAATTAGCGCTGAGAAGCTATGAATAAGAGTGACTTTACCACATCTAAGGGAAAAACTTGACTTTTTCTGTTAGACAAACCAAATTTCAAGATCATTAGTTTTGGCCCAAGAGGGAAACTCAGAAACAGTGTTTTTCTTGGTGCCAAAATAATAACTTCAGATTTATTAAAAAATATATTATCACCCACAATTTAAAGTAGACATGAAGTGGATGTATAGTGATGTATTCTCGTGTGAAAAAAATGTAGGGCCGGATTTGATTTCATCCAGCGACAACTGATTGGCTCAGGAGTGCCATTCCTCCTGACCAGAAGTGAAGAGAGGTCATTTCAAGAGGTGGAGGAGGATAACATTTTTGATTAAACATTAGAAGTGGATTTTTTTTTTAAATAATGATGTGCACGGATAAATAAATTATAATAAACACTTCACCACTGAGTAAAACAGTGCCAGCTGCCATATAACCCTGTAGCCTAGGACTGAATACCCACTGAGGCTAAGCAGGGCTGAGCCTGGTCAGTACTTGAATGGGAGACCTCCTGTGAAAGCTACGTTGGTGCTGGTAGAGGTGTAAGTGAGACCATCATGGGACACTACACTGAAAAAAGCATCGTCCTTCGAATGATATGTTAATCCCAGGTCCTGACTCTCTGTAGTCATTTTAGATCCCATGGCACTTTTCGTAAAAGAGTAGGGGTATAACCCTGGTGCCCTGTCCAGATTCCACTGGCCCTTGTCAATCATGGCCTCATAATATTCCCGACCCTCTGAATTGGCTCTCCTCTCTCTCTCCACCTATAGCTGGTGTGTGGTGAGCACAGTAGTGCCGGTTTACTCTGGCTGCCGTCGTATCACACACTGGTGATGGATGAGGAGAGACCCCCCTTATATGATTGTAAAGCACTTTGGGTGTACAGCAACACAGAATAAAGCGTTATATAAATGCCTCATTCATTCATAAAACAATTAGAATGATAATTTTAAAGTTCATGTAAGAATCCTAACATTTGCTGTAAAACGTTTCCATTGAAGCACAGGAGGGGAAGGTATATTTAAGTGTCGTCACCATATAGGTGAAAGAAGATATTTAACAAAAGTGGAGGCCAATGGACAATATGACATCTGATAGGAGACCTCTGAGGATATTGTAAAGTTAAGCATTCAGATTCAGGGTTTACAAATGGCCAATGGAGGTTAACACTGACATGGCAGACAGCATCATCAAAGCAACATGCATCTTATTCAACTGCCTGGGCGTGACACTTTTGACTTTGACAATGCTGACAATGTGTGCTTAGAGGAGCTCCAGAGGTCAAGGTGCAACTGCGCGTCTGAAGAGACTCTCCCTCCACATTAGAGACACATCTAGAAAATATTTTGTATCAGCTGCTGGTGAGGTACCGTGACAGTACGACCGTGTTCGTCGTGGACTCTACTCTAGACACACAGTTGTTGTGTAGACCTCAGTCGAGCATAATGTCTGAACTGTGTTCATTGTGTACACTATGTGACGAGCAGGCCAGGGGCCAATCAGCGTTGCCATGGAAACCACGGAATCACGCCATACCTGTTGAACGTCGTCAGCAGCTGAGGCGCATCAAGGGCACGCTTCATAAGCGGCGGAGAAAGTGGAAGCTGGAGGACTTGTTATCCTGAGTACACCTTGATGACTAACCGTGTGAATATCTTTTTGCTACAGAATCCAGCGGCTGAAGACGAGCAGACTCCTTTGCACGATTGCCACTCACAGGATCACTCTGCACGCACGGGACTTCCACGGGACACACCACGGACGGAGATAGGAGGAGCTAATTCCCTTTTGTTCACCAGCTTCACCGATTCACGTTTGTCACTATCAATAAATCTCCCTCCGGGACGTGTAAAATTACAGTACTGTGTCTGTTGTGCTTTCTGCCCGTCACAACTACTACTGTGTGTGTTTTAGGGCTGTCGAGTGATTAATCGCATCCAGAATAAATGTTTGTGTGTACTGTGCATAATCATTTTATAATAATGAATTTTTATAATTTAAATGATTGGTAAATACAAGTACAAAAATTAATATGAACAGCAAACAGACATAAGGCCAGACCTTCTCATTCCTGGACTTCGGGGCTGCGTACTTAAAAACGAGACCTTAGAAGGTCGCAGCCTTCGAATTGGGACGCAGCTGAAGTATATGTAGTTCAGGTAATGAGTGAATGAGGAACAGGTGCGTGTGATCAATAGTGTGGCCAACTGAGGTCTGGTGCTGGGGGCGTGGCTAACAGAGCATCTGAGTCCTGACAGAGCTCAATATCAGACTTTTATTCAGCAATTAAGCAAAATCAAAACAAGTTTAAACTGGAATTAACAGACATAAGTCAACACACAATTCAGCTACGCTACACAAATACAATAAAACAAACACAGTTAAACAAACTGTCTGTAAGCATATTTAAAGTAATAGTTCTACAATTACAATTGTGTAAAATACTTTGTTCTGCTGAACACAAAGAAAGAATTTAGAAGAATGTGTGTAAACAAACAAAATATTACTATAGTCAATGGTGACACAGAAGTTTTTACTTTTTTCCACAGTCTTCAAAATATCTTCTTTTGTGTTCAACAGGGAAAAATACAGGTTTAGAACAATTTGAATGTGATTAAATGAAGACAGATGTTTCATTTTCATCATCACTAATGTATAAAATCTGATCAAGTGAAGCTTTACTCATAAAGAGGATTTTATTCCAAAACTGACATCACTGTGTCTTCTGGATGAGCGTTCTGAGTCCTTCTTCTGTTTTCTGAGAAGATAAAAGTCAATAAAAGTGATGAAGTTCTGCTGTTTGTTTTCTGGATTGTTTCAGGTGAATGTGAATGATGATGATGATGATGATGATGATGATGATGATGATGATGATGAAAACTCACGCGCTCTTCCTGCACAGATGATCTGAAGAAGAATGACAGTAGGAGCAGCAAACACTGACACCTCAACAATCACTAGAATCACTAGAAGACACAAGAACACCATAAAATCATCAAACTCTCAAACACTACACATGAGAAACAAACACAAGATGAGTTCAGTGAGAGTTTCACTCATGTACTTATGTAACAGGACACATGGATCACAATCAACACTTCATACCTCTTATTATTATTGATGTTGTAGTTGATGCTGTAAAAAACATAGTTTAGTTAAGATGAGTCATAATGTGGAAACACACACACACACAGACGGCGATGATATACATTGTTGTTGTTGTTGTTGTGTAGTTTCTGATTTGTTAAGAGTTGAAAATCTCTCAGGGTTTGTGGTGGTCACTAGAATCTTGTTTGAATCTGTAGAAGATGATGAATGTTCAGAGACATCATACTGTAGACCATCACAATCATATTTCATGTTTATGTCATTTCTTCATCATCAGTACAGAGTTTAATGACTGAAGTCACTTTGAGTTCAGGACACTCCTGTCAGAGTGATGTCTTACCTGTAAATCTGACAGTATATGTGACTGAGGTCTTGATGTCATTCTTGTGTTTGAGCACACATCTCAACTCTGTGTTGTTGTCTTTGTTCACGAGTGTTGTAGTCAGAGAGATGAGACAGAGTTCATGTGATCTAATCTGATATCTGGAGTCTGTCTGTAGATCAACATCAGTCTGATTCATCCACACCAGCTGAAATCCATAATAACTGAACACATGATCACAATCATATGAAAACAGCCGACAGGAGAGAGTGACAGGTGTGTTTGCTCTTATCTCAGTCTGTGAAGATGATGATGATGATGAAGACACTGAAACACAAATCACACAACACACTCTCAGAACTCATGAGTTTCAGTGAAAACACAAGAGATAAAAAGAACTGTGATCTGAAGTTAAACATGTGATCATATAAATAAAGAGAAACACTGACCATGAAGAACATGTAGATAAACATCTGAATAAGTTGCATGATGATGTTCATTCACATATTGTCTGCAGACGTAAAGTCCATGATCATGTTGTGTTGTTTTATAGATGTTGAGAGAGCAGTCCGATGTCAGACTCAGTCTCTCAGATCTCTCTGTGTTATTCTGATTTATTCCTCCAGTAAACACTTCTTCAGATGATGTTGTATAATTACTGTAGTTCCATGTAGTTGAGGAGCATTGATGAAGATAATCATTACAGGACAGAGACACACTTCCACCAGAACTGATGAACACATCAGTCACTTCTGCTTCACTCCCTCCTGAAACAGCAGATGACATCATTCATATTAATACATCACAATATATTCAAACAGTTTAATATTTTTCTCTTAAAGGCGGGGTGTCCAATTTCTGAATTATGCTTGTTTAAACAAAGTCGGGCAGAGTACCAAAACAACCTTGTAGCCAATCAGCAGTAAGGTGCACAAAGCATAGGATGGACATTAGTTGCGCGGAGCGCTGACGAAAGTGAAAGATGGGGTAGGGGTGTGTCTGTTTTGGTGATTTGAACATCAACAACGGCTAAGATAAATGGGACACCCTGCCATTAATGACAAATAGACGTTATTATTTTTACATCACATAAATCAGGAGATTTGACAGAACAAAATGTGATCTAGTTCCTCTCATTGGGTGCATTTATATTTGGCATTAACATGTGATCTCTGTAATCTGAACAAGCAGATCGAATCTTCAGACAGTCAGGACAGTGCGTTTACACATGTCAACATCAAGTGGCTTCCACATCTGGATATCTGATTTGATCTCTATAGTTTTAATAAAAATAAAAAATAAAAAAAAAACCTGTGCGGTAATATTTCACCCAACACGTATAATAGGAAGCATGTTACAGATTTGATATACTGGAAAGTATCTGCTGCAGTCATGTTGAAATCAAGGCAGCGGTGGGAAGTAAACAACGGTTAAGATGATTAATGATCTCATATGTGAAAGTATAGGTATCTGTGGTGGGTTTCAATCGCGCACACACACACACACACACACACACACACACGCACACACACATCCTCTAACAGTGTTTTTAAACACATCATTTGTTTATTCATGTCACAGACACATAAAATAAACACATAAGTAGGCCGCAGTCACTATGATCAAAACTGACCACTTACATTGTTCTCGAACAGCAAAAGTCTACACCCGTTAGGGTTTATATGAGTTCGTACCTACGGGTGTATAAATTTACACTGAAGCAGAGTCTTTCTGGTGTGAAATGTTAATTTATTCATGAGGTTAATGAATCAATTGAGTTGACTTTACAAGTGATGATTGATCTTTAGTGATGAAGACTTGCTGTTCATAAGTCCACTGAAGAAGTGAACAAGAACATGACAATAAAGAATGTAGCCACACAGATTCATATTGATTTTATTACAGATATGTTTTATTGATTGTAACCGTTATTGATATTTGTATGCTGAGTTTTGATGTTCGTTTTCAGTACGTTTGGGTCTGCCGAGTCTGTCCAGCTTCCTCCCCCGCCATCGGATCCAACTCACCACCAGGTGGTGATCGGTTTACAGCTCCGCCCCTCTCTTCACCCGAGTGTCCAAGACATACGGCCGTAGGTCAGATGAAACAACCACAAAGTCGATCATTGACCTCCGGCCAAGGGTGTCCTGGTGCCATGTGCACTGATGGACACCCTTATGCTTGAACATGGTGTTCGTTATGGCCAAACTGTAACTAGCACAGAAGTCCAATAACAGAACACCACTCGGGTTCAGATCAGGGGGGCCGTTCCTCCCAATCACGCCCCTCCAGGTGTCACTGTTGCTGCCTACGTGGGCGTTGAAGTCCCCCAGCAGAACGACGGAGTCCCCAGTCGGGGCGCTTTCCAGCACCCCTCCCAGAGTCTCCAAGAAGGCCGGGTACTCTACACTGCCATTTAGCCCATAGACGCAAACGACAGTGAGAGACCTATCCCCGACCCGGAGGCGCAGGGAAGCGACCCTCTCGTTCACCGGGGTAAACTCCAACACATGGCGGCTGAACTGGGGGGCTATAAGCAAACCCACACCAGCCCGCCGCCGCTCACCCTGGGCAACTCCAGAGTGGTGAAGAGTCCATCCTCCCTCGAGGAGTGTGGTTCCAGAGCCCAAGCTGTGCCTAGAAGAGATCCCGACTATCTCTAGTCGGAATCTCTGAACCTCGCGCACAATCTCCGGCTCCTTCCCCGTCAGAGAGGCGACGTTCCATGTCCCTAGAGCTAGGTGGTGGGTGGGCACGGGAGGGTGGCCCCACGTCGCTCCTTCGGGCTGAGCCCGGCCGGACCCCATGGGGGAAGGTCCGAGCACCAGGCGCTCGCATACGAGCCCCAACCCCGGGCCTGGCTCCAGGGTAGGGCCCCGGCTGCGCCATGCCGGGCGACGTCACGGTCCTCGAAATTGTCGTCATCATAAGGTTTTTTTGAACCGATCTTTGTCTGACCCGTCGCCTAGGACCTGTTTGCCTTGGGAGACCCTACCAGGGGCATATAGCCCCGGACAACATAGCTCCTAGGGTCTTTCGGGTACTCAAACCCCTCCACCACGGTAAGGTGGCAGTTCAAGGAGGGGGAGGAAGCTGGACAGACTCGGCAGACCCAAACGTACTGTGAGGGTCTGTTGGGAACGTTTGGCCGAATCGCCTGTCAGAGAGATCTTCGACTTCCACCTCCGGCAGAGCTTCGACCAGATCCCGAGGGAGTCTGGAGATATTGAGTGCGAGTGGACCATGTTCTCCACCTCCATTGTCAACGCAGCCACTCGAAGCTGTGGCCGTAAGGTCTCCGGTGCCTGTCGAGGCGGCAATCCCCGAACCCGGTTGTGGACACCGGAAGTAAGGGATGCCGTCAAGCTGAAGAAGGAGTCCTATCGGGTCTGGCTGGCTTGTGGGACTCCCGAGGCAGCTGACAGGTACCGACAGGCCAAGCGGACTGCAGCCCGGGTGGTTGGGGAGGCAAAAACTCAGGCCTGGGAGGAGTTCGGTGAGGCCATGGAGAAAGACTATCGGTTGGCCTCGAAGAGATTCTGGCAAACCGTCCGGCGCCTCAGGAGGGGGAAGCAGTGCCCTACCAACGCTGTTTACAGTGGAGGGGGGCAGCTGTAGACCTCGACCGGGGATATCATCGGGCGGTGGAAGGAATACTTCGAGGATCTCCTCAATCCCGCCGTCACGTCTTCCATTGAGGAAGCAGAGGCCGAGGGCTCGGAGGCAGACTCGCCCATCACCGAGGTAGTCAAGAAACTCCTCGGTGGCAGGGCATCGGGGGTGGATGAGATCCGACCTGAGTACCTCAAGTCTCTGGATGTTGTGGGGCTGTCTTGGCTGACACGCCTCTGCAGCATCGCGTGGCGGTCGGGGACAGTGCCCTTGGACTGGCAGACCGGGGTGGTGGTCCCTCTTTTTAAGAAGGGGGACCGGAAGGTGTGCTCCAACTACCGGGGGATCACACTTCTCAGCCTCCCCGGGAAAGTCTATGCCAGGGTAATGGAGAGGAGAATCCGGCCGATGGTAGAACCTCGGATTCAGGATGAACAGTGTGGTTTCCGTCCCGGTCGTGGAACACTGGACCAGCTCTATACCCTCTCCAGGGTGCTGGAGGGTTCATGGGAGTTTGCCCAACCAATACAAATGTGTTTTGTGGATTTGGAGAAGGCATTCGACTGTGTCCATCGCGACATCTTGTGGAGGGTGCTCCGGGAGTGTGGGATTCGGGACCCTTTGCTAAGGGCTATCCGGTCCCTGTACGACCGGAGCAGGAGCTTGGTTCGCATTGCCGGCAGTAAGTCAGACTTGTTCCCGGTGCATGTTGGACTCCGGCAGGGCTGCCCTTTGTCGCCGGTTCTGTTCATAATTTTTATGGACAGAATTTCTAGGCGCAGCCAGGGGCCGGAGGGCGTCGGGTTTGGGGACCACACGATTTCATCTCTGCTATTTGCGGATGATGTCATCGTGCTGGCCCCATCAGACCAGGACCTTCAGCATGAACTGGGACGGTTTGCAGCCGAGTGTGAAGCGGCTGGGATGAGAATCAGCACCTCCAAATCTGAGGCCATGGTTCTCAGTCGGAAAAGGGTGGCTTGCCCACTTCAGGTAGGTGGAGAGTTCCTGCCTCAAGTGGAGGAGTTCAAGTATCGGGGAGTCTTGTTCACGAGTGAGGGAAGGATGGAACGGGAGATTGACAGACGGATCGGTGCAGCTTCTGCAGTAATGCAGTCGCTGTACTGGTCTGTCGTGGTGAAGAAGGAGCTGAGCCGCAAGGCGAAGCTCTCGATTTACCGGTCAATCTACGTTCCTACTCTCACCTATGGTCATGAGCTGTGGGTCATGACCGAAAGGACAAGATCCCGGATACAGGGGGCCGAAATGAGCTTTCTCCGCAGGGTGGCCGGGCGATCCCTTAGAGATAGGGTGAGAAGCTCGGTCACTGGGGAGGAGCTCAGAGTAGATCCGCTGCTCCTCCACATCGAGCGAGGCCAGCTGAGGGGGCTCGGGCATCTTTTCCGGATGCCCCCTGGACGCCTTCCCGGTAAGGTGTTCCGGGCATGTCCCACCGGGAGAAGACCCCGGGGAAGACCTAGGACACGCTGGAGGGACTATGTCTCCCGGCTGGCCTGGGAATGCCTCGGTGTCCCCCCGGAAGAGCTGGAGGAAGTGTCTAGGGACAGGGAAGTCTGGGCATCCCTGCTTAGACTGCTGCCCCCGCGACCCGGCCCCGGATAAGCGGAAGAAAATGGATGGATGGATGGATGGAGTTTTGATGTCTGTGTGTAACAGTTTAAAATATCTTATTTACAATTGTTGACAAAGACAGTATCTGTTTATCTTACACAACACTGTTGACAAACATCGACATCTCTAGCTTGAATAAAACATTTTGTTACACCATTATCATTTTCTGATGACTTCAAGCAAAGTCTTCAAGCAACATTTTTACCTCATTTTGCAACAACAAAAGAAACGGGTACGCCAAGTACCCCACTAAAGAGAATCCTCATCACCCTAATGATGATGTCACATCACAACATTTCAAACTTACTCAAACTGCAGCTAAAACTCTAACTCTACATGAACATGTTTAACACTCAAACTTCTTTTAATAAGTGATTATGACAACACTGTTTTAATTAGTTTGAAGCATTTTGATATTTTGTGATATCAAGAGACCACATTAGTTCTACACAGAGATTTGTTGTGTTTGCTTTACATCAGCTGTGTATCTAAACACTTCATGAACAGCAGGTGTCATCATTACAGATCAATCATCACTTGAAAGGTCAACTCAATTGATTCATTAACTTCATGAATAAATGAACATTTCACACCAGAAAGACTCTGCTTCAGTGTAAATTTGTACACCCGTTGGTACGGACTCATAGATACACCAGCGGGTGTACATTTGACACCAGGGACTTTCCTGTGTTACTTGTGTTTGTTCAGCTGAGTGACAGTGCGTCGTTTCTTTGGCCTATCAGCTATAAAGAACACTATAAAATCTTGTTGCTGTGTGTAAATGATATATACGGTGTATTCAGAGATCTGTTACAAGCTGCGCGGCTGCCGCTTCTCTCTTCTGGGGACGGTATGAGACACCGCAACAGCCCTCAGGACAGCAGGAAAATGAAGAGTATTTACACCGTAGACTTTACAGTAAATACACACACACAAGTAGACTATGTTGGAAACAAGCTTGTATAGTGTTGCTATTAGTGTCTGTGACACAAAAAAAAAACAATTGACACGTTTAAAAACACCAATGGCGCGGTTTTTTGAGTAAAACCACATTCATGACAGTCAAAAATAGCCTATGTGAAGAATAAAGCTGAAGTGGTCAAATAAAAGATCTCGTGTGATTTGAAATACTCTTGACATCATACTTTTAAATGTGAGATAACCCTTACGTTCCTAGTATATGAATGGAAAATATATTAAATGACATAATGGTATATTAGAAAATATGGTTAATAATAAATTGTGTAAATGTATTACAATATATTAGATAATACATAAGGAATTATATAATTTAAAAATATATTGACCATAATATTTACTTTTATATGACTATTTATATGTCCCAATATATGTAATTTTATAATCAGTAAAATACTTTATAATATATTGATATACACGTGATAAGATATGGGACCAAATGTGTAAAAATACATTGACCAAAATATTTCTTACGTTAAGAATTACATACATGTTTCATAAACTCCTGATCAAACTGTGCCACTTATTAAACAGACAATCACTTCACTGAATAGCGCACAATAAAGAAATATATGATCTTCAAGATATTCGGTCAATCGTTGTCCTAACCACAGACTCTACTCTTCATCACCACTGTAACCCCACACATTCACACACTAGAGACCCTTCTACATTTCAAAGCAATACAACTTTAAACACTCACAGATCCCCCACTATATCAATATCCAGCAAAAAGACATGAAATATCACCTACATTTAAACAATTTTACTCTCTTCTAACAGTCAGATGCAAAGCAGGCTGGGAACTGCTGTAACTCATTCTGTGAACGTGTCCATATATGTGTGTATACTATACAATCACATTTATATGTGAACGTTTTCAGGTTTATTTTTGTCTTTGTTTCTAAATGTATATTCAATATATATCTGTAACAAGATTCATTAAAATGGCCGACCGCTGGCGAACAAACAAAAGATCAAAAGTAACATGTCGGCAGCCACCTCACAGTTGACTGCCGAACACAACAACATACATACAGACAGAAACAGATTCGGGCCCAGTCCTCTCTCTTCAACGGTACGGTCGCTCATTCTCTTATATGCTCCCAATCTCCTACGTGATTGGAGACCGGTGCGCGCACAACTGGCGCGCATTAATAATTACTCACCGATCTCGAACCACAGTCTCGCCCCGCTTACTCCACTACAATATCCATATATTGTCAATGCATATATTACTGTACATCAAAAAATATTAGCACCAGCTTCCAATATATGGAAATGTGTGATGTAAAATAATTTATTATATTTGACAGTATATTCATATATGTTTGTTCCGTAATGGAAGACACATGAACTATGATCAATGTGACATGAGATGAAACTGAACATGTTTGTCAGAATGTCAGTGAGAGTACTGAAATGAAATCTGATGAAATAAATGTGTTGTATAGTTTACCTGTGAATAGTGAAGAGAGAAGGATCAGTCCCAGCAGACATATATCACTCTTCTCAGTCATGTTGTGTTTCTCTTACTGAGTCTCTTCTCATCATCTACTTATAGTTCTTCATCAGAACTTTTGTAACTCTTCCTGTGTTTCTCATTTCCTCTTTTCTCATCGACTGAGTCATGAAACTATTATAGACTAGAACACATTCTGTAGTTTAATGGTGATATTTGTAAAATACTTCTGTTGTCTTAAAATAATTGGACACAGTGCTCATTTATGACTGTGGTTGTCAGAGACTTTAACAGGACTAACATGATGAAGGTTTTCTACAAATTCATTCAACACAAGACTTTCCTGCCCGAGCAGAGCAAACGCCCAGCCTTCATTAAAGCTGATCACACCTCCGTTCTTCTTCTATCTCCACACACACACACACACACACACACACACAAACACACACACACACACAAAAGTAGAACATGAGTGAGGTCATCTTCCCACTTCTTACAAACCACAGATCTGCAGATTACCCATGATGCAGCAGACACACAGATTAATAAACATGCAAATGTTGTCATGGATTACATCATTACATCATTATGTCCACTGCAGTGGTAAAGAGTGTTTGTTTTTCCATTGACATGACAATTAATACAGTTAAATATGTCATGTATTCATAATTATGTGGAGGGAGATGGAGGGAGATGAAAAGGGGTGTCACATGAGCCCTTTTGGGCTGTTGGAAGACGAGGCGTGCTGCTGCGTTCTGGACCAGCTGGAGCGGTTTGATAGCCTTTGCAGGAAGACCAGCAAGGAGAGCATTGCAGTAGTCCAACCTTGAGATTACCAGGGCTTGGACAAGGAGTTGTGCCGCATGCTCAGTGAGATAAGGTCTAACCTTTCTAATGTTGAATAAGGCGTATCGGCATGACCTTGTTGTCTTTGCAATGTGATCATTGAAGGATCGGTCGTCAATCATATATCGATGTTGAATCAACGTTCACTATTTTATCGGTACATCAACGTTAACGTCGGAAGTTAAATATAGATTCAATATCGAAACAATCTTTTCAATTCAACGCATCTGATCGAAACCATAACCTAATTTGGAAACTCGGTGGAATGAGTCGGAGTTCTGCGCATGCACACTTTACGGCTAACCGTCACATTTACATTTACATACAGTTTGTTCAAGCGAGGATGCGATGGGGTTTTACATCAGACGATTGCTAAATGGTATCTTTTTTTTTTTTAACAAAGCCTGTACGCCAAGTGGCGAATTAAAAAAAACTTAAATGCTTTATTAGGCTGCATTAGGCATGTTTATTAGTCTGCATTTACAGTTTAAAATCATGATAATTTGTACCCTGTTATACCAAGATCAGAATACTAAGTCGGTGTGATCTGATTTTTTTCAATGTTCATGTATACTTCATTTAGGGGCGATTTCCCGGAAAGAGCTTAAGCCTAGTCCTAGACTAACTTAAATGTTAGAGGTGTCTTGATCGAAAACAACTTGCACTGACATAACTTAAACATATGAGTGTGATTGTTTTATCTCAAGAAGCAGGCCTGTAAGTTGTTTGTAAAATACTTTTTTTTAAATTGACTTAAATATCCTAATGTAACTAAGGCCTAGTCCAGATTTCGGATAATCCTTGTTAAGGAAAACCACCCCTTAATGTTTAGAATGTTATTGCAGTGTTACTCTAATGTGGCTCGAGTAATCCACATTCCCGCCGATTTTAGCCCCGACCCAAATAAAACACATCTGAACAAGAGTAAAGAAGGACTTAATGCAGCGCTGCACTGATTGATTGTGTTAAGTAACGCGAGTGCGATTCAAGTCCAGACCACTCCGTGTGCTTTACAATCGCTCTCGCGATACTATATTGTCATATTCAACATGACCAACTGTTTGCATAAGGAGCCTTGCAACCATGGAGATATTAGTAGGAGACGATTCAGAAGATATTTACTTTGGTGCAGATCCTGAACCGTATCTATTAATACACTGAAGATGAGGTTTTGTAAAATTGAAAGACAGGAAAGTGTGGCTGAACTGCCTGTGGTAGAAGGGAGGAGGAGAGCAGATTCAAACTGGAGGTGCAAGTGTGTGGCATGCCGACTGAAAGCGAGTGCTTGTTTTGTTTTGGCAAGCGTCCATCTAGCTGAAGAGGAAGTTGTATGTGTCACAACATTCAATGAGTTCTTAGCAACGCTGCATCCTGCTGTGGTAGAGTTTATAAACTAGAATAAACGTCCCATTCAGAGTGGACCTGATGTCCAGCTGTCGCTAGAATAAGTGATTCCTGCAATCACTACAATATATGCTTCAAAGATTTTGAATTCATAATGTCAGCTTGCATTTTCAAGCTTATATTCATGATGTGATATCTTCTCAGTCAATACAGATGGGTGTTACACCATATAATGTTGGAGTGGGCCGTGAAGGGAGAGACTTAGGGCAGAGGCGACCGAAAACCATTGCCATCACACAGCAAATTCAGCAGAGTTAAAATTATGGCATTGATGGAAAGTTTAAGAGTTTAGAGTTAATTTAACACTAATTAAAGTTAACCCAACACTGTAATTAGTTGAATCAAATGAAGAGTTGGTGTCTTAACAGAGAGTGAATCTTAAATGAAAAAATATCTCCTACAGTGCTCCGTGACTGGCAGTTGTAAACTCTTAGAGCGTTAAATAAATCGGATTCACAGGCAGAAAGCCACGTTCCCACGTTGATGATATGTTTAAATCGGAGATCATCTCTGTCTTTAAAAGGTCAGTCAATAATTTTTTAGCAATATAACTTACCAGTCATGTTATGGTTGAGTTCAGCTTTAAGTTTAGCGTTTATTCGATCGCTATGAGGGGTTGTTTTAAATTGCAGTCAGTATCAACTTTACCGTATAAGCATTGTCAGTTTCTTTAAGGTCGGGTGACTTTAGACCGATTAATTTAAGCGGTAATATAAACTTAATACACATTTGTAAATGAATGATATGTTTATTATTTGCGGGATTTTTCTACTGTTTTTTTGATCATGGTGATGATTAAAAAAATGTAATAACAGCTTTTTAAAGAGACCCCGCACACAGGTGCTCAGCAAGAGACAATGATTTGGTGCTGTTCATTACGAATATGTTTTTTCTCTATAATACGTAACAGTTAAGTTGACCTTGATCAAGAATGTTTTTTGATCAATAACATTAAGTCGCTATGAGGGATGGTTTTATATTGCAGTCAGTATCGTCTTTTATCGTTAATATTAGCGTATGAATGTTCCGTTACCTCCAGGTGTAAGTTAATTGATTGCAGCATAAACAATAACTTGACCAATTTTACTTCATAAAGATTCGCAATATACTGTAATACTTATACTCTGTGAGATGCGGAAGTGTTTTGTGATTGTGCTATTGATCAAGTTTGTTTAATACCAACTCCTGCTTTGTGAAAGAATGCTTTTAACCTGCTGTTGTCAACTCTTAGAGCGTTAAATAAGGAACCCCTCCCCCCCCTCGCGGCTCTACTGATCAAGCCGAAGCTTCTCTTGACCTCAGACAGTCAGTATATCGACTTTAACGTTAAGGTAAGCTTTGTGTAACGTAATGTAAGCGGCGTTTCAATAAACAAAGTTATTGTAGCCTTGATATACAATACTATGATAAGACTTTGCTTGAAGCATGTATGTATAATGCATTACGGAGAGTTTTTGAAAGGTCAAAATGCATTATATTTTTCATAATGTGTGTTGTAATGCATTATATGTTGGTTTGAATAATAATAACCAATTTAAAATGTGTAGTGTAACAATGAATTGCTAAGTGTTATGAATAATTGTTTCTCCAGTTAATAAATCACGAGACACAAATGGATTAAAAGGTGCATTACAAAGCTTTAAAAATACTTTTATAATGCATTATACATGCATGCAAAAAGGAAAGTGTTATCATGCTTTAATTTTAGTATTTTTTTTGTAAATATCATGGACATTTTTAATTTCATGATCCTTTTAATGCTAAAACTTGTTATTGTCTGTACATCAGTACACAATGTGAGACTAATTGAAAAGTTAGTTAGTCATTTGCTTCTATTCAGAGCTGTTGTTTTTTTGTCTTGGTTTAAAACATACTTAAATGAATGCAGGAGATGCTTGCTAAAGTGGAGTTAAGAGGAGTGCACAAATATATAGCAATACCTCAGACTGAAGAAAGGTTTGACTTTGACAGATTTCATCAAGAAAGTAAGTATTTTATGCAAAATGTTTTGGTAATTAAATACACATATTTTCATTCTTTACCGTTTATATTATTACTTTCTACATTTAACTTTGTTTTTATTCAATGTGATATGCAGTGCATTCAAGCTTTACAATTGATAAATGTGGGGGTCAAACCTATGACCTTTGCAGAGTATGAAGGGTTTTTGTGGTGTTATACTTGGATTGAAGTAGTTATTTAATGGAGCATTTTTTTGTGTTAGTAACAGAGAAGTTTAGATTTTCATCTGAAAATCAGACTGAAGGTCATTTCACCTTAACTGATGAATCCGGAACAGAAGTAGATGGGGATGTTTTTGATGAGCTTGTAAAGTCAGGTGTCCTGATCTTCAAGGTCTTGATTGGACAACCAGTAATAGGTAAGTATAATTAGGATTGATTGTTTTTCTATATTTTAAACATTCTGGAGTTGTTGTTGCTGTTGTTATCACCATATACCTTAAATTTTAATTTATAACAGGAAGACAGTCGTCACACTAAAGCTGTGATATGTATATTTAAAATATTTAAACCAGGTCCAAAAGGAATATTTTTTAAGCCTTAATTTAAAAATGAATAATGTTTTGGCAGTTAACAATTGACAAGCAGTTTCATCCTACTTTTAGGAACAGCAAAGTGCCTCTGATTTGTGGATATTGTAGTGTATTCCAGTCTTTGAACATATACTCTTTGTAGATACTATTGGATTGATTGTTGTATGTTACGCCCATTCGAAAAAATACAACTAAATGCAATCTGCTCTGTTTTGTAGGCCTACACGTCGAACTGGTCACTGATGAATCTTCTTCATCGGTTGTGCCCAACATTTCGTCTCCACCGCTCGCGCAATGTTCTTCTTTGTCGGTTGTGCCCAACATTTCGTCTCCACCGCTTGCACAATGTTCTTCTTCGTGGGTTGTGTCCAACATTTCGTCTCCATCGCACACACCATGTTCTTCATGTTCTACTGTTGTATTGGGTTCATTTACAAAGAGGAGCCCAACCAGTGTCATGGATCGAAATGAAGCCAAACGGGTAAAATATTTACAAGAGCATGTTTAAAACTGTTTTAGTAGGAAAAATGTAATCCAATACAATACAATGTTTTTTTTAGAATGCTAAATATTTGCATATTGCAGATGGTTGAGACCATTCTGAAAATCAATCCAAAGGGGAGTATGAAAATGCTAAAACACTGTCAGATGCAAAGCGAAAAGTAATGGTGAACATCTTAATTGCCGATATGATAGAATCACACGGGTAAGACATTCTAGCTATTTTGTTGCTATATTGTACACATATTATAGGAAGTCCTAAAGATTGCTGTAACTTTATTAGGAGGATCCCTCCTTCAATTGTGCGTTCTAATTATGCACTGGGGATTGTGACAGTCTTTCCGCATCTTCTGGATCCATACTCTAAGAACGGACATGTGAGTTCAATAAGATTTACAGATTTTTTTTTACAGGTTTGGATATATAGATCATTTAAGGGTAACTCTGCTGAATAATTAAAATTCTGCAATGAATGTATCACCCTCAAGTCGTTTGATAACCCTAGGATATCTGTTCAATTACAATAGACAGCAAAGTAACTGACATTGTGTGCTTTAAATGATGGTTGCATAGCTGTTTTGTTTTTAATTTGCATTCCGAAGATTAACAGATTTCCTTGTGCTGTCAATCGACTTGAGTGTGAGTAAATCATGGCAGAATTTTTATTTTTATATATTTATATTGAGTTTCCCATTAAGTCATTAACTTGGATTCAGTGCATGTCTTTTTTTCTGTGATGTAGGAACACTACTATGACCCTGAGGGTAATACAGGCTATCTTGCATGGAGGATCAAGACAGTTCAGCGCAACATGTCTGTTGGCTCTCGCTGCCATTCCAAGTCTATTCAGTTGGATGGCCCAACAACCAGAAGAGAATCACTCTTAACTGGTGAGCAGCTTTCTGGTGAGGAATGCAGAGAAGCATTATCTACAATGATTCACTCAACTGACGAGCACGTGGTCAAAGCAAGAATGAGATCAACGTTTGAATACAGACAGAAGATTGTTCATGATGAAAATGCTTCAGTTTCAGTCTTGGATGACTTTCCTCATTTTCTAGATGTACCTGGATTGGTGAGAATCAGCTTATTGATGTTTTTATGTGTGTTGTTTACCTTGTTAACGAAGCATGTTATGAAATAAGTGAATGTCTATGTTCCTAAAGATTGAACAAGATTTCGTCTTGATGTTTGGAGAAGAGATGTCGGGAAAATTCTTGGCAAGGTGGCCTACATACTTCAAACCAAAAGTCATTGAGGATTGCAGGACTCTCCTTCCAAATGCGTATGTTGAGGAACTTCTAACAGCACTTAAACCTACCAATAACTTCGGTAAGTTTAACAAATTTAATCTCTCCCTCTTTGTTAGAAATCCTGGTATTTCATACCAAGTTAAATACTTTCTGCATTACTGGTCACACACAAGTACTGACTCAGTTTGCTATCCAGCTCTCAAGACAGTGAACTAGAAGCTTCAGTGATAATAAGGAGAGCTTTGTGCTAGGTTTTTGAATGTATTTCATTCACTTACAAAAAGTAGATCAAGAAAAGTTTGTAAAGAGTCAAATGTATTTTATGTGTGAATGAATTCTAAATAGAAGTGACTGACGTACTTATAAATGCATACTTCTTAGAAATTGCTTTGAACATTTACTAAATAGTTAAATTATTCAACTACTTTTTTTTGCTAATGTTACTGGGGTTGATACCAAGAACCATAATGTTTAACATTTATTGTTACAGACTCCTAAAATCTTGGATTTGTGATTTATTATGCTCTTTCAGGATGGGATGGTGAAATGTCATCAATTCTTTTATTGCTTCATCTTCTACCGCCAACTTCAAGAGGACATAAGAAAACAGCCAAGATTAGTTCAGCTCAAGCTGCAAACAATCTTGTGAAGTACCTTAAGGTAGGTGTCTTTAGGAGTTTCTAAACACGACCTTGTTTATAAAAGATTGTTAGCCATATAAAGCAGTTTCTTTTAAACAATACTTTACATTTCGTTTAACTAGTGATGTTAATTGTAGTACTTACACTAAAACACTTCTTGAAATAACTTGATGATTCTATTCTATGATTACAGGAAGGAGCAAGTCTCACTACCTTCCTTCAGCAAGTTGATGCAAGACAGCCCTTTCTCCTCTGCATTGGTGAGCACAAGAATAAAATCAGAAGATTCTACGTTGTCATTGACAAAAAGGCTGTACCATGCAAGGCTCTGACATCTGTTGCAGCTTTTGATGAGCCGTTCAAAGTTCTCTTCATTTTCAGTCTCTCCTATGATGAAACACTCATCAATTTTTATACATTTGTTCAAACCACAATCTATAACATTGATGTTGGAAGTGCAAAGGAGAGCCCACGTGTAAAGGAACTTAGAGCACGACTGTTGTCACGAGAAGATTGAATAGAAAAACTTTGTTTACATTAAGATGTTCACTTGTTTCGTTTGCAAAGTGTAGCAAAAAGACTGTTTTCAGCTTTGTCAACATTAAGTTTCACCATGGTTTATATCATGCTAAAAAGTTGCGTTTGCAATGTGGGGAACCAGGATGCGTTTTATCTTTTTGTACATACAATGGATTCAGAAAGCACCTCAACACTGTGCAAAGACGTTCTGCATATCAACCAGTGGATATAAACCCAGAATGTCACCCTTCAAAGAGAGAATGAGGAAGTTTTAAGTTGTGACTTTGTAGCTTCCGATACTTCACAGGTTCTCCCTGATTCTTCACAAAATGTTGTTCCTGAACAGCAACTGTCATCAATGTGCGGTTCAATTGTTGCAGGCTTCAGGTGTCTCCCAAAGCACGGTTCAGACTATAGTTTTTTCTATGGAAGAAGTTATTAATGATGTTCAAAGCAGAGCACAAGAGACAGTTTTAACAAATTTCTCATCTGAAACTACATCTTCTGACTTGCGTAAAAAATCGAGCACTCTTTCAATCAACTGAATAATCCTTTTTCAGAGCTGAACACAGAGGCGAAGAGATATAAGTATTTTGAACAAAAGTGGGAAATAGTTGAGCCTGTGGAATGTGTACTTGGTGTAAGGTTGGATGTACGTAGAGACAGTAGTAGTAGAATATACAGTGAAAAACATGTAACAGACAAATGTATGTATGTTCCTATTTTGGGTACTCTCAAATCAATTTTCAAGAACAAAGACGTGAGAGAGAGTTTCTTGGAAATTAGACAAAGTACAAACGGTGTTTACAAGGATATTAGCGATGGCTCATATTTCCAACAACATGCATTGTTCTCCCAACAGAACCATGCACTTCATATTCTTCTGTATTATGACGATTTTGAGACTGCAAACCCTTTAGGAACGAAAAAGGGAATCCATAAACTTGGTTGTGTTTATTTTACTTTGAAAAACCTTTTATCCAAGTATAACTCTGTGTTGATGAATATCCACCTTGCGGCTCTTTTTTACAGTGCAGATTTAAAGACTTATGGCTTTGAGAAGATACTGAAGCCTCCCATTGATGATCTGAAAATTTTTGAAACTGAAGGGATTCAGCTTCCTTTTTTGAAAGCCCTTTGTTTGGCTCAGTAATACAAGTCACAGGAGATAATCTTGCCTTAAATGGTTTGTTAGGTTTTGTTGAATCTTTCAGTGGAACACATTTCTGTCGGTTTTGCTTGGTTAGTAAGGATGAAGTTCAAACTGTATTTACTGAGGATCATCCGAAAATTGTTTTACGTTCCAAAGAACTTCACACTGAACATTGTAAAGCACTTAATGAAAGTCCTACACTCCATTCAGTTCAGGGTGTTAAAAGGCCTTGTGTGTTAAATTCGTTACAGTTTTTTCATAGCACTGATAACTTTACTGTTGATATTATGCATGATTTGTTGGAAGGAGTTGTACAATATGAACTTAAATTAGATTTTCAGTACTTTGTAAAAAATGCTTATGTCTCGCCAAGTGCACTCTCTGACAGATTACGGTTTTACCAATCGTAAAATCAAACCTGGCAATTTGAAAATTGATGATAACAGCAAAAACCTGGTCTGGAATGCTACCCAGTCATGGTGTGTTCTACGCCACACTCCTCTTATATTTGGAGATGTTATTGAACAGGGTAACAGTTTCTGGAATTTACTACTTCTCCTCATACAGATTGTAAATATTGTGTTCTCACCCATTGTGACTAATGGAATTATTTGTTACCTAAAACATTTAATCCAAGATCACCATAATCTCTTCGAGTCCCTTTTTACTGATAGGAAATTGATTCCTAAGCATCCCCTAATGATACACTATCCAAGATGCATGAAAAAAATAGGTCCTCTGATTCATGTATGGTGTATGCGTTTTGAGGCCAAGCATAATTTTTACAAGAGATCTGTCAGAAATTTCAAAAACTTAACCAAATCATTAGTTAAACAACACCAATGCCAGTTGGCTTTTCATTATGAAAATTATAGTTTCCATAGGTTTGGATTTTGTCCTGTGAGGGTAAAAAATGTTTGCAATATAGAAGGTAGTGACATTCTTCAACGAACTCTAAAGTTGGACCCATTTTCAGAAGTGTCAACTACCAGCTGGGTCAAAAGCTATGGTACAGAATACCAGATAAATCTGTTTGTCTGTACTGGAATGTGTCATGAGCTTCCTATTTTTAAAAAGATCAGTACTATTGTCATTCATGGACTGAGTGCTTTTTTTATTGCATGTGATGTGTGCACGCTGTACTTTGATGAACACCTAAATGCATACTGCATTGAAGAGTGTAGTAACCACTTTTCTGTTATAAATATGGATCAACTTACATATTTTAAGCCCTTCGATAAAATGTTTTATTATGGGGATGACCGAGAATTCTTTGTGCCTAACTGTTACATTTTAAAAAATGTTGTCTGAAAATTGAGCTATTTCTCCATCTGTAAATTTTTTACTGAATGTTTTTTACATGTTTCTACATTCTGAAAACTGATTGCTGAAATTAGCACAATTAAAAATTATTTTCCCCAAGTAAAGTGTTATTGTCTTTGTTTACCATATTTACACTTCATGAAACACCACAGGAGTTAATTACACTGGGGTGAGCTTATTTGGAACAACCTACATAAATTATTTTACACTGGTTAGAGTTGGCTGTAGTTATTGTTTTAACTCTATGCAGAGTAAGTTTTTAACTATTTAAGAGTGTCAATGTGCCAACACTTTCAAAAGTGTTAAAATAACTCTATTGGGAGTGGACCCCATGGGACACTTTCAAAGTGTTAAAATTAACTCCTATAGAGTTATTTTGTGTTTCCATATTTTGCTGTGTATCTTCTACTCCGAGTGAGTAACTAGAGTAACCTACTCTGTGAATCTAACCTGGTCGGGAGCATGTTTTATTCTGCAAACCCAGGGTTTGTTACAATCTCCACCCCTTTTCGAAGCGCAAGCGGTGTTGAAATTGCTTACGCCATTTGTTTATTGATTCGTGTTCCTAATCGCGCTCAATTTAGTCACACAGACCTTAAAATGGCATGTCCGTTTATTCAGGAACCCATAGATGAGGAAGCTGCATTCATTCGCAGAGAGTTACATTTATGTCGGAAGAGAATTGTGAGGCCCCATTTGGAAGTTTTATCTTAACTTTTAAGGCCAGTTTAAGTATTATATTTATTTAATCAGGCATCCTACTAACAAGATCATTTTATTTCTTTAAAATTTCCTGAACGAATTATGTTTTTGTATTTCATATTCAGCTGCTGTCAAGATCTTTTTATTGCAGAAGGATTGCACCTACATGACAGCGAGAGAGTTCAATATAATTCTCATTTTCACAGTTTCAACAAATTAAATATAAAAGTGATTGACATATATACTTGCGCATTAACACGTGAAGCAATGTTCTCCCACGCAAACTCTCTTTCTTTTGCTGCTGCGGCTGTGTTACTCTTTTTTGTTAATATGTGTTCATATTCACCCTACACTTGTAACAGTACCTTCAATTCGATTGGCTAGAAATGAACAGAACGTTTTTTGTCACGTGCTGTTGCCGTGGTGAATCGTGCTATCTTCACTCAATTGATGATGGCTTTTCATCGCCACACACAACAAACAAATGGTTCTATATAGCACTAAAAGTGGTTCTTTGGCTCGTAATCATAGGGGAACCATTTTTAGTGCTATATAGCATCTTTGTCAAATGGTGCTATAAAGAACCATTAAAGGTGCCATATAGCACTTAAAACTTAATGGTTTATACGGTGCTCAAAAGAACCAACAATGGTTCTCTGGATCATAATCATAGGAGAACTTCTTTTAGTACTATATGGCACCTACTTATAAAGATGGTTTATAGCACGTTTATGAAAAGGTGCTATGTAGAACCATAACAGGCATCATTTATTGTTTAAATTGATCTAGGAGGGCTCATTTTATTCCAGACACTACCATGGACAAGTTAAAATTCATAAAAAAATGAATATTTAATTGTACAACTTAAAACACCATATATTAAAAACCTTTAAATTTATGTATTTAAGCAGCAAATAAAATAAATGATGATAAGTAAGGGAATAAATATAGGCAATACAAAATTTGAATAGAACTATTTTTATATATAAAAACAAATTGATACAACAAGGTTTATACACACATACTGTAACCCTTTAAGCTCTTTTGGCCTACTTGCTTGAGGCTACATTAACTCTTCATTTGAAAAATCTAAATTATTTTTAACATTAGCCACAGATACTACCATAGACAAGTTGTGCTTCTTGAATTCTTTTGAACAATACATGAATGAGTAAATTGACAAGACATGTATCACACACACAACCAATTGCAAACAGACATATACATGGAAACTTGAACTAGAACCGGAAGAAGCCAAAAGAGGCAGAAAGAAATAATATTGACCCCTAAATCTACTCACAGATTGTGTTGTACACCTTTTTACAGTGACAGGAAGTCCAGCTGGATCCTTCAATTTTAAAACAACACACTCCAAAAAGATCAGTGTCTTTTCTAGTCCTTTAAGATACTGGAATCCAAATGCAAAATACACACACAGGAGGAGGCCCAGTGCCATCGAGATGTCCTCACTTTCCTCTGTAGTTAAATAGCCATCCAACACTAGAACAATGTGGTCATACTGCATGGGATGGCCCTCCCTGCAGCCCTTAAGCAGCATTTTGGGTGTTGGGATTTCAGAAGGGCTGGTCTGAGTATATCCCTATGGAAGAGGCGATATAATAGCATTAACCTTCTTCTCATATTTATTTGAAATATTTGATATCTTTTAGCCACTGGCAAACTTGAACAGAAGTCCAACTCATAAAGCCTGTCCCAGTCTAAAGAGAAAGATAAAATAAAGGTGAATGTTAGCCTACATGAAAACCTGAATTACTCATATCTGCTAGAACAGTAGTTTAACACAATTTGAAGCTACTGTAATTCAGTTAAATGAATACAAGGCCATTAAAAATCTTAAATCCAATACATTAACACTTAAACAACAGTATTGCTTACTGTAAATACAGATACAAACAAATATACACGTCATTAAGAAACCAATGATATTTCGTTACACTTCACTGTTTGTAAAGCAAAAATATCCCTAAACGTAACTTATCTCTGTTACGTTAACTGAACCCTGTTGTTATTTTAGTCTCGAGGTTAACGTTAACGTCATATGTACAGAGCTTTGTCGGTTGGAAAAAATGCGCTTCAGTTTTTTGTTAAAAACTAGCAATTGCAGCTGGTTCGTCTTTTTGGTGTTTTTTGAGCGTCAATGGGATGGTATTCGCATATTAAAGGAAACTCAATCTGCAACTTAGCGTTCACTTACACGGTTGGTTTGGCTCTGTCACAAAACGCTATAAGTTAAAGTTGCATTTGCAAATACAAATGAAAAATGTTCCCTGTTTATAATAACACAATACATTTTGTAAAGAGCCTATTTCTGTGGCACTGTTTACTCACCTCGATAAATATTTGCTTCTTTTCCGTCTGAATCCTGGTCCAACGACGAAGTTTTCTCCTCAGAAAGCTTTAAACTCGCGTTTGTGTGGTGCGTGCATCTGATTGGCGAATGGTTGCTAGGTTATGTGACGTGCTCTGGTCAAAGGTAGTTCTGAGCAGGTCCAGTTCAGGTTTTAAGTGATTTAAGTGCTTGTTCATGGTGGAATTTTATAATTTATGTAAACAAGATTAAAACGGGTACGGTCAATACCTTTTCTATATGAAAATGGAACTATATACGTAAAATATCATTTAAAACAATGGTGTTATAAAGTCGAAAACACTTCCAACTCAGTTTTGTGGGCATTGAGAATTTTGACAATGCTTTATATAATTTATCTGACTATTGCCTATTTATAATTTGTTATATTTTGCTATTCACCCAGTATGTGACACACTAAAGACATTGGAAATTAGTAGTCTACTTGAATGCAGTTTCCTACAGGAAGGCCAAGGCATTGAGATAATAGTAAATGATTAAAAATGTCATTACATAAGCTTAAATCACAAAACATTGATATATAATAGTTCACCAAATAACACAAAGCAAAGATAATATATGAGAAAAAGGTAATAGCCTTTTAAATTGAGTTTGTGATATAATTTCTGTGACCTCACACACCCCTTTGAGGTCTCTTACCCATTTACATTCATTCAAAGACTACAGCCGTTCACCATGTTTCAGATTTCTCTCATCTTCATTTCTCCTTCCGCATAATATAAGCTACGACTAACAGCTCTCACAACCCAGAATTATCTTGTTGTTTTTAATCCTTTCCCCAACTAAAGAGACTAAGAGAGAGTTGAGATCCTAAATAACCATATAGCCTACTGAGGGGTCAACGGATTACTTGTAATGCAGTGGTGCTATATTGCACCTTAACAAGCCCAAAGAACCAATTGAGAACCTCTGAAGAACCATACAGGTGCTTAACTGGTTCTTTATACAGTAGCGGTGCTATATAGCACCTTAATCATCCCAAAGAACCGGTGAAGAACCCTTTCAAATTTTAACTCTGTGTTGGTTGAACTTCCTTATTGAAACATGCCCCAGGACAGCTTGAATTTCTTTGGAACTTGTTTGGGGCTGCTTATCCACCATCCGGACTTTCCTGCGTTGCAACCTTTCATCAATTTTTCTATTCTGTCCACGTACAGGGAGATTAGCTACAGTGCATGGGTTGCAAACTTCTTGATAATGTTGCGCACTGTGGACAAAGGAACATCTAGATCTCTGGAGATGGACTTGTAACCTTGAGATTATTGATATTTATCCAAAGTTCTCTTCCTTTCTTTCTGTTGTCCATGCTTAGTGTGGCACACACAGACACGCAATGCAACTTCTCTCCTTTTTGTCTGCTTCAGCTGTGATTTTTTATATTGGCCACACCTGTTACTTGCCCCAGGTAAGTTTAAGGGAGCATCACATGCTTGAAACAATCTTATTTATCCACACTTTTGAAAGGGTGCCAATAATTTTGTCCAGCCCATTTTTGGAGTTTAGTTTACGATTATATCAAATTTACTTTCCCCCCCCTTTTTTTTGTTTTGCTCGTTTCAATACACACATAGGGAATAAACATGTGTATAGCAAAACATGTGTTAATGCAATACTTTTCTATGAGAAATACTTTATTTTCTGGTGAAATTGTAGGGTTGCCAACAATTTGCGCCATGACTGTATATGCTCTGGCTTCTTCTGAACTTTAATAATCAATAGTCAACCATCAACATCATTTATCTAGTAATTGTATGAGAACCAGTGGTGGAAAGTAACTAATAACAAAGACTTTCGTTACAGTACTTGAGTAAATCTTTACATTTTTTCTACTTTTTTAAGTATAATTAAATTGTGGTTCTTTTACTTTTACTTGAGTGGTTAGAAAATAAAGGATTTAACTTTGTTACATTTGCTTATTACAAAAAGTACAAAGCAATAAAAAATTGACATTTATTTGTGAGATTTGTTAGCCAATCAGGTCGCTTTCCGGCGCTAGCAAAATAAAACAGATCTCGAGTCAGTTCGCATGGCGTGTCAATTGAGAGACGATCGAAATGGCTGTCTGAAGAGGATTCCAACAGACCCTGTGATGATGAACATACACAGCCCTGACTGCATCTTTCTCTGCTAGTCGGTTTTGGAAGCAACATTAAGGGTAAAAGTATTCTCATGACTTGCAAACTCTGTCTGACAAAGAATGTTGAAATATCAGCCTCACAACTTCTCTTTGAACTCGTGAAAACACAATGAGGAAAGTCACTAACACAATGGCAAGCTGAAGTTAAATACTGTATATGTTCAGTAACTGAGCTAATTCATTTTGTCAACAGTAAATTTGTAAATAGATCCAAGAAGCTTTATTTGTTAATTGGTTATGAACACTCTTTGTCAGGGGTTGTCATGCAGTGAAACATGACATCAGCAAATCCAACATGACTTGGCGTGACTGGGCTGCCATTTCTATAAGTGATTGAATAAAAAACTTTGCTTGATGGTGTTCACCGCACTTACTGTAATGTGTAGCTCCAACTACACTGTTAGAAAAAGAGGTACAATACAGGTCCATTTTTGTTCCCTAAGGTACAAACTTTGCATATGTACCCTTAAAAGTACAAAAATGTATCTTTAAGGCACAATTGTGCACCTTTAAGGTACAATTATGCACCTTCCATTGTACATTGTAGGCTTTCCGATGTGTAAGGTACATATTTGTCCCTTACATATTTGTACCTTAATTTTTAAATGTAAAATGGCAGGAATTAGTGGATGCTGAAAATGTCATCTCTCGATATAGAAACACAAGTTAACCTATACTATCAAACTCAATAACTCAATAATTGTTAAACCAAATTAACTGTAAAGTTTTGAGATATGGGCAAAATAAATCAGAATGTTTTCTTCTTGTGTGTGTGTGTGTGTGTGTAGTGTCCCTTTGAATCATTTTTAATCATGTTAATGAGGATTATGTAATTATTTATATTCACAAACAGTATTGAAGAATTCGGTTTTCAAACCCTTTACCCTATTTACATTAGAATGAAACGGACAGATAATTGTTCTATTGAAAGGATATAGCTACAGGCCAGAGCTCGACTCAGCGGAAGCATAAATATTGCAGCGCGGAAGTATACATGAGTGAATCGACAGTGATTCCAACTGTCAATCTCTGTCAGTGTCGATCAAATTCGGGAGGATGGCACTTCGTCATTTATCCACGGAGGATTTAATCACGGAGTTATTTAATTTTGGGATTGAGGTCACTGAAGAGGAGAGAAGTAAATTCAAAGGTAAAGTATTTAAATTTTTAATCAGTGTTTGTGGTGTTAATTCAAAGTTGGAAGTTAACTTTTACTGTTAATGTTAACGCTAGCCAAGTTCATTCTCTGTCAAGATTAGCTTGCTAGACTCGACATTGACGATTGCCATTATTAACGTTAACTAGTTAGTTAAAACATTAGCAGTTTTATGTCTCATATTGCCATTCCACATACTATTATTATAAGTACTATCTTAGCTACAGTTCACCATCGAGCTAACGTCAACGTTAGCTATAAAACGACTGCGTCATAGTTGGATGAGAAGCGTTTTTGCCGCCGAAAAGTATTGTGTTCTGATTTAACGTTAGCTAGGTCAGAGGAGAACGATGGAAAAAAAAGTTTTTGCCGCCCAACAGTTTTGTTCTGAAATTCTTTATTTTTTAAAAGTCTTTATTTTCTCGTCAAACTGTCTTTAGACCATCTTCGTAAAACCATGTAAGACTAACGTTAAATTAAAACATCAGGTTAACTGACAGAACCGACCAACGGTTAACCTCCCTTTCGAGTAGCAATAACGTTAACATTACTAACGTTAGCTGCTGTTATAAAAAATAAACCGATTACTATCATTAATGGTTTTAACTTATTTCAATACTTTCCCCGCTGTCCTGGAAAAAAAATAAGATAGGCCTAACGTTACATTATATTAATATTCGCGGCTGTGTGTGTGTGAGAGAGAGACGCATTTCTGTAGTCTCTAATGAGGTAACGTTAGCTACGCCTTAATACTTTCAATATGTTTTTATATGGATATTAGGGCTTCTCAAAGTCTGGACCAAACGGCAAGCCCATACCTCTAGAAATGAGGGAAAATACCCAATGAATCAAACGATCAAAACAATTTTTTCCCCCATTGACGTACATTAACGTTACATTCTGACATAATGTGCCTTTTTGACATAATGTGCCTTTTTAAATTGTTGTATGCTGTTACCACAGTGGTTGTTAACATTGCTGTTTTTCTTTTGTCTATTGTCTAGATAATGAAGTTGACGGAGAAGCAGTGGACTATGGATTGACTGAGAGGATGGTTTCATACCTCTTTGAAGGATCGTTTAAGAAGCAAGCAAAATTCAACCGATTTGTTCAACAGTGGAAAGAAACCGTGACACTAACCCTCGAGCCTGTCCCGGTACATTCAGAGAAGGCTACACCGGAATCAAGGTACCGGTAACAGTAATGTTATGTCATTGTTATAACGTTAGGCCTAAGTAGAACCATGGAAAATAACTCTATATCTCATAGCAATGTAATATAGCATTAAGGTTACCACTGAATACGTTTTTTACCTGGATCTGAATTCACCTGGCTCTGGTAGTTTATGTAGTCTGTGTAGTCTGAATGCAGGGGTAGAAAGTAACTAAGTACATGTACTCCAGTACTGTACTTCAGACCAAATGTTGAGGTACTTTACTTAAGTCTTTTCTTTTCATGCCACTTTCTACTTTTACTCAGCTACATTCATCTGTTACAGCTTTAGTTACTCCACTACATTCATCTGTTACAGCTTTAGTTACTCCACTACATTCATCTGTTACAGCTTTCGTTACTAGTTACTTTAGTTACTAGTTACATGTAGTTTATAAAATCTGATGTTTCATTCTGAACTAAACTAGCCGACAATATAACGGCTACAAGTCCAGCTGAGATGATGAGATCATTAAACACAACACAACTGGTTGGATCCTTTACTCTTTCTACAATGGTTTAATACTTTAACTACATTTTCCTGATGATACTTGCACACTTTTAATGAAGTAACATTTACTCTGCAGGACTTTAATTGTATTGTTACTGTGTGGTTCATTTGCCAACATTTTAAGACTATTGTTTTATTTCATCATAGTCATGCCATCCCATCATCAGCCTTCCCCGCAGTTTTCATCATTCCTAAATTTCCCAGAGATGTTCAGACAAAGTTGGACCAAAAACCACCATGCAAAATGGAGAGATCCGATCACAACAAAATCATAAGAACATTGTATGAAACCATGGCCCTGATCAAAATGTAAGTTTTGCAACCCAACTGGATCACGGCATTTGAGTTATTAATACTATGTCTGATGTTACATTCCTCACCTTCTTTTGCATCGCTGTTTCAGGTTTCCGACCAATGATGAGTACGTGAAAGTGTGTAAGGCCCTGATTTTGAAATACCCTTTCTTAGAGGACAAAGAAGGCAATGGTTATGTGAGTTGATAGATTATTAATTGCCAACCTTTTATTTATTATACCTAGAGTACTTATGCAGTCAAGATATTAATTATGTTCTCAGCATTTTGATGCACACATTGTTTTCCACCATGTATTTTCATGCTTGTGCTTTCAGTTTTCTGCAACTGGTTTGTATGCTTATTTAATTGCTCTATTTTATATTCTTTTAAATAGCATACCTGGCACATGTCTCTCAAACGTAAGTTCAAATATGAGCGGGTGCCACTGGTAGACGATGAAGAGGTGAGAAGAATGAAACAGAAATTTGGTCATCACAAAAAGCCTTTACAACAGGAAGAAAACACAAGCAAACGAGCCAAGGCATCAAAGGTCAGAGCATCTTCTTTGGTTTGCTGTGTATCTATGTGTGCATGTTTTACACATAAGCAGTGTGGCCCAATGGTTAGCCCCTTAACCCAGCATGGTAGAGAATAGTCCCCCCTGTAAAGTGCTTTAAGTAGCTATGATAAAGCGCTATATAAAATGTAATAAATTATTATTAAGGGCTCATTTTTTATAAACATTAAAAAGGGGAAAAGCAACTGTCAAATGAGCAAATGTTTGTCATCCCTCTGTGTCGTAGGAGGTGGATATTATTGGGGAGGATGATACCTCAGTAGCGAGCCATGTGAAAGTCCTGCAGGACCAGTACCGGAAGACAAAGCCAGATGACCGAATGGTGGAGGAACGGATGATGAGGACATTTGCTTGGAGAAGGCGAGAGATTGCCAATGGGATGACTGTCAAAGAAGCCATTAACAAATATCCATTCCTTAAGAGTCCATGCGGGGTTTGTCTACATTTATTTCCTTACATTTGTGTTGGAGTTCATATTAAATTACTAAAGGCTCTCTTTGAAATGTAATTTTAAAATCCTATGTGACATGTTTCCCGTTTGTTTGTGCTGTGTTGCAGCTATTTCAGGAAATGGGCCGGCTTCATGATGAAATGAATATCTGCCGAAGATTCGAAGATGGCTTTAAGGTCCTAGTACCCAAAGTCCTTAGGTTGACTCAAAGGAAATCTCCCCTTGCAGATCTGGCTTTGAAGGAAAGAGAGGCTGCCCTCACCGAAGATGTCCCTGGTAAGTGACTCACTGATCAGCCATGGTCACCCCTAGTGTTGTGGAGCCATTTAAGCTTCATTTCTTTTCTATTTGTCACTGTACATTCACGTAATACACTTCCTTTTTTTACATAATTTTCAGGGATTGATTTCAGAGCTGCAATCCTGCTGTTGCCGATCCTGTTCAGGGAGAAAAATGACATTCTCGTCATACTTGGGGAGGTGTGTAATTTGCATATACTTTTTTGTTTTTGTTTACATTACCTCCCACAGAGACTGGTAGAATTATATGCATCCCTTGGATGTCTTATTTCATAATACAAAGTTTCTAGCTATCAATGGTGGCTTTGGTGTGGACATGGGGGGCCGCAAAGCTAAATATGGCTAAAAATGCATGCATGAATTTTTTTATGTGTTTAATTTTATTTAAAAGTTCCTGTCTCCAGTAGGGATGCACGATGATATCGGCACAACATCGGTATCGGCCGATACAAGCTTAAAATAACCATCATCGGCAGATATGAATATTTCTGCCGAGGAGCATAGCCGATAGGGGGGCGTGTTTCCTATGCGCACGTAGGGATGGGATTTTTTTTTTTTAATGAATGTTTGTGGTAGATTTCTGCATTTTAACTACTTTATGATCTCTTGCAACTTTATGATCTCTTGCAGGATCAGCCACCATCGCCATATCCTACTGTACAACTCGATGCTGTCGCTGACTGGAGGAGTGTGCTGACTCAAAGGGTCCCTGCAGTGGTCAAACTGGATGGGCAGTCAGTCTGCAGGGCGCTTGGTTTGGAGGAAGGTGTTATTGCTGCTTTTTGTGCTTACTTCATCTACAACGTGGTATATCCATCTCGCCTGAAGAACACCCTGATTTTCATTCAGCGATATGTTCTAAAAATGTCTGAGGTTGGTGATAAGCCTCTACCTGTTAGTGTGACCAGGGTAATCAACATTTTAGCTTAATCAACAACCGCAATGCCTACACCATTCAGCTGTCCTAAATGCTCTCGAAGAGCCTTCACATTGGTGAAGTTAATCCAGCACATCGGACTTGTTCATGCACATGAGCCACATTTTACCATAACGTGTAGCCTTAACAACTGTCAATCAACATTTTCTAAATATGAGTCCTTTCGACGACATATTTACAGGAAGCATAAAGACATTACAGCCAGACGAGCCACTGCTCATGATATCCAGGAAACAGTAGTGGGCGAGGAGGAGCAGGGGCCCAGTGATGCTGTCAATCCTCCTGAACCTCCTGAGATGAATGAACTGTTAGTGCAGTTTAGAGAGAATCTTTTTGGCTTTATTCTGAAATCGAGGGAAAAAAACCACCTTCCTCACACTGTTCAACAAGAAATACTGGATGACGTAAATTTTTTGTTTGACTTCTTTAAAGCAAACTATGATGCATTTCTAAAATATCATCTTGAAAAAAATGGCTTCAATGTGGAATCTTGTCCTGAACTTTATGAAGTTCTGCAGAGTTCTGACTTTTTTTCAGAGGCATCAAAACTTGTTAGGTCTCCACATATGTTGAAAAACTACTGCAAATCCAACCTTGAAATGACTGAACCTGTAGACTACGCACTGAGAGACCCAAGTGGTCGTAAAGTTGGAAGCTAGTCTTATGTATCCATTTGTGATGTACTTCAGAAATACTGCTCTCATGAAGATGTTTGGGATTCTATGCAGAGAGAGCGAAGCTGTGAAAGAGATGAACATGTTCTAACTGATTATAGATACGGAATTTATTTCAGGAACCACAAGGTATTTGCAGATAATCCAGATGCACTAAGGTTACACCTATATGAGGATGAATTTGAGGTGTGTAATCCGCTGGGTTCTAAACGCTAGTTGTACAACATTTCTTTCCCCGTTGGCTGCATTTATAATACTTGTAGAAAATAAAATACTTTAACTAAACAGTTAAACTACCGTTATAAACTGATAGATTTGACTCCGTATCAATTGTATCGTATAAACATACAAAAATACATTCTTAAACATAATATATAACTCTGATTGGCTTTAGGACACATAAAGAAAAAAGAATATCAATTTGAAAGTTAAAGTAATGCGTAAGCAAAACTCACCAGAGTTCGTGTAAAAGAAAAACCAGTAACCAAAAGCATTGATAAACTACCTCGACGATTAACAATACTCTTTATAAAAGAATATGCATATTAAACAGAAGAAACAAATGAAAATTAGATCGTCTTTTGCAGCTACACGCTAAACTCGTGCGTACCTATTAAGCAGGCTTCTTCATCTGATTTTTAATGTACGTTGACTCAACCTACCACAGCATTAACCGCCCTCTAGAGGTTAATAATAGTAGTGCACATAAAATACAGAATGCGAAATTCGAAAGGGTTACACATCCATTAGTGTTAATAGAGCAGTCAGTCTTCTGCTGATGATCATGATTGTTTTCTTTTGTTTCAGTATAACAGACACATCAGTGTTAACAGCTGTTATTATTCAGACTGAGAGTTGTCATTTTCTCCTTCATTATGCTAATATCTTACACTCACATGTAAATTTCCTTACAAAACCAAAGTTCGTGGTTTAAATAGGCTTGGGCAAATGTAGAATTTGATATCGA
This sequence comes from Triplophysa tibetana, assembly GCA_008369825.1. Lineage (NCBI taxonomy): Eukaryota > Metazoa > Chordata > Actinopteri > Cypriniformes > Nemacheilidae > Triplophysa > Triplophysa tibetana. The sequence continues at coordinate 21,223,366 of CM017897.1, forward strand.
TTTACAAAGATCAAGACTTCGGTAATTTAAAACAATACATACCTGAGGGCCTTGTTCTAACAAAGTCCTTTAGAAGTTATTGAATTATTTAAATGAGTTGCTGAGTTGTAAAAGACATGTTTTGGTTATTGGTCTTTCCAGGTGGCTGCTTTTGGTTTTAACTTTCACATGACGTACAAATCCTCTTTTGACTAAACAAAACCAGGAACAGCTTGGCACTAGACGGAACTCTATACTCCATCATGACAGTGAAAATGGCTGGCCTGGAACCTCAGTGTTTCAAATGGGAGCCGCCAACCCCTGTGCTGAAGGCCTCAAAACCTGCTACCAACACCTACAATAAACAACACTGACCATTATCTCTCACACGCACACACTAAGAAATGCTGAATTAAATTAATATTTTTTTTATTGTACGAATTTATGTGTCACATTTTTCAAATCAGATTCCTTTTGTGATTATTTTGCATTTTTGGTGTATTTCATTGATCTACTGTACAGCATGTTGAAAAAAATGCCTTTGTGTCCCACAACAAACAAACCAAATATTACATGATAAGTAATGTTTAAACGCTTGCAGAAATGTTGATCATTTTAAAGTTTAAAGTCTTGTTTCTTCTAAATGAGTTGGCCGCAGAAATCACACCAAAATAATTTGATTATAAGTAAATGTGTAAACCTTAATAAATGCAATTGAAAACATAATGTCATTGATGTGACAAATATAATAAAATAAATGTTAATGATTGCGATATTGCATTCATTTCTGTAAAGTTGTTCATATGTAAATAGTTAATGTTATATGTGTCGTCACAACGTCAGTATTATGAGTTTAGATTCTGTAAATACGTCGCTAAATACACCTTTTTTAGAACCACATTTCAGATCACTTTGACATGGCAAAAAATTGATCACCCATTCTGCTTTGAGTTGTAGAGCACAGCATTTTGACATTTAATTCCACATTTTTATCAGTCTGTTGGTTTATTATTGTCTTATTGAAAAAAATAACATGCATATGTTCTTTTACTTGACTACATGAGCCGCAGTGTGTTGCCTTTTAGTTGTCATACATTATTTTATGGTTTATGCTGTACCGCGCTCGTGCTATTAAAATGACAGCAGCCTAACACAGTCTGTCATTAATGCTAAGAAAACGACTAAAGACAAATAAAAATATCACTCAATATTACTGACTGTAACTCTAATAAGGATTGATATATATTCAATTCATACAGTCAAGACTATGCAGTGTTATTTAACATCTGATGACTTTTAATTTTGAACCTGAACATCTTTAACGTTGAGCCTTGATTTATACTTGAAGTTTCAGTGGTTTAGAGTGAATGAATCATGTCATTAAGGTTTTTACTTATAAAACATATAATTTGGTAACAAAAATTATTATCATAAACTTTCATTTGCTCACTGACTTGCAAAAGGAATAATTTAATCACACATTACTGTACTGTATGAGGGCATTTTATGTTGTTATTCAAATGGAGTAAAATAAAAATCTTCTCTTGGGAGGTGGTTATCATGTATGGCAAACTCTTTTATCCAAGGCAATACTCACTGCCCTGAATGACTGTGTTCCCTGAATATGAAACTATGATCTTGTCTTCTGCAGTTGTTTTGTAAAACTCTAAAAATGTGTTGAACAGATTGTTTTTTCACTTCAGATATGATGGAAGTGAATAAGGACAGTCAAGATGACGTAAAAGATGCTGATGTGAAACATCAACGTGCACAAAAATTCCAGAAAGTTTCACTGGAAGAAGCTCTGAGAACAGGAGACAAAAAGAGTGAAAAGCAGCATCTGAGAATTCACACTGGAGAGAAACCTCACACATGTCTAGTGTGGAAAGACCACGACGTGTAAAAGTAACCTAAACAGACACATGAGAATTCACTGGAGAAAACATTTCGCATGTCTACAGCAGTCTTACGCAGTGGAGGAAACACAAGCTAACACTAACTCTTAGTTGTGTTTGTCCTCAATGTGTACTGTATCATCATACAAGATTCATAAGAGACTGCATGGAAGAAATGCATCAGTTCAAGCTTTAAAGCTTTTAAGCTTGTGCTGTTCTGTATTTAAGTTCTGGTTGTTCTAAATCGTAGACACTTGGAATCAAGTTTCGATCAAATAATAATTCAGTCACGTATGTGCATCAGTTCTGTCCTGATCACATTGATCTAAAGAAAGCCTATGGAACCAGATTCTCCAAGACTTGTGTTTTGAATTTGTTTTACTTTAGAGATATAAATAAAATGTTTTTTTTACCGGCTGTGACGGTATGGTTTTTGTTCTAACCGCGGTGAAGACGCTATGACTCATGCGGTTTGGCAGTTATTCGCACCCAACCACACAACAAAGATGTTAAAAGAATTATTACAAAGAATAAGAACCGGTGGAATCAGGAAGCTCAACAACGTCAAAGTCAATGGATATAAATGCACACAAACTTTGAATAATTCATCATTTGGAACAGTAAATTATCCTTGATGTTATTTAACTATTAATTAGGCTGCATTTATAATAAAACCCTTTTCAAAGTGCAACATAAACAGGCTTTTTCTCTCCAGTAGTTGCAAAAATAACAACGGGTAAAACTATAAACGCACTTGTCCAAACGCAACTTTTTGAAACTTTAAATAATTAATCGTTTTTAACGGCAATTTATCATTAATATTATTAACTATTTGTAACTGGGTGGTAGAGAAATAAAACACAGCCCGGCAAAATATTATATTAGGGAGGTTTAATCTGACTGGTGTTTACAAACAAGTATTAGCCTACACCGCTCGATGGGAGAAAATGAGTTAACAAGAAATAAAAGAAACCAACCATAAAAGATTTGAGACAAAAAGGTCCTATGAGTTTTCCAAAAATTAAATATATGTCTTACAACTGCGGCTGAATGGAGAACCAGAACACAGCAAACACTTGACTCAATTAGGTTATAAACCTCAGTAAAACAAAAGAAACACAAAAATACGCTACACACGCTAAACATCTTTACAGAATCAATTGACCAAAGTGCTATACTAGTATTCTTTAGTGTTCTTTTCTCATTTTAAATCTCATTATATTCAGACTAAAGAGATCCACTGCGGCTTTTGTGGCTTCATAAAACTGGTATCTTGGAATTAGAGCATACATTTATTATTGCCTCCTACTGAAAAATCGCTTTATAATTTTCTTAGTTTCTCTGTAAGTTGCTTTGGATAAAAATGTCTGCTAAATGCCTGAATGTAAATTTAGACAGCAAAACGATTTGATTAATTTATAATCAGATGTTATTAATTTGTTTGGAAAATTATTTGAAGGATTAAATTCTTCCCGATTCATAATAAAAAAAACGATTTAATTCAAAATAATTCCATTTCAATTTGATGCACTGAGTTACAAAGTGCAATAACTTTTAAAGCCCTTTGATTTTACCTATTAAAACTAGGCCCCAATCTATTCCAAGTATTTCAAACAGACAAAACCTTTGAGAAAAGACACCTACAAATGAGGGTTAAGTAACTTTTCATGTAACTGACTGTTTTATATTTAAAATTATAGAATTGCTTCTTATTATATAGATCACCGCTGTGTAGATAATCCGTGCTATCACTTGTATTTAATATCAATATATATCTTTCAGTTTCAAAATATTCTCAGTAAACTTTATGGAAACAAATCATCTCTGTCCTGGTGTTTCTTGGGAGTCTTTAAGCTGAATGGAGCATAGTCCTTGAAAGTTTGGTTTGCTTTTATTAATTTTCTTGTCGTGGCCCCTCTTAAAATAGATGTTTTCGTAATGTCCTTGTTAAACTTTAAAAAAAATATCATAATTTCACATCGCTGTGTTTTTCCGCATGAACCACAAATATTACAAACCACTTCAGTTAATGGACTTAAACAATATTGAAAAAAGATATCAGCTGACATACTCGCACAATGAGCATATAATCAGTATCTTCAGCAAGTCTTTCTTTTTCAGTCGCGTGTACACAGGGTTGTGCTGCTTCACAATTCGCATACAATCAGTCCTAAATATTATTCTATAATAGTGTTGTAAAATAACCAAGAAGTACAGAATAAATTACGTAACTGGTTTGTCATCTGGGAGAGGATAAATTAGCACCGTCTTAAATTAAACACACACAGACAAAAACAACAGTATGAACTATCACTTGAATCACGCGGATCATTTACAACATCAACCTTGCAGCCTGAATCCGAAATGGCATACTCAATGAGTAGGTACTCAATTTCAGTAACTACCTATACTTAACTAGGGCTAAATGTGTACTGTTTGTGTGTAGTATGACTACGATAGGCCGTCGTGCCATGTTTACGTGATTAAAAGGAATACAGCGGCTTTGTGATTTTGAGAAGCGTTTTTTCAGTTAAATTTCGGCAATAACAGGCCCATTCACACTTCCCATTGTTGAGAATGATGATGCCAATGGAATGTTATTTTTGTAGCAGAAACATGCTTGACTGCTGCTGATTATTGTTTTGTCTGTATTCTGCCTTTAGGTTAATGTCTCGAGTAAGTTGATCCAATATGCATTATTCTATTGTAGTATTAAAATCAAACCTGAGAGAATCTCTTCTGTAGTGTTTTTATGTGCCAAGTGTGTTTATACATGGACGTTCTCCAATGTTATCCGACCAGCTTAACTTTCACTTTATGTTCTTTTCTTTCCTTGTCCAAAAAATACACTATTTTACAAGTCTCTTGATTTTGTCGTTTAGATAAATATTTAATTTAATTATAGTGAGTATTTGGTGTTGTGCTTTTTTGTGTTTTGTAATTATTCGTTTGCAAAAGGTGAGAGTTGAATTGCGCCAAATTATATCCGTTAAAACCACCGGATTAAAATGATCTTGTGAATGATTATCATGTATTTTGTTATATATGTGAGTAAAAAAAAAAAATATATATAATATTGTAAAGTCAAATGTACATCTAAAACACAAAGGTAAATAAACTGCTGAAAATAAGATCAATAATATTGCTTCGTATTTAAAGTCTATGAATGAAAACTATGCACAATTTAAAAACACAATTTCAAAGTCAACGTTAATGTTACATGAGCTTCACAATTATAATTAAAAATAATACATGAAAGTGGGCTGAGATTGTTTTGTGGCTGTGCATGGTATTAGTTTGAGTATTAACAACTTATCGGGTTTAGAGTGCACCTAAACTTTGAATTGAAAATTGAGAAAGACGTGTTCTTAACATTCAGGGGCGGTTTCCAAGGATCATCTTAAATCAGGACTAGGCTTTAGTTAAATTAGGATATTTACGTCAATTTAAAAAACGTATTTTAAGACTTCTTTTATCATCCGTGTGTCTGTTTTATGTTGTATTCAGAATAAAACTATATTTATCAACCTTGTTCTATTTAACTGTTCTTATATCTTCTCATTTTATATAACATAAAGAAATCCAATGGGTTAATCTATGGCAATGTACATTTAGCAGTCCCTAACCAACAAAATGTAGAAATGTGTCTGCATTATGCACAGAAATGAAAGAGTGAACAAAAAGTTTGATGTAAAAAATTTATTAAATCAACAAACAATAGTTCGAAATGCATTTCCCAGTCCATCAAACGCATCTTCTTCTTCTACATCTCCACGTTTTTTGGCATGCACTGGGAGAGACATTCCATCTCCTTTTTAGCCCTTTTTTTATAGTAACAACAACACAAAATCTCCTGTGTTTCCTTGTCGAGCAGCTGCTCGCAAGACGCCATTCTGAATGATCTGACGTAATTCCGTTAAAATTCCTACTTTTCTTCTACATCCTGCGGATTTACAAGACGATTTCGTTTGTGCGCCCCCTGTTTGTTCAAAGAATATCTCAACGGCGAACGCGTCAAGTATAAACGTCTCGTCCGTTTAGGGAGTTGCGCGCGCGGTCAGCGGAGGCTCGCGAAGCGGAGCAGGCTCGTCTATAAACAGGCCTTATAGCCCTGTTCGGGAAACCGACCCTGAGTGTTCGTCACATCCAAAGGGTTGCACACGTGATAAATCAAGCCAAATTTGTTAATTGCATACAATTTAATTTAGATCACATTACATGTACCATTATCGCTTCATTTTAGCCCTTTAAAAAGCACTTGACGTTTACAATACACACTACTTCACAAACAATGACGAACGGAATCTAACATTGAAACTTTAATCTAAGTGTAGACAGTTTAAAACAACCAGAACTTAAATACAGAACAAAAAAAGTTTTAAAGCTTGAACTGATGCATTTCTTCCATGCAGACTCCTGTAAAACATGTATGAGGGTAAAGTAAAGACTAGAGACACTCACAACTAGAAGAGTTAGTGTTATCTTGAGTTTTTTTCACTGTGAAAGTTCAGTCTGGTCTGAGTTCTCGTATGCTTCTTGAGCTTACTTGTAAATCTTTTCACACTGAAGGCCTGCAAAAGACTGACTACACTGATGACAAGGAGTCTCTCCAGTGAATTCTCATGTGTGACTTAAGGCTTTCTGTTTTTGTGAAAGTCTTTCCACACTGTAGACACGTGTGAGGTTTCTCTCCGGTGTGAATTCTCATGTGTAGCTTAAGGTCACTCGTAGTTGTAAAAGTCTTTCCACACTGTAGACACACATGAGGTTTCTCTCCGGTGTGAATTCTCATGTGTAGCTTAAGGTCACTCGTAGTTGTAAAAGTCTTTCCACACTGTAGACACACATGAGGTTTCTCTCCGGTGTGAATTCTCATGTGTGTCTTAAGGTCAGTCGTAGTTGTAAAAGTCTTTCCACACTGTAGACATGGGTAAGGTTTCTCTCCAGTGTGAATTCTCATGTGTTTCTTAAGGTTTCCTGTTTGTGTAAAAGTCTTTCCACACTGTAGACACGCGTAAGGTTTCTCTCCAGTGTGAATTCTCATGTGTTTCTTAAGGTTTCCTGTTTGTCTAAAAGTCTTTCCACACTGTAGACACGCGTAAGGTTGCTCTCCAGTGTGAATTCTCATGTGTAGCTTTAGGTCAATTGTTTGTCTAAAACTCTTTCCACAATGTAGACATGTGTGAGGTTTCTCAGTGTGAATTCTCATGTGTTTCTTAAGGCTTCCTGTTTGAGTAAAAGTCTTTCCACACTGTAGACACGCGTAAGGTTTCTCTCCGGTGTGAATTCTCATGTGAATCTTAAGGCTTTCTGTTTTTGTGAAAGTCTTTCCACACTGTAGACACGTGTGAGGTTTCTCTCCGGTGTGAATTCTCATGTGTAGCTTAAGGTCACTCGTAGTTGTAAAAGTCTTTCCACACTGTAGACACACGTGAGGTTTCTCTCCGGTGTGAATTCTCATGTGTGTCTTAAGGTCAGTTGTAGTTGTAAAAGTCTTTCCACACTGTAGACATGCGTAAGGTTTCTCTCCAGTGTGAATTCTCATGTGATTCTTAAGGTTTCCTGTATGTCTAAAAGTCTTTCCACACTGTAGACACGCATAAGGTTTCTCTCCAGTGTGAATTCTCATGTGATTCTTGAGGTTTCCTGTATGTCTAAAAGTCTTTCCACACTGTAGACACGCGTAAGGTTTCTCTCCAGTGTGAATTCTCATGTGTAGCTTAAGGTTTCCTGTTTGTGTAAAAGTCTTTCCACACTGTAAACATGTGTGAGGTTTCTCTCCAGTGTGAATTCTCATGTGTGTCTTAAGGCTACTTGTTTGTGTAAAAGTCTTTCCACACTGTAGACATGTGTGAGGTTTCTCTCCAGTGTGAATTCTCATGTGCTGCTTTTCTTTCTTTTTGTCGCCTGTTCTTAGAGCTCCTTCCCTTGAAACTTTCTGGAAATGTTTTGCATGTTGATGTTTCTCATCAGCCTCTTTAACTTCCTCATTTCTGTGCTTATTCACTTCCATCGTATCTGGAATGAAACGCAGTTTCAATTTAACAACTAGACAATTAAAAAGCAACAGACTGATGAAAATGTGGAACAAACGGTCAAAATGTTGTGCTGCACAACTTAAAGCAGGATGGGTGGTCTGGTCACTACTGCTACATGATTAATGCAATTCTACTGAATCTATACCAGATTATATACTGTACAAAGTTATGATCATTCATGTATTTTACTGCATTCATTTATAGTGCTAAACTTCTGCTTTTATGATCTATCAATAACCACACTATTCATTAAACCAGATTCTATCTAAAAAAAACAGTTTAAACCAGAAACCAACCTCTGTGTTCTTTAGTCCCCTCAGTTTGTGTTCTGTGTAGTTCTGGATCTCTCGTGTTCTCAATCTTCTCTTCCTGTAACTCCAACAACAGTGTGAAGATTTCAGTTCTTACACCTAAAGTGATTCTTCTGCTTATTGGTTTCTGGTATTTATTGGTGGATTGATGTAGGAGGAGCTTCATTGAAGGTGTCAATCACTGTTTGTGTGAACTGGAGATGTTAGAGAGACATTGCCATTAACTCAAATCAGCATTATTTAACAGCTCTAAAAAACAATTGACAAAGGTGCTATACTAGTATTCATTAGAGTGTTAATTTCTCATTTTAAATCTCATTATTTTCAGACTACATAGATTGACTGAATGTGGGGGTGTGAATCTTTAGGTAGACAAATGTAAATATTTACTTCTCTGTGTCCGAAATAGCATATCAATGATTAGGTACTCAATTTCAGTAGGAACGTACTCAGTTTAAATGGGTAAGTACTGTTTTCCGTGAATGGGTGTAGTATGAATGCGATCTGCCTTTGTCCCCCATATTGAAAATCTTCTTTTCATTTTAATGGCGGGCAGCAAATTACGTTTGTGGTGCATATCCGCCACCTACTGTACTGGAGGGTACATGGGCAAAAGATTCCATGAGTATTCCAAGCATTTGCAACATGTTTGTAATGCCTACACAAAGGCTGCTCGACGATCTTGTCTTACAATAGCACTGCTGATTTTATTGTCACGGAATATAAGTATTATTGCTTATAAATTAAGTGTACCCTAGAAACTACCCTTGAACTTATAAAACACTTGTAAGTGTTATTATTTTAGAGACCTCCCTTTAAATGATAATTGTAACTCACATTTAATTGTGACAGTTATCAGCTGTTCCTTAAAGATAATTTATTTCTAAATAGTTAAAATCAAATATGCGCAAAAGTCAAAAACCTTCATTTTAGTTTTGTTCCTTTCAGATATGATGGAAGTGAATAAGGACAGTCAAGAAGAAGTAAAAGATTCCGATGAAAAACATCATCATGATTTACAAAAGTCCCCAAATGTTTAAAAGAAAGGAACTCTGAGAACAGGAGACCAAAGGCGTGGAAAGAGATCCCTAAAATCCAGACACATGAGAACTAGCAGTGGTGAGAAGCCTTTCACATGTCATCCGTACGGGTAAAGTTTCACCTTTAAATGAAACCTTAAGACACACATAATAATTCACATCGGAGAGAAACCTTTTCCATGCCAAGAGTGTTTTTTTTTATCATTACAAATGAGAATTCACACTGGAGACAAACCATAAACATGCCATCAGTGTGGAAAGAGTTTCAGATGAGAAGATCAACAAAAGATTTGGTAACATTTGCTGTTTGAGTGTCCATCAGCAATCTGTTTGAGTGTCCATCACTGATCTGTTTGAGTGTCCATCACTAATCTGTTTGAGTGTCCATCAATGATCTGTTTGAGTGTCCATCACTAATCTGTTTGAGTGACATCACTGATCTGTTTGAGTGTCCATCACTAATCTGTTTGAGTGTCCATCAATGATCTGTTTGAGTGTCCATCACTAATCTGTTTGAGTGACATCACTGATCTGTTTGAGTGTCCATCAATGATCTGTTTGAGTGTCCATCACTAATCTGTTTGAGTGGATGCACACTTTGGAATTTTGCAGGAAAATATATGCCATCCATACTTTGAAAATACTCCTTACAACATGCTAATGTTTGGGATGTAATAATTATAATTTTGAAAACTATTTAGGACAGAGTGTGTATTCCCTGTATTTACCATAATATTTTTAAAAGTGCTTGGCATTAGGTTGCCTAACAAGTTTATAGGTAACAGGTATGTTTTCATGCTATCTGAACGCAAGAATAAATCGAGGTGGTATTTTTATAAATTTTATATAAAGACATCTTCAAGTGATCTGTAGATTTAAAACAATAAAGGTTATTTGTTAAAGTCTGCAGTCTTTCTAAAGACTTTCTGAAGACAATTGTAAGTGCCACTGAATGAATTTGTTTTACTGTAGCAATACTTAAAAAATATACCAAGTTACTTTAATGCACACAAATCATAATAAACTCTGAATAACTTTTGCACTTCAAGCAAACCCTTAACAACTAACCATGATTTTTACTATGGTCCAAGAATAATATTTGTATTAAAATCATAGATCATTTTCCTAAAGGGACGACCTTAATGTGTTCATATAGTTTTTTTATGTTAAAATCTTTTATCATCAAAATTGACACTGAATCTACCAGATATTCCCACTTCAGATGAAATCATCTTACTGTGGCACATTTCCATTTTAAAGATCAATAGAAATATCTTTTCTAATATCTTTTCAATCTTCTAATTTTCGAAGTACAAGAAATAAAAAGTCAATTTAACACACAAGACAACCCAAAGAAGCACGGCGAGAATGATAAAACATTTTTTTCTTTTTATATTTACCAAGAATCAAAATCAGGATTTGGATGTTTGTCTTGAAAGGTTTGTTTCATTGGTGACATTAGCCTAACACTGAAAACACATCCATTAGTGTTAATAGAGCAGTCAGTCTTCTGCTGATGATCATGAGTGTTTTATTTTGTTTCAGTATAACAGACACATCAGTGTTAACCGCTGTCATTATTCACACTGATAGTTCCCATTTTCACCGTCTACATTATGTTGATATCTTAAACTGACATGTACATTTCCTTACAAAACTGAAGTTTGTTGTTTAGTTGGGAAAATGTAGAATTTGATATCGATTTAAAAAGATAAAAACTTCTGTAATTTTAAACAATACATACCTGAGGGCCTTGTTGTAACAAAGTCCTTGAGAAGTTATTGAATTATTTAACTGAGTTGCTGAGTGGTAAAAGACAGATTTTTTCTTATTAGTCTTTATAGGTGGCTTCTTTTGGTTTAACTTTTAAATGACGTACAAATCCTCTTTTGACTAAACAAAACCAGGAACAGCTTGGCACTAGTTGGAACTCTGTCATCCATCATGACAGTGAAAGTGGTTGACCTGGAATCTCAGTGTTTCAAATGAAGAGCCGCCAACCCCTGTGCTGAAGGCCTCAAAACCTGCTAACACACACAATAAACAACACTAACCATCTGTCACACACACACACACACACTAAGAAATGTTGAAATAAATTAACATGTTTTTAATTGTACAAATTTATGTCTCACATGTTTCAGATCAGATTCCAGTCGTTCCGCTTACATTGCGTTTGCCAGTCGATGTTGTGGTCGCGGCAGTATCTCTAACACTATGAGTGCGCTTATATTCGAAATAACAACATTTTGGTCAGCAGGTAAAATGGTTTTAAAATCCGTACTGAAAGTGTTGGGGAAAATGTTGATCTTCAAGCTCAAAAAATCGCTCAGACAAGGAAGGTCCAGGTGTCAAAGTTTCAACTTTATTTGTACAAGTCAAACAAAGTGAGATGTTCCAAGTCTCCAAAACATCTGAAAACTTGGTGTTTTCCAGCCTCTAGTTATAGTGAAACTTCTCAAAGGTGTTTCCTTTCGAAACCAATCAGGTAATTTCCCGTTATCTCTTATTTTTATTATCCATCTATCCTTGTCTGCCACCATTATTTTTAGGCAACAAGGTTTCTGGTCTAATGGTGGAATTTCAACCTTAACTCACTTTTTTTAATTAAAAATGAACAGTGCTATACTTTATTTGGGTCTGGCCTTCAAACCATCCCTGGATTTTGTATTGCTGAAAATGATTAGAATATGTAGTGATTGATTCTCTCATGCAAACAATCTTATCGTGACACTAAGTTAATGCGATTTCTGACCTACTAGTAATGTGATCTGTGATTTACTAACACATTAAGTTAATGTTTACAAACATTCCTATAACATTCCTATTTTACAAACATTCCTATGAATACTTCTCCATGACCAGGGTGAATAAAAGTCCCATAGTATTACAGAATCATACACGAATATGATCAGAATCAGAATTATCAGTGATCAGAATCAAAATTATACACAATAAAAGCAGACCGAAAGCCTCGTACCGAACAGTTCAATACATCTATCGTTACACCCCAAATATATGTGTGTGTGTGTATATATATAATTAGTGCATCACCATTATGCAGGCAAAATGTGTTAATAATATTGATATAAATTATATAGTCTCAATCTATATTCCATCGGAAATCTTATACATGTATCTTAACTCTATATTGGCCAGCTAGTGTGCATCCAAGCAAAAGAGAATGACTGTCACTCACAATTACTGTAATTAGTTAAAAAATGTTTGTCAACAATGCTTTTCTTGTGCATTTTTTTTCTTTTTCTCGTTTGGCAGATGCAGTGATGACCAATTCTCCATTGGCACCAGAATTTGAAATAAAAAATGCAATTTCAGGCCATTTTAAACAGGCACCAGGGAGAGCAGGGTGTGGTGGTATAAAATACATTTTTTTATATTCTTATTATCTTGAGTTGTTTTACCATATTGTCTAATATTTATTTGATCATTTTTATGTTTGTATGTTGTCTAAGTTGTTAATATTATTTTTCTAAATAAATTCTTCATATTTAATTTGTTTGGATGATTGTCATTTATGAGAAACTGTTATATTTGAGTGAAAAGGATCCTTTAGCCTCATTTTGGTGTCTATTACATGTAAATGTAGTCCTTCAATAGCTGTGTAATTGATGATTTGTCTTTTCACTGATAACCCAAATTCAGCCTTGTTTTAGCCCAGACCCATATTGACTGTCTATTAGACGTATATATGTAGTCGTTTAATAGCGGTCTAACTGATGACTAGTCTAGTCTTGGGCTGTGGTTAGACGTCTCTTAGATGTAAATATGTAGTCGTCCAATAGCTGTGTAATTGTCTATTCCTGGGCTAATGTTAGACGTCTTTTAGATTTTCACTGACAGCCCAAATTCAGCCTTGTTTTAGCCTAGACGTCTGGGCTGGGTTTAGACGGCAAACAGAAGTCTTTTAAACCGAAAACTGCTTGCTGGGGAGAAACCTCACGCATGCCTGCAGTGTGGAAAGACCTTTAGATGTGGCAGTCACCTTACGCTACACTACACAGAATTCACTCTGGAGAGAAACCTCACACATGTTATCAGTGTGGAAAGAGTTTTACACAAACAAGAAGCCATAAGACACACATGAGAATCCACTGTCAGTAATTACAAGGGGGAAGAACCCAGCCTCAAACACATCTGGACCAAACTCACTGTTCAATAACTCAAAAGGACCACAAGGGGGCAAAGAAGAGGAAGAAGAGAAAACAAGATGAGAAAAGAAAGGATCAAGAAAAGTGTAAGTGTTCAATTAAAAATTTAATCAATTTTAACAAGACACTGTATATAAAACATTGTTGAAAATAAGCCGTGTGTACTTATAAAAGTTCTGTACAAGGACTATCCGCTCAGTAAACATACTAAATGGAGTTTTATTTTTAAATAAAATATGCTTAATGTGTATTGTGAGGGTTAGTGTGGAAGGGAACAGAATAATTTGAACAATGTGTGCGTCGTGTGTTTGTCTCCGTGCGTGCGTGCGTGTGTGCGAATAATTTCGCACAGTTAAGTGAGGTCTGTTTTGCACCTTAGGGGCACTTTTGAAATATTTTATCTAAGAAAGAACCTACAGCTTGTGAAAATGCAGGTCAGTTAAATAACTTTCTTATAGATCTCACTTAACTGAAATATAACTAAAATAGCCTTTTTATACTAATAATACTACATGTACAAATGTTTATTAGTAAAACATATTATAAAAAATATTAAAATTAACACAAAAATACTAAATTATCATATTGAGCGAACAAATTAACTTCTGTTTTTCCATCTATTTTGTGCAGCAGCTGCCTCCTCCTCACATGACAGTCTTGGCCCTGTCTCAGCCTACATTGGCCTTGCTTCCAATTTATCTGTTGCCTCCACCACATCCTCCAGTGTCCTTATAATTAAAAAAAAAATTACTAATTCACAAATACAGTAAAATTGACTGTTGTTTTTATTATTACTTTTGATGTTTTGCTCGTACCTCTTTCTTTTGAATAAACTGATTGAACACTTTAAGCTTTCTAAGTTATGTTGTGTGTATTTACAAATCAGAACCTACATTTATGCATTTGGCAGATGCTTTTTTCCAAAGCGACTTTCAGTAATCGCATTATAAAATACATTCTGTGTATGTTCAATCCCTGGTATCAAACCCTTGATCTCGGCGTAGCAAGAACCATGCTCTAACCACTGAGCTACAGGAAAGCTGTAAAGGGATAATATTGTGTTGTTAATTTGACATTGTCAGATTGTCAGTTTGATATAATCTGTGTAAGGTTACTATCTTGTGTACAGTCGATGATGGGGAGACTCATTTTGTAACCAGTTTAGGGCTCCCAAAATGCTAGGGCCCGGCCTTTGTTCGCTTATGGGCTGCTACCACCAAGGCGCCGCGTGAGAATTCAACTCTGAGCACGGAAAAAAACGCCGGCTGCTCGCGTCTTCAAAAACATGTGCTTCGGTGGACACAGCTCCATGCGGAGCTTTCCTCTGCTTCCAAATCGACTATTCATCATTTATTTTTAAATCTGGAGACATCAATTACCATTAATTTGCTGCTATGATTTCTCTCGCAAAGCGCAAAACAATGCAGGTTCACTCCTGCTCAATCCAAGGTTGATTACAAACGCTCTCATTTCTTGCATGTGTTTTTTTAAAGGTTCTGTGTGTAAGTATCAGAGGCCACTATTGGCGTAGTTGGAAATTGCAACCCAAAGCTCCGCCACCCCCCTCCCCCTCCCATTAGAGAAGCTACGGTTGCCGTCACAGGAGAAAAGGGTTACGTTAATGACAGCGGACATTATCGGTGGTGTTGATAATTGCAATCTACGTCTCACAGACGAACAACAGACTGAAGTTACGGACACAGGACAGAGATGTCGTCGTCTGAGACAGCAGAGAGTAAACTTCGCAAGTCAAGTGACGAAGCTTATTTACAAAGAAAAATAAATAAATAAAAGTTACTTAATTCATCATTTACTCTAATCGTTATAGTGAATATTATTGTTACTTTTTTAACATTGTGTCAGTGATTTATTAGCTTATTTCGCATAGCATTTTTTGGCACCGTAACTTGGTTCGTAATTTACAGCCTATTGAAACAGCTTGCTAATGCTAAAGGCGCCTAATCTATCCGCGAAAGTCTTAGCAGTTGTTTTTCTCATCATCACTGTGTAAATCTCAGGATATAACACAGGTAGTAAGAGGGAGAGGTAGGTGTGTTGGAGATGAAGGCAGGGCGAGGAGATGCAGAGGAGCTAACATTACCCGGGAGGACCGCACAAGAGAGGATGTGCAAGCTAAGCAGTATTATAGTATAAATTACACCCGATTTATGCACATTATGATTGTAAACATGATTTCTATGTTGATTTGCACACGGCCATGCAACAAGGACTTATAGTAGGCTACAATTACAAAGTGCTAAACATTTACACGGAAAAACGCGACTTCTCTTGATGATCAGCTCATCTTTTAGCTAAAGCTATCAAACAAACAGTTCACTTATATAGCGAAAACTAGACAGACTTACCGGTCCAGCAGAAAGCTGGCAGCTTCGGCGTCGCTTAGCAAACTTTTTCCTGCTTCAGTGCCCTCCAATTTGGGAAAGACCACGACGATGTTTATTCGGGTTTTCTGCCGTTTTTCGTGTCGATTTCGCGTTGCTGCACAGATTGACGCTCTATCGGCTCTTGTGCAGCGTATGTGTGGTCCGCCATTAGCGCACATACTTAAACCGCAACAAAGAACCGTTTCTATTTCTAATAAAAAACACGACAACTAAATTGTGTTATTGCTTTTCTTCTGCTAATCCTTCTATGTAGTGGGGTGGCAAACTGCCTCAAAACACAGCCGAAGAAGAAGAACTAGTTCCGTGCGTCCTGCGTTTTACGAAACGTGCTCATATTGTCCTTGTAGTGCTACTATAGAAACATGGATGTGCACTGTGATAAATTACATGTAAGGGTGTGCCCACGGTGTATATGCATAAAATGGCTCATTGTAAGGTAATATAAACATTTTGGTTCATTTTGTAAGGTATTTCTTCACCACTCACAACATAGTTTTGTATTATATATTACATTTTGGTGAATAAATCCTTCAAATTTCTACACACTGTACCTTTAAGTGAATACATTATGAATAACTTAAGCGAATGCGCGTTCTTATTACGCGAATTCATGAGAGTGGCTGAAATTGCAGCACCTCTTTCTCTCTACGCATGAGTGACTGTTGTGTGGTGAGTGGAGTCTTTTTGACCATGTTATGTTAAAGGGCGCCAGTGTAGTTCGCATGTTAATAATCATATAGTGGTTAAGTGAATGTGTTTGCACTGTTAGTAGGCTAATGTCAAATAATGAATCAAACAAACATACAATCCTGATTTCGATTCTTTGTAAATATTAACAAAATAAATGCATTTGTTATATTTTTATATATTTTCATTGTTTTATCCTCCTCACTGTGATCCTATTTGTGGTTATGTGTGTAAAACTGAATATTCCGTTCTTGTAAATTAGAAGAGATTTAGAGTGAAAGGATATAAGAAAAGAGATTTCTATGGATCTATGCTATGCAGAAGAGCAGAAAATGGTATAAGGATAAATTGCAGATCTCATGTGAAATGCATTTATGTTCACAGAGATGTGGAGTGTCTTTACACATTTACAGTATGTGGATGGTACACTGCAGTATTTTCCTTTGCAGCATAAAAGTAAAACATTTATAGGACCTCGGTTGAGTTGCCTAAATTAATTACAAACATGGTTGAACCAGAATCTTCTCGTGTTAAGAGAACAAAACAGAGATTATTTGATTTGGTTTAAAATCAAATATGACTTTGCCCCTCACTTTGGTAATCTCTCGTCTTATCTAACACCTTGTGCCATTATTGTTCTTTTCGACTGCAGCCTGGGTTTCAGTAAAATGATTTTAATTTAAGTGGGCATGTCTGGAAGGTTCATTGTAAAAGTTAAATATTAAAGATTTTAGCATTAGAAACAATATGAACATATTTAGGTCGTCCCTTAGAAAAATTATCTATGTTTTGATAAAAAATATCATTTTTAGACTATTCATCACGTACATATGTAAGCGTGTATAAACATAAAAGAAAATGCCACATGCATTTGTGGAGGTCTTGTGCAGTGAGAGACCATCTGGAGTTTTAAGGAGAAAACCTTGAGTAATGTGACTGATGAATTTGCATATGATTCATCTTAATGCATATAAAAAATACAGCAGAGATATGAATAAAGAAAATCATCAAATTGTTTACATAAACGTTTACAAGATTTCTGTCACACAAGCTTTCAAACAGGCCACAATCAGTACACAAGTCTTGTTGATGTGATGAACAAAAATAACCTTGTAAGAGCAATGATCAGAGTAAAAACACTGTGAGATCTGAAATTAGCTTTTCATCTGAAACTCTTTCCACACTGATGGCATGTTTACGGTTCCTCTCCACTGTGTTTTCTCACATGTTTCTTAAGAGACCTTTCAAGTGTGAAAGTCTTTCCACACGTATGACATCCAAAAGGTTTAACCTCAGCGTGACATCTCATGTGTGACTGAAGGGTAAACTTACATCTGAAACTCTTTCCACACGCGTTGCATGTGAACAGTTTCTCTACGGTGTGAATTCTCACGTGTTTCTTAAGGTCACTTTGAGATGAACAACTCTTTTCACACTGTTGACATTTGAATGGTTTCTCTCCGGTGTGAGTTCGTATGTGTAACACAAGGTTTTTTTTACATGCAAAACTCTTTTCACACTGATCACATGGGTAGGGTTTCTCTCCGCTGTGAATCCTCATGTGACTTTTCAGGGAAGCTTTTTCTGCTAAACTCTTTCCACACAGTAGACATACATGAGGGCTCTCTCCGGTGTGAATTCTCATGTGTCTCTTAATTTCACTCATAGATTTAAAACTCTTTTCACAGTGTTGGCATGTGAATGGTTTCTCTCCGGTGTGAATTCTCATGTGTGTCTTAAGGTCACTCATTTTTGTATAACATTTTCCACACTGATCACATGCGTAAGGTTTCTCTCCTGTGTGAATTCTCATGTGTGTCTTAAGGTGACTCGTATTTGTATAACAATTTCCACACTGTAGACATGCGTGAGGTTTGTCTCCTGTGTGAATTCTCATGTGTCTCTGAAGGTGACCTGAGGTTGTAAAAGTCTTTCCACACTGAAAACATGCAAATGGTTTCTCTCCGGTGTGAATTCTCATGTGAATCTTAATTTCACTCTTAGTTTTAAAACTCTTTTCACAGTGTTGGCATGTGAATGGTTTCTCACCGGTGTGAATCCTCATGTGTACCTTACATACACTTTGATTTATGAAAGCCTGTCCACACTCTTGGCATTTGAATGGTTTCTCTCCAGTGTGAATTCTCAAGTGTTCCTTGTAGTTATTATTTAATGAAAAACTCTTTCCACACTGTTTGCATGTGAAAGGTTTCTCTCCAGTGTGAATTCTCATGTGTCTCTTAAGGTGACTTGGAGTTTTAAAACTCTTTCCACACTGTAGACATGCGTGAGGTTTCTCTCCGGTGTGAATTCTCATGTGTGAGTGAAGGCCTCCCTGTTTGTGCAAAACTCTTTCCACACTGTTTGCATGTGTGAGGTTTCTCTCCGGTGTGAATTCTCATGTGTGACTGAAGTGTTGCTGTTTGTGTAAAACTCTTCCCACACTGTTTGCATGCGTGAGGTTTCTCTCCGGTGTGAATTCTCATGTGTGTCTTAAGGTGACTCGTATTTGTAAAAGTCTTTCCACACTGTTGACATGTGAAGGGTTTCTCTCCAGTGTGAATCATCATGTGTCTCTTAAGGTTTCCTTTACAGGTGAAACTTTTCCTGCAGAGATGATATTGTGTATAATTCTGATCATATTCTGTATACTGTGGGGCTTTTATTCACCCCAGTTATGAAGAAGTATTCATAGGAATGTTTGTTAACATAGATGTGTTAGTAGATCAGAAATCACGTAAACTTAGATGAGTATTAGAGTCACGATAAGATTGTTTGCATGATAGAATCACATATATGTACCACTTATGTAGTGATTGCTTTTATATTTTAATCATTTTCAGCAATACAAAATCCAGTGATGGTTTAAAGGCCCGACCCAATTAAGTCAAACTTATGATGGATTATAGCACAACTTATTTTTTAAAAAAATATAGTCAAGGTTGAAATTCCACTATTAGACAAGAAACCTTGTTGCTTAAAAATAATGGTGGCAGACAAGGACAGTGGGATAATAAAAAATAAGCGATAGCGGGGAATTACCTGATTGGTTTCGGAGGGAAACACCTTTGAAAAGTTTCACTATAACTAGAGGCTGGAAAACACCAAGTTTTCAGATGTTTTTGGAGACTTGGAACATCTCACTTTGTTTGACTTGTACAAATAAAGTTGAAACTTTGACACCTGGACCTTCCTTGTCTGAGCAATTTTTTGAGCTTGAAGATCAATATTTTCCCCATCAATGACACGTAAAAGGCATCTCTTCACTGTGAGTTCTAGGGTGTCCAGTTTTGGGGGATTTGTTTCCACTCGTTTTGTCTTCCATCATATCTGAAATGTACAAAACAATCTTTAAAACTTCATCAGTTTTACAATTGTACAAAACAACATCACAAGATCATATTTTAATTTTCAAGAAACACAGTCATTCAGTGCACAGAGTATTCTTTGGATAAAAGTGTTTTTCATATAATGACCACCTCCCAAGAGAACACTTACATTTTTCCTCTGTTAAATTACAAAATAAAGGGCCCTCAGAAATGGCAGGAGACATTACAGTAATGATATATCCAGCAGAAAAAAGCTATAAAATGCAAGACTAATTCATTTCCATGTTATTAATTTTCAATTTACAATTGAAATCATTTCTGCCATGTCCTAGTCATGTGATAATATATGGATGCTATTTTTCAATAAGACAATAAAAACCAACAGTCTGATAAAAATGGATAATAAAGGGTCAAAATATTGTGATGTACAACAAAGCACGTCTGTCACCCTACTGCCAAGTAATTCTGTTGAACTTATACAAGATTACAAAGTTAACATAACTTCGGCATCTGTGGTTTATCAAAAAACGAGAGTTTAATTATTCATTCACTGTCAGTAATAAAGATTTAAAATCAGACACCAACCTCTGTGTTCTTCAGTCCCTCAGTTTGTGTTCTGTGTAGTTCTGGATCTCTCGTGTTCTCAAGCGTCTCTTCAAGTAACTCCAACAACAGTGTGAAGATTTCAGTTCTTACACCTGAAGTGATTCTTCTGCTGGTTGGTTTCTGGTATTTATTGGTGGATTGATGTAGGAGGAGCTTTACTGAAGGTGTCAATCATGTAAAAGCGTCTGCTTAATGCTTAAAAGTTAATGTAGACAGAAAACGATTGGATTCATTTATAATCAACAGGTTATCAATTTGACTCAAAAACTATTTGAAATGAAACAATATCAGAACGATAAATTCCGTCCGATTAAAAAAAAAACGATTTAAGTAAAAATAATTTTAGTTACATTTTATGCACTCAGCAACTCAGTTAAACAATTTAATATCTTTTAAAGCATTTAGATTTTTACCAATTATAACTAGGCCCTAAAATATTTCAAGTATTTAAAACCAGTAAAAAAGACACTTAAAACTGAGGGTGAACTTACTTTTCATGTAACTGACTGTATGATATTTAAAATATCAGAATGTGTGATCTTTTAAAATCAATATCAAATTTTGCATTTTCCCAAGCCTATTTAAAACACAAACATTTGTTATGTGTGGAAACTTAAGTGTGAGTTTAAGATATCAGCATAATGAAGAAGGTGAAATGGCAACTATCAGTCTGACTGATAACAGCTGTTAACACTGATGTGTCTGTTATACTGAAACAAAAGAAAACACTCACGATCATCATCAGACTGAGTGATCTATTAACACTAATGGATGTGTTTTCTATGTTAGGCTAATGTCACTAATGAAACAAACCTTTCGAGACAAACATTAAAACCCTGATCCGTCAGTGAATATAAACAAATATAATTTTAGTCACATTTTTCTTACATTTATGTTTTCATTGTTTTATCTTTTATTGCTTTCCTGTAGCTCGGTGGTTAGAGCGCGGTGCTAGCAATGCCAAGGTCATGGGTTCAATCCCAGGGATTGCAGATACTCAAAAAACATGTACAGTATAATGTACAATAGAAGTCACTTTGGATAAAATCATTGGCAAAATGCATAAATATAAATAATCTTCCTCACCATGCTCTTGTGTTTGGTCATGTGTGTAAAACTGACTATTCGTTTGTTGAAATTTAAAGTTAAAGGATATCAGCAAATAACAAAATGCTTTCTCCCAAGAAATAACACATGCATGTGTTTTAGAGTGTATGTTCGTTATTAAATGGAAACGTAACACCGGGATTCTTATAAAGTGTTCTAACATAATTTCTCGGACATACTATTCCTTCGCCCGCGACGTTTTGCCTACTATATAGTATGACAGTATGCGATTTACGATTCAACCTTCAACCCATTCTCACTCCCCAAGTCGTCAAAAACTGAAGCATGCTCAAACGCTTTCTTTAGCACAATAAAGACGCCAACGGTTCCCCTAAGCGTCAGCATGTGGACGACTTAAGACCTCAATCGCTTCCAATCCCTTGCTTTGTGCGTCAAATATAGACACGAATGGCAAAATAGCTTGTTTCATTATCTCAATATCTCCTTCTTGCAGTTTTATGGCGGGTAGCACCAGCGTTAGGTGCTTCATCACCTGCTAATGTGTCACCTCAATTTGGGGAGAATCAATTTATTTTTATTTTATGTTATAGCTTGAAATATTATCTGAATACCCCTATTATCTCCAGATAATGTATAGCATAAATATTAATCAAAATTAATTTTATTTGTGTATTAAAGGCTTCCTTTGTGTATAGTGCTTACAAATGGACTGTCTCTTTTCATAAACTGAACTGAAATATTATAAGATGTACATGTATGTTTGTAGAGTGGAAACCCAGTATTACAGTCAATGTGCACACAATACTGTGTATGAATGCAAGTTTAATGTATTTATTCTGTGTGGACTGCACTTTGTGCTGTATTTATATTTGACGACAGGACAACAACAGTTCGGTATTTAATGTAGAGAGTATGATTTACTTCACAAAATTTTAGTATGTCTTTGATTCTTAATATGTTGGTCAAACATAAACCTCACAGAAACTGCCACAAGAAATGAATTGTTTCTAATGGGGTTAATGTAAATTACTTTCTTATATAAGAAAAACATTATGTTTTTAAAGGGTATAAGTTAACATGGCTAGAGGTTTTTCAAATATTTTCAGATTTTATTGTCAATTTTTTTGAGAAATAAAACCAGACAATTGTAAATAAAGTTTCAATTTTAAATATGCTTGCTTTGTATTCCACAGGTAAATGTGATTTCTTTGCCAACTCATCACATTCCAGGTTGGTTGCAGTCAGTACTCGAGCTGTTTGGATTGGATTTAACATTTAGGGACAGATCATTTGTGCTAATGACACTACACATGGTGGGAGTCCAACGGTGTACACTTTTGATTATTGTTTAAGCATAAAGATAATTATTATATTAAATTAATCTAAAACAACATGCATGCTATTGATATATTACGTAACAGATACACCTTTCATTGATCTTGACTAAGGCACCTCAGAATTGGAGTTGGTCCCCAGGCTCGCATGGCTACCACTGTACATAGTTTGGGTAAATACAGAGGACACATTTTCCCACTGGGTGCAAGTGCAACTTCATATTCACCTATAAAGCTATTGGGAATTCATCTATTAAATGTTGAAACAAACCCTCACAAAACATTGTGAACGATTAGGAATCCTCTCAAGTCACGTCCATTTTAATTGAAATGCAAGAACAAAAGGAATAAACAAATGTACACACAGACGTGTGTTGCTTAGGCGACCGCTTTAAAGTGATATGGGAAACCCTTCAGTAAGATATTCCAGGGGATATAGATATGAAATCTAATATTTACCTTGTGAATGTAAAGTCTAACCAGACGTTAGCTAGCTAGCTGGCGTAAGCTAACAAGAGAAAAGTTCCAAACTATCGTTAACTGTGTCGTTATCGTCTATGTCCAGAGATTCCGTCTTTGGTGACACATCGGAAGTATTCCTGGCTCTTGACTTACCTTCAGTTCTTCTTCTTTTCATCTCAAATCTTTTCACCACCAAACTCTTTTCATATTAGTTTGATCTCTTTGTGTTTGTCTGTGTATGAGTGTTCTTATTAAACACTACTTTAAACATTAAAAGGGGTAAAAGAGTTGTCTTTTATAAAACTCAAGAGTCAAGAGCTCAACTAAATCAAACACTGATCACAATAATGATGATTATTGAAATTTCAACATTTTTTCTACATTAATTTCGGTGCAAAAGTGATATTGATTCAATACAACTTACATTGACAACTTACCTATTTTTTCACATTGATTCAATGATTGCTTGTTATCTGGGTATAATCTGACCAACAAACAGTGAGTGGAGAGTTTTTCAGACCTTTATATCTGTGTTGATGTTTAGGAGCAGAATGATGATGTGGTTTATTCTGAGGTGACCATTGCCAGTAAAAAACAACAGAAGAATAACATTGTGAGTAGAAACTACATTAATTTACATCCTCCCTCCGTCTTAAGCTCTCCAACTACATACATGATTCAATGCGCTGCAATATCTTCATGATATACAGTCTCATAAATATGTATTTGTATAATCTTGCTATAATAAAATCTGTGAGTTAAAACATGTGTGATAGTTTCTGTAATGTTCATTCTGGTTCAGTGTGCTGGTGATGTGACTTATGCCGCAATCAGAGGAGGAAAAAATAAACCTGAAGATGCCTGAAGAGATCTTTACACCTCCATGAACAAAACCACTCGCAAATAAAACACAAACACACATAATTATACAAATCACACGACTCAACAACAACATAAACACAACATATATTAGGTTTCAGTCAGTGACTTATATTTCCTTTGACAAACAAACTCAAGTGCTGATGTGATTTATGTGATATATATTGGTCAGCTTTAAAATGTTTTGTTTGTTTGTCTGTTTGTTTATTATTTGATGTTTTTGTCCACATGTTATTGAATCCTAACATATCTGATGAATTTTCATAGGTCTTATTAATACAGTGCTTGATCAAATTGGGGGGGAACCAACAAATTGTAATGGAAACAGATTTCTTATTTTGACTTTTTATCTTTACTGAAGAACCCAAAAATATATGTTTTGTCCTGAGAACGTTCTCAGAATGTCTCTGCTGGTGTCGAATATACTTCCAGAACGCTAGTTGGGCTCTTGACTCTGGACTTTCCTTGTTAATTCAATTTCCTCTTTCAATGTGTTTCTACATGAACACTTGTGTTTTGTCAAAGTATAAAATTGAAAAGTTTGTGTTTTCAGTATTCGCTTTTTTGTGATGTATCCAATAAAAAGTTAAGATTATTTAATTAATATTGAGATTCGTGCTTTCTTGCTTAATGCAAATTTCCTGCATTTTAAAAGGTACTTTAGCATAAACAGTCATCACAAAGATAAACGGGAAATTTACTACAGTCAGTTCCATCATTTATTTTCTCTGATGAATCTCTGTTTACTGTCTGCTAGTGTATGTTTTCTTTGCTGAGAGCGCTCTCATGAGGTGTCTCTTCTTGACCTTTTATTATGTATGTTTGTCCGTATGGTTTTATGATCAGACTGGGAGGCAGTGTCTGTCATGGGGTCCATTATTCCGTTCACATACAGGCAATACGGCGATCATAATGCACATGTTTAATGATAATTTGTATTTGTATTGTGTGTTATTTTGGTGATAACCAATATTTTGGTGACTCCCAGCATGCATTGCACTTGAATTGTATTTGTTTGATTGTCTATGTCTAAGTGTCTAAGTGAGGTTTTCTGTTTACTTTGTCGAAGTGCTATTACAAACCTTACAATTTGTGGCCCAATGGTTAGTGAGTCAGACTTGTGACCAGAAGGTTGAAGGTTAGATTCTCTGGGCCTGCGGGTGATGACTGATGTGCCCTTGAGTGAGGCAACTTGCTCCCCGGTGATAGCTGCCCACTGCTCCGGGTGTGCGTGTGTTCACGACTCTCTGGATGGGTTAAATTTAAAAACTTGTTCAGTACTAGTAAATAATCCTCAACTATGCCTATTAGAATTCACCAAGATGTTAAAGGGGTCATATGGGGCGAATACGTGTTTTCTATGTCTTAGGTGTGTTTTATTAGTTGCCCATGCATATATTAGACGTGTAAAACAGCACAAATTTAAGTGAATGAACAAAAAATGCATTCTATCTTAAATCTAACGCTCACCCTAACCTGCCTGATCGTCTCCTGTAACACACTGACACAATTTGTCAGTTGGTGGTATGAGTATACTTAGAATCCCAAATGTTTACGAAATAAAGGTGGTGTACCTGTCAGCACAATTCCTTTGGATAGCAATGTTTCAAATATGGTGAGAAACGTTACTTGTCCTTCAGACGCTTGAAGTATTCGACAAATCACTACACATTGGATAACTGGCTAATCATAGGACACCACGCTTTTCAGAGCGATGAGCTTTGTAAAAAATCAGTGTGTTTCAGAGAGGCGGAGTAAAGAAGAGATACAAACCTTAAATGGTGTTTACAAATTGCATTACGTCTAAAAGAAATCATAATATACATTTTAGCCGTGTCATATCACCCCTTTAAGCTTATATAAAAAAAATAAGTTGTACGTTAAAATATTAATCATTTTCGTTACATAAACTTGAATAATAAATATACCTTTTAGAAAAAATACCTATTGGATTTGAATCATTTTTTATATGTCCCACTGAATTAAAATCACTTAAATGATTTTAAAAGATTTTCTTAAGTGAGTATAGCTGCTTATTCTGTGATATTTGCTAAGCACTGCATTATTTTTTAGACGGAACTCTACAGCTATTTTCCACCATATGGTTACAGCCTAGTGGAGAACTGTGACATTTGATGCCTGCACAAGACTTGTTTAGCATTGCAAGATTTGGATAAATTGAATTCTCTAAATGATAACTTTAATGGTGCTGGTGAATCCACAACAGATCTGGGTATGGACTGAATTAAAGATAGAATATCTGGTGCTGTAGCCATACTGTGGATAAAAAGCTTAAACTCACTGGTAGAGGTGGTTAGACTGGATGTTAATTGGTGTATTGCAAAACAGATTTGTTATCAAGATAAGAAATGTATTATTTTAAATGTGTATACACCTTACAAAAGCCATCGTAATTGTGACAAGTATTTAAATAGATTAGCTTTTATCAGTTATTTTATTGAAAGTTATGTTATTTCCAGTGTTTATATCACAGGGGACATGGATGCACACATTTCAGACAGACATTCATTATTTTCTGGTCATATTGTTCAGTTCTGTCAAGATAATAATCTCATATTGTCATGTGAAGTGTGTTTGCCTGTAGATAGCTATGCCTATGGTAGTGAGGCTTGAAACACTACATCATGGTCGGACCATTATATTAGTTCAGCAGATGCACATGGATCTTTATTTTCTCAAATGAGACAAAGAGGGGTGCCAGAATATATTGTGAGAATTCTGCCCTATTGGTATGCCCACCAGTTGATGAGAGTAAAATGGGGCAATAAGGTTTCTGCCCCTTTTGGGGTGGGTAACGGTGTGAGACAAGGAGGGATTTTATCCCGAATTTTGTTTAATCTTTACATGGATGAGTTGTCTGAACGTTTGAATGTCTGTTAATCTGGTTGTATGATTGGGAATACTTTAGTGAATCATATTATGTATAAAGATGATCTTGTGGCGTTTAGTCCTAGCAGTGCTGGTCTTCAGCAGGTTTTAAACTTACTATGATTATGGTCTTGAACATGATATTGTATCTGAGGGGGTCAGTTGTGGTCTAGTGGTTAGAGAGTTGGACTCGATGCCAGAAGGTCACTGGTTCAAACCTCAGTACCACCAGAAAATTACTGAAGTGCGCTTGAGCAAGACACCTTACCCCTGTTTGTTCTGCAGTGATAGTTGCCCACTGCACCCTACTTGTAAGTCGCTTTGGATAAAAGCGTCAGCCAAATGAATAATGGTTAATGTAAATGTATATAAACCTGTTAAGAGTGTGGTTATGATTTGCAGAACTAAAGAGGATAAAAGTTTACATTTTTCAGTTTTTAAGTTGTCTAAGAAAAGTGTCCTGTGGACATATTATCACTGAACGCTTGACAGATGATGAGGATACTGAAAGTAAACGTCATGTGATGTATATGCAGGCATATATACTTCTATGTAACTTTAGTTTCTGTTCAGATGAGGTGAAGTGTCACTTTTTAAAGCATATTTTACAAAACTTCACACTGCCCTTTTGTGATGTAATTACAGAGCATCTAGTTCACAGAAGCTGCAAGTAGCTTATAATGATTATAAAGGAGATCTAGATGGCATAGTGCGAGTGAAGTGTTTGTGAGTGTAAGAATCACTTTTAAAGCACTGTTACGAAAACTTATGTATAGTTTTATCTTTTGGCTTAATGCTTCTAAAATTGAAATTATTGTGGGTTTATCAAATAAAGGGGTTAGCACAACAGGGAATCAGTTAAAGCTGTGGAGACACTGGTATTGCTTTATTTTATAACTCTTTATGTTTGCGATTGATCATGTGGTTTAATATGTTGTTTATTGTCTATTGCTATTTCTTTTTTTTAGATTTTGACCTCGAGTCTGTAATAAAGTTTTGATGATGATGATGATGGTGACTTCTCTGCTTGGTTTCTTATCTCAAAATACAGTAACTAGCATATATTATATTATGGTTCATGTTAATGTTTTAATGAAAATAGTTCATTTAAAGTCACCATTATAGTGATTAATGTCTACTTTTGTTTAGTATTGTTATATGTCATTAACTCTTTACATTCTTTTTTCTCTCTTTTGCATTTCATGTATTGTGTATGCCAGTATTAACATTGAGGGAAAACATCAGTGATAAAGACTTAATGTTGATTTTGGTGTGTTCAACCAATAGATGGCGACAGCATGTTATGTAACACATCAAACAGCTCTGCTGAAATGGCACTTTATTTTTTACTTTATTTCACCTTTTTTTTTTACTCATTTATATCTTTGGTGTTAAAATGTCATATAATGTGTATTTTTCATGTTAAAAATGTATTTGCACAAGTCTGTATATTGTTCTGAGAATGTGTTTATAGTTGTTTTCTGGATTGTTTCAGGTGAATGATGATGATGATGATGATGATGATGAAAACTCACGCGCTCTTCCTGCACAGATGATCTGATGAATATCAATGTACCGATTTAACGTAAAGGTCCTGTTCACACATGATCTGTTAACTACAATTTTCTTGCAATTAACCAGTAAAGGCTGTATGTGTGGAAGCGACTATTGACTCTTGAGTCTATAAATAGGTATGATGACATAGCAACCACTCGCGGCGAACATTATGACTCAAAAATGTGTTCCACACCACGTGGTACTAAAATGTGTATGTCATTCAATATCTTCTCCTAGGCGCCTGGTGGGAGTATGTTTTTCCTGAATACGACGGTAACTACATTGAGTGCATGGGCGCCGTAAAGGGGCGGAAGGTTAGGACGATTCTAAGGGCCTAGGCTGATTTATGGCCCTGAAGGGCAAACCCCCTTTTTTATTTTCCTATTTCTTTTCCTTTGTTATACATACATTAAATGTGCTAGGGCCCCTCGTGCACAAAATGTGTATTTTGTCCGTTTTGACCATAGATTTAATATTTAAAAAACAAATAATGTATTTACTGTTTCAGTCACACCCCTCCCTCTCACAATGGTTCATTCCACCTGCGCTGTCCGAGCTACGATCACTAGTGTAGCATCTCTTGCTTATTGGACTCGCTATGATGCAGTGCAGACAGTGATACACGCAGGCATGTCACATCAAAAGTAAGGGCATCAAAAACGGAAAGAAAAGAAGGAAAGACAAGACAGAGAACGCCAAAGTCGACAGTATGTCACACAGTTTTTCAAAAAGAAAGGTAGCTTGCCCTCCCAGATAGCAAAAAATATCTGCACGGCTTCTGTTTGCCACCGGCCCTAAGCAGTCGGCTATAAGTGCGTCCCGCTGGCGGTGATGAAACGACAGGCCGCCCTTCGGTATAGCGAAGGGCGGCCAGCGTCCCGCTGGCGGTGATGAAACGACAGGCCGCCCTCCGGTATAGCGGCGGCGGAACGGCGGCTGGCCTGCGGGCCGACCGCGAAACGAAGGCGGTAGGAAAAAAGCGGTGGCCGCCAGCGGTGCGCTCGCAATCGTGTTTGCGATTACACCTTTCTGACGCTTCTACTGTCTCCGGGGCCCCGCCGGTGGTCCGCCGACTCATTGCTATCTGGGCTATTCCTGTATTCCCAAACTTATTTTTGTTGCTACATAACCTGCTTTTATCTAGCTAGCCTAGCTTAGTAAAATAATTACTGAATTATGATAAACATCCAACAATAATAACATCTCCGCTGTCTCCGGGACGTTATCATGTCTCGAAGACACAGATTCAGCGAATGCTGCACACCCACGTCCTCCTTCCCCCACGTCCTCCGTCCCCGTCAGCCGAACATCCTGAGCCTGAGTGCAAAACTTCGCGCAGATTGAAGTGTTCGCCACATGATGATAACTTTGCAAAACAAAAAGTAATCTACACGCTTCAAAAATTACAAAATCAGTTTGCTGTGTCGTGTGTTCTGTGAAGTGACAGTGCTGCTGCCACGATCGATGCTGTCAAACTTGACGTTCTTAATATGAATAAAATGCCCCAGAAAAAAAATACATAAAATTGAATAATTGGTTTGACTGGTTTAGGGCTGGGATTACTCCTGGTGTGTCTTGATTTTGAGCCCTTTTGGCCTAGCTAGTTTTATTCCTGGACTGATTTAATTAAGGGGTAATTCTACTGTAGCT
Organism: Triplophysa tibetana; assembly: GCA_008369825.1. NCBI lineage: Eukaryota > Metazoa > Chordata > Actinopteri > Cypriniformes > Nemacheilidae > Triplophysa > Triplophysa tibetana. Next base: position 21,253,664 of record CM017897.1, read on the forward strand.
GATGTTTCCTGATTGAGAAGTTTGACACAGCTAAAGCTTGTTCATGTAAAGTATATGTCAATTCGTGTACATAATGTTCTGTTGTGCTTGCAATTGCGATAATAAATGCTCTCCCTTTCATTTAAACAAGTACATATTTCTATATTTTTTCTTGTTTTTGTAGGCTTTGTACTCATCTTTAGACATTTTAACTATGCAATGTGCTAAGTATCTCTTTTTTAAGTATACAGGGCATGTTTTTTGGGTTAAATTTTATCTGTAAAAAATGTAGGGGGCCCAGAAATTTTGGCTTCCATAGGGCCCAGAATTTCTGGCAGCACCCCTAAGTGCAAGCCCCTGAAGCGTTGGACACTTCGGGATTTCAGCCCTAATGTGATTTCCGGTCACCGCGGCTTTCAGAAAATTTGCGTTGCCCACCAACCTAACCTGTTGGTGGGCTTCATCTACGCTTTGGACACTACGGAAAGCTAGGTGGACCTAAATGCATAGCTTTTATCTTGGTACTGACGAAATTCCATCGAAATCCATCGAGGAGAAAGTATTTAACTATATCGCGGAAATTGGGTAGTACCATTTGTGGCGGGTAGATTAGCGAATGTACTGCAGGCGCCGTTCAAAAAAAAAAACATTTTCTATATTCAACTCCTTCTGACTGCGTTTTTCTTGAAGTTATTACTGATGCTATGTAGTTTATTACGTATATCATGGTTGTTCTGATATGCTTGTCAAGATTGTAACATAGTTTGCATCACTTCTAGTTAGATTACTGAGGACTAGCCAGTAACTCTGTCTAAATTAATAAGCTAAGAACACTTGATATGACAGTAGGCCTGGGCAATTGAAATGTGGATATGACAAAGTGAACAAGCATAATATTATTTAGATCTTTTTTGCACTTTTTCATGTAACCTCTTGCTGAATCTGTGCACATAATTTAAAAGTGGCATTGGATCTATGATTGTGATCAAAAAGTTATGCTTGCTTTTGGTCTGTTAATTTTGTTTAATCTTGTATAACAGTATATTTTCATGATTTCATTTGAAAGAACTAACACAATTTTACCTTCTATTCAAATTGCATGCAAATATCTGATAAAATAAGGAAGTTAAAAGGAAAACCATCCGTTCGCCACCAGAGGGCTCCCTCCCCAGAATATTGAACCTATTAGGACTCCATTTCCCACATGCCTGTTATTGATTACTTACACACCTTAAGTTCATTGTGGGAGCTATTTAAGTCTTGTGCCTTCCTTGGATTTTTGCGAAGTCTTGTTTGGCCCCGGTTAACACTTCTGAGCTGTATCTCATACTACCTGCCCTTCTGTGTATTACCCTAGGACTGCCTATACCGTTCGTGTTGGTTTGCTGCTTGCCTTTGGACTCTGATCCCTGGTTACTGGAATACAAGATTGTTTGCCGCCTGCCTCGACTTGCGCCTGCCACTGGATACTAAGATTGTCTGCTGCCTGCCCCAACCTATGCCTGCTATTGGACTACGAACTGTCTTGCCTTTGATATTGTGTTTGCTGTTGATTGACTTTGCTTGTACAACCTTGGTTTCAATAAAGCTGCACATGGATCCTCAAGATGCATGTGCTTCATTATATAGTTAATGTTAACTATTTTACTATATTCCTCGGTATTATAAATATCATAACTTTCGCAATCCTCAACTGATTTTCAACATGCAGGTCTCGTCGGAAAGGGAATTGTCAGCACTGTCTAGTAATGTGATCCATTTTGAGCATAGGGGTGTTTGAAAATTGTGTCATCATACCTACAGTAAGACACACAAACTCTATGATTAATGTGACATGAGATGAAACTGAACATGTTTGTCAGAATGTCAGTGAGAGTAATGAAATTAAATCTGATGAAATAAATGTGTTGTATAGTTTACCTGTGAATAGAGAAGAGAGAAGGATCAGTCCCAGCAGACATACAGTGAGGAAAATAAGTATTTGACCACCCTGGTATTTTGCATGTTCTCCCACTTAGAAATCATGGAGGGGTCATCGTAGGTGCATGTCCACTGTGAGAGACACCATCTAAAAAAAAATCCAGAAATCACAATGTATGATACAGCTGCAAATAAGTATTTGAACAACTGTCTATCAGCTAGGATTCTGACCCTCAAAGACCTGTTAGTCTGCCTTTAAAATGTCCACCTCCACTCCATTTAATATCCTAAATTAGATGCATCTGTTTGAAGTCGTTAGCTGTATAAAGACACCTGTCCACCCCATACAATCAGTAAGAATCCAACTACTAACATGGCCAAGACCAAAGAGCTGTCCAAAGACACTAGAGAAAAAATTGTACACCTCCACAAGGCTGGAAAGGGCTATGGGGAAATTGCTAAGCAGCTTGGTGAAAAAAGGTCCACTGTTGGAGCAATCATTAGAAAATGGAAGAAGCTAAACAAGAATGTCAATTTCCCTCGGACTGGGGCTCCATGCAAGATCTCACCTCGTGGGGTCTCAATGATCTTAAGAAAGGTGAGAAATCAGCCCAGAACTACACGGGAGGATCTGGTCAATGACCTGAAAAGAGCTGGGTCCCCCGTTTCCAAGGTTACTGTTGGTAATACACTAAGACTTCATGGTTTGAAATCATGCATGGCACGGAAGGTTCCCCTGCTTAAACCAGCACATGTCCAGGCCCGTCTTAAGTTTGCCAATGACCATTTGAATGATCCAGAGGAGTCATGGGAGAAAGTCATGTGGTCAGATGAGACCAAAATATAACTTAGCATAATTCCACTAAACGTGTTTGGAGGAAGAAGAATGATGAGTACCATCCCAAGAACACCATCCCTACTGTGAAGCATGGGGGTGGTAGCATCATGCTTTGGGGGTGTTTTTCTGCACATGGGACAGGGCGACTGCACTGTATTAAGGAGAGGATGACCGGGGCCATGTATTGAGAGATTTTGGGGAACAACCTCCTTCCCTCAGTTAGAGCATTGAAGATGGGTCGAGGCTGGGTCTTCCAACATGACAATGACCCGAAGCACACAGCCAGGATAACCAAGGAGTGGCTCTGTAAGAAGCATATCAAGGTTCTGCCGTGGCCTAGCCAGTCTCCAGACCTAAACCCAATAGAGAATCTTTGGAGGTAGCTCAAACTCTGTGTTTCTCAGCAACAGGCTAGAAACCTGACTGATCTAGAGAAGATCTGTGTGGAGGAGTGGGCCAAAATCCCTCCTGCAGTGTGTGCAAACCTGGTGAAAAACTACAGGAAACGTTTGACCTCTGTAATTGCAAACAAAGGCTACTGTACCAAATAGTAACATTGATTTTCTCAGGTGTTCAAATACTTATTTTCAGCTGTATCATACAAATAAATAGTTAAAAAAATCATACATTGTGATTTCTGGATTTTGTTTAGATTATGTCTCTCACAGTGGACATGCACCTACGATGACAGTTTCAGACCCCTCAATTATTTCTAAGTGGGAGAACATGCAAAATAGCAGGGTGTTCAAATACTTATTTTCCTCACTGTATGTCAAACACGTAGGGTCGGGTACCAAATTAAATAAGTGCTCCTGTCGGGTGACAGGTCGGGTGCTATTTAAATTACTGGATGGCTCCACCTCTCACATGTGCAGCCCTCGGATGGGAAACCACACACCCATGGTTTCAAGGGTTCTTCCCCCTGTGAGACCATGCATGTAGATCCGCATGGATACCTCTCCTGTGGTATGTGGTTTTCAGTGTCCCTTAAGTTGCCAGCTGGCTAACTAGAGAAGGAAGGCAGACAGACAGAAAGTGAATGTCTTTGTAAAAACTGTAATCTCTGTACCCTGATGGAGGGAATGAGATGTTATGTCCCCCGGGCCCCAACTCTGCTCTGCCCGCTGCTGCGACTGGGAGATGCCTAATGTAAAATATTACAAGTAGAGACCATCAGAGACCATTATGTTTCCATTAAAACCATTAAAAGGTTGAAGCTGGCCTGCAACGATGTGTCATGCATTCTGACTTCTTCATAATGTTAGACGTGCTGTCTTCTCATGCTTAACATGGTCAACTTGTCAAAAAACGAGTTGGGCGTGTGAGGTCCTGCATTGGACAATTTAAAGGGTCACTCTATGCATATATTGTAAATGGGGAGGAACAAGAGCAATGGTACAACAAACTTAAGGAGTGCTGCCTTTAGTGCATATTAGTTGACATTTTTGCATAGTTTGCATCTTTGCTGGTTCCTAGTCACAAGGCCTTTTTTCCAGGAGTTTCTCTAAATAAACAAAAACAGGATTGTGTTTTTTAAGGCACACAAAGAAACGTAAACAAAAAGACCAAAGAAAATAAAAAGGCATGTAAAAAGTAAAACGCATGTAAATCCATGTAAATTACGTTGCGAGACAAACTCACATTCTGTAAATGTAAATTTTTTGTGGTGAGTCCACAGGGACAAAAACATATTTCAACAAAACAGTGGCCAAGCAAAATAGACAATGTTATGTTTTTTTTATGGTAATTGTATTGGCTTCACAGAAAATCATAATATTGTTTTTATGTGTTATGTGATGTCTTCTAATGGAGGGTTGTTATCTAGCAGAGTAGTCCAATTGAAACAATGCCTGAAACACTACAAAATATATTTTGTAATGGCTTTAATGGAAAATGCTAATGGTTCAATTTTTTTATAGAATTTCATCAACATCTTTTGGTCTCAAGTAGGACTCTTTTATCAACACAAAGCTATTCTAGCCCCACCGGCACCATAAATGCATGCTCAGTGCCCCCGGTTCTGTATGGGGTAACATTACAACACCAACACCATTTTATGAGTTGGTCATTTGGCAGCCCACATTGTGTCCTTCCGTTTCCACCACGGCCAGTGTCTGCTTCTCTCAGCAACAGTGGCAAGTTCTGTGACTACCGTCCGTTGGGCCTGTCCTCTGATCCCCACTTCCTTAAGCAGCCTTGTAGTGGAATTGGCAACAAAGCCCCTGCATCCTACTTACACCGGGAACACTTCCGCTGTCCATCCCCGATCTTGGACCGCCGCTGCCAAGTTGGCTTAACAGAGATTCTATATTTCAAACGCTTCTTTAATGGCCTCTTCCAAAGGTACAGTCTACTCAACTATGAGGACTGTCCTACTGGAGCTGGACCACAGAACCATGACCAGCTAAATTATTACTTGTTTTATAATCGTTCAGCTTCACTGGAGCAGTTAAGATTACCTCACCAATGTTGTATGTGTTATGAATGGACTTTTACATCAGCATCAACTCATTGGCACAATTGTTTTAGAGACTGTTTCCCAGACAGGGCTTGAGCCTAGTCCCAGACCAAGTAAAGTTTAAGCGGTCTAAACTGAAAACAGTTTACAGTGACAATAATCTTGTAAAATACATCAGTGCCACAGTTTTGTGTTAAGATTCTCACCTGTAGTGTTTCTTTTGATGCATGTACTTAAATATCAAAATTTAACTAAGGCCTAGACCTGGCGTAATCTAATGCCTGTGAGGGAAACTCCCCCTTAAAAGGATAATCTCACCCTCCCATCGTTCGACAACCCGCGGACTTCTGTTCATCTTCAGAAAACAAATCAAGATTTTTTAGTTCTTTTGAGGTCTCAGATTTTTCTGACTTCCCAATGCACTGCAACGCAACCAACCTACAGAGTGCAAGAAGTTAGTAAAGACAATATTAAAACAGACCATGTGACTCCGGTGCTTCAGCCTTAACCGTTTAAAGAGACGAGGATAGTTTTGGTGCGCAAACAAACAAAATACGACAACAATTTCCTAACTTTGTTTATTCAGAAGATAAACTGAGGTCCTCTGGTTGTCGAATGGGTGAGTAATTCATAACAGAATGTTCATGTATGGGTGTAGTATCCCTTTAATCTTATTACAGCTTTATTGATGACCTCTAAAAAAAATTATGTTTTTATTATGTTTTTTATTTTATCACTGTTTGTTATCAAATATTAAATGCAGTTCCATGCTAAACATTTAGTTTTGTTGTGTATTGACCCAGTTCCATAGATTATGTGCGTGCACTTGCAGAGATAAACATCGCTATGCTCTGTGAGGCCATTTGAATGCCGAAACCAATACTTTAAACAAAATCTGAAATGGAAATCTATCTTTGTGTTACCAAACTAAAACATGTTTTGCATAAGAAACAAAAGCCAGGGTTTGAAGACTGTAATAGTCATTGCAGTTCAACAACAATAGTCAGCACCACTTGATCTTCAAATTAATCTTCTTTGTTGTAGGTATCTGGGAATTTCATTGTATTGTTATTATCTTTTTGAGCTCTTTTATTGTATTTATTTTATTAAAGTGTGTTTGTCATGATTAAAAATGTTGCTTCATTGTTTCAGATTTCCTTTAGTAAATCCATCACCAATGGAGAGATTCATTCATTTTCTACTTTTTTCAGGTCAGTGTGAATTAAGTTCATATAAATGTATACTAATATTATATATATAAAATAATATATGGTTATTACACTGCTCAGTGTCCATTTGAGTGTGCACTAGACTGAAAAAGTGTACACTGTAAAAAAACTACTAGAACTTTGCTTCAACTAAAAATAATTTGTAACAAACTTGAGTTGTTGCATTACATTTCATTAGTATTTTTAGCATATTTACACTATATTTAATATGAAAAATGTACATTAGTTACCTTAAGTGTATGGCCAATGCTATCAAGAAATCCACAACTGACCGCTTTATTAACTCCAAAAAGATTCTATAGCTTTAAGCGCTGAGATCAAACAACATGCCTAAAAGCGCTTGTAAATAAGTGGACAAAACTGCAAGACAGCGCTCTCTGAAGCAGCCTCCCGGGCATACATAACAAGAACACAACACGTCAATCACCCGAAGTTTTGTTCAAATCGACGGACAAAAAGAGCCTTTAGACAACAAAAATAGCCATGGATAAATTCTTAAATTCTTAAAGGGATAGTTCAGCCGAAAATTTTAATTCTCAGTCTAGTTGTTCCAATTCCATATCAGATTCTTTATACTTTAAATTCTTTGGTTTAACACAGATAAAGATGTTTGGACGAGTGCTTGTCACCAAACAGTTCTTGGACCACATTCTTCAAAATATCTTATATATAGGTGATATATATGGGCTCATTGGAATGAAGGGTTTTGACCGTTAAAGATTTCTGAACACTCGGCATGTTCCTCTCAACAGGACTTTGTCTGCTCACTCAAGCAACATCACGTCAGTATGTTCTGATCCAGGAGAAGCAGACCTGGCATGAAGCACAAGCTTACTGCAGAAAGAATCACATTGACCTGGCCACTGTTCAGAGCACTGAAGACTGGACAAATGTACAAAAAACTATCGAGTCTTCACTGACATCAATAACCTGGATTGGATTATACAATGACATCAATAGCTGGCGATGGAGTTACAGAGATGAGAATATAACATTCAAGCTTTGGGCAACTGGAGAGCCAAACAATGGAAAAGAGGAATGTGCTGCAATGGAGAGTGGCAAATGGACGGATTATCCGTGTGATTATAAACACCGCTTCGTTTGTTACAACGGTAAGAAATAATACAAACGCACGTCACTGTTGGTTGTTTTCTCAAGCTGGTATAAACACAGTAACTCATTTTGTATAATGTTGCTTTATCTGAGCATCACAACCAGGAGTGTGTTACCATCATCACTGCTCAACCACCATGAATCAATATCATTCGAAAAGATAGCTAGTCAATTATGAGAGAACTTGTTTTCAAAACTATTGATTTTAAGGCATGCTATACCCTTTCTGAAAACTGATCTATAGACACAATTCTGTGTGTCGTAAAATTTAAAAGGACAAGCTAAGAAATATTCATTCGTGCATATCTCTGAATAAATTTATTTGTGGAGTTTGACATCAGGTGGAACAACCAATTGCAATTTTTTCAGCCAAAATTATATAAATGATCATTCAATATTTGTACAAAATTATCCAGACTTGATAAATACAGTGTAAATCTAACTGTGTTTAAACCTACAATAATAAACTTTCTCTTACATTTATTACAGAAAATGGAACAAATAAGTTTATCTTTATCTCTCATCTCTGGACGACGTGGTATGGAGCTCGGAGCTACTGCAGACAGCATTACACAGATCTGGCCATCATTAAGAGTCCATCTGAGAATGACCAGTTGGCATCAATGACAAAAGGTTATAATGCATGGATTGGTCTGTACAGAGACTCGTGGATGTGGTCAGATGGGTCAAAGGTCAATACTTCCTCCATTAACTGGTTAACCGGACAACCTGATGTTACTGGGCAGAACCAGCCTTGCGGCTCGATACGAGCTGATGGTCTGATAGAGGATAGGCTTTGCTTACATGTCCTTCCTTTCATCTGTTTGACATGTAAGTTTGATATTTAATGCTTTGCTTCTCATCTTAGGTAACGATCATCAGAAACACACTTAATTGTGAGTAAGTTTAGTGAGAAAGTGTCTTCATAAAGGTACGCTGTGAACGATTCAGCTTGTCACAGTTGATTCATCAGTCAAATTATTACACTATTCAGTTTTGTGTCCATTAGTGACACTGATTCAGTGTTGAAGTGAATAAGATAAGATGATCCAACATCATGAACTCTTTCACCGCCATTGACGATTTATCTCGTCATTTAAAAAAACGCTTCCCCGCCAAAGTGGAGTTATTAAGGATATCATTGTTTGTATTGTTGTACAGCAGTTGGCGCTATTCCACACCCCTGGGAACAAGTAGAGAATCCCTGAACCTAGAACGTATATGTTTTAGTGTCTTTTAATGATTGTTCGGATTGTAATCTGTGCGGAATCTTTGACAAAAACCTTAATTATCTCAGCTGTCTAATCAAAATTTAGCATTTTTGAAGATACCTTCCCACATCTACGGAGTGATGAAAAACGAACCAATGAAGATAGAAGAATACGGTTTCTTTTGTTTAAAAGCTGAGACTCTGTTCTTTCATTTGACATATTGTTTGTCCATATATTCTTTACAGAAAATGTACTGTGTAGGCTGGCAACTTTTTTGGCGGCGAATAAGTTAAAGGAAATGTTTGGGTTACAAGTCTGATTCTTAACCATTAGGCCTCTACTTACCCCAATACATATTTTTCACCACTCTGAGTGCGTAATTCCCTGACATATTCTTGCACACCCCAGTGGAGGAATTCCACCCACACTGAAAAAAACCAGAATTAATAGATAGTCAAGCTATGTTGAGTCAACCTTACAGCATTTTATAAATTCATAAACTATTATTATTTGTACATATTACTATTTTTTCTATACTGCTAAAATTAAAATACTTTTGTCTCTCATTGGTCTGACCGACATTAAGAAAAAAATCCTAGTTTTTGTAAGCTTAACTTTCCTTCTTTACATTTCTAATAGTCAATGAAAATACTAAATAAACCTTCTTCTAAATGATTTTTGACAGATTCAAGGACACAGATTGTGAGAGTCGAGGTAAAATCTGAAAGAAACTAAATGAGCCTGTGGTGATAGAGGCCATCTTGCAGTTTGTAAGAATTTTTAACTGTGACTGTATGAGTTTGTGTTAAAGGACCCAGTATTTTGCTGTTTTAGATGCTTTGATTATGTTTTTGAGTGTTTAACAATAGATGTTCATGTTTTTAATTTCTATAAACGCTTTTTATTTCACATATTTATTGTTCACCGCTGTCACTCTTCTCACTAAACAAATGGATTTGTTCCGGTCTATATAAAGTCCCTCCTCCGAAAAGCACCTATTGGTTACGCTGACCAGGTCTGTCATGATTGGTTCCCTACTGAGAGTGAAACTTTGGCTTTGAGCAATAAACAGTAACAATGGTGTCAACTTCTCTGAATCGGTTAAAAACATGCGGATCATTGTTAGAGATCGCAAATACTTTCCCTACTATGACGAGGGAAATGAAACAGGATCGAATGGCGTCAGAACGGTTTTATTAAAGGGGTCAAATGACACAATTTAAATGAATATTATGGTTTGTTTAAGATGTGATGTAATGTGCATACCTGATTTAAGGTTGAAAAACGCTTTACTTTCCACACCGTGCATGTTTGTATCTCCTCTTTGCCTCTCTGAAACGCGCAAATTTTTTTCTGATATGGAAAAGGAAGATGATCAAGCCGATATATCAACTTTGCCAGCGCGACTTGAGCAGGGTGTAAAGGATTGGTAAGATTTTATTAAACAAATATGATGAAAAATAGTTAAAAACTATAGCTAACTCTAGTTGGAACATTATTAAAGATCATTAGGACTTTTTTCTTTTTTTCACATTGCGAACGTGTCTGCATTTGCAGATCACAAACACACGACAAACTCAACTCGCGGTAGTCCCTAATAAAGTCTTTTAAAATGAAAAAATACTTAAAGGCTGCGAATCTGAATCACCATCTAAGTTGTAATGGTTATAATGACCCCACAACCACGCGCATAGGTGGTCTGAATCTCTCTCCCACGTTCGTGAAGCTATCTCGGTGAAATGCGCTGCACATACATGAATATTCGGATTATACTTTTCTGGAACAGTGTTGTAAATATAATGTAACCGTTCGTTTTTAGTTGTCTCATCTTTTGTCAGGGCAAGCAAAGAGGCTTTCTTTTCACAAAGAAACACACAGCGTCCCCACACCATGGCTGCGAAGGTGATGATACAAGTATATTTACAATAACGCCCACCTCACTTGCGTTAACTTAAGTCAAATCATGTTACGAAGTGACGTACATTCGTGGGGGTGTGGTTACACAAGGCGTTTCAGGAAGGTCTGGGTTCGCATTCGCTTTTAGATAGAATGCATCTTTTGTTCCGACACTTTCATTTTAGCAATTTTACATGTCCATTACATGCATGGGCAACTTATATCACACCAAAGACACTGAAAACACGTATTCGTTCCATATGACTCTGTTAAATCACACTATTAACAGAAGCGTTAGTTTTGACTTTTTATATTGGACCCGAGTCAGATAACAAACTCAGCAAAAAAGAAACGTCCCTTTTTCAGGACTGTGTATTTCAACAATAATGTTGTAAACATCCAAATAACTTTACAGATCTTCAATGTAAAGGGTTTAAACAATGCTTTCAATGCATGTTCAATTAACCATAATCAATTAATGAACATGCACCTGTGGAATGGTTGTTAAGACCTCAACAGCTTACAGAGAGTAGGCATTTAAGGTCACCGTTCTAAAAACGCAGGACACTAAAGAGACTTGTCTACCGACTATGAAAAAACACCCAAAGAAAGATGCCCAGGGTTCCTGCTCATCTGCGTGAACGTGCATTAGGCATGCTGCAGGGAGGCATGAGGACTGCTGATGTGGCTACGGCAATAAATTGCCATGTACGCACTGTGAGACGCCTAAGACAGCACTACAGGGAGACAGGAAGGACAGCTGATCATCCTCGCAGTGGAAGACCACGTGTAACAGCACCTGCACAGGATCGGTACATCCGAATATCACACCTTCGTGACAGGTACAGGATGGCCACAACAACTGCCCGAGTCACACCAGGAACACACAATCCCTCCATCATTGCTCAGACTGTCCGCAATAGGATGAGAGAGGCTGGACTGAGGGCTTGTAGGCCTGTTGTAAGGCAGGTCCTTACCAGACAGCACCAGCAACAAGGCCGCCTATGGGCACAAACCCACCTTCGCTGGACCAGACAGGAGTGGCAAAAATTGCTCTTCACTGATGAGCCGTTTTGTCTCACCAGGGGTAATGGACGGATTCGTGTTTATCGTCGAAGGAATGAGCGTTACACCGAGGCCTGTACCCTGGAGCGGGATCGATTTGGAGGTGGGGGGTCCGTCATGGTCTGGGGCGGTATATCACATCACCATCGGACTGAGCTTGCTGTCATTGCACGCAATCTCAATGCCTTGCGGTACAGGGAAGACATCCTCCTCCCTCATGTGGTACCCTTTATTCATGCTCATCCGGACATGATCCTCCAGCAGGACAATGCCACCAGCCATACTGCTCGTTCTGTGCGTGAGTTTCTGCATGATAGCAATGTCAGCGTTCTGCCATGGCCAGCGACAAGCCCGGATCTCAATCCCATTGAGCACGTCTGGGACCTGTTGGATCGCAGGGTGAGGGCTAGGGGCATTCCCCCCAGAAATGTCCAGGAACTTGCAAGTGCCTTGGTGGAAGAGTGGGGTAACATCTCACAGCAAGAACTGACAAATCTGGTCCAGTCCATGAGGAGGAGATGCACTGCAGTACTTCAAGCAGCTGGTGGCCACACCAGATACTGACTGGTACTTTTGATTTTGAGCCTACCTTCATTCAGGACACATTATTCTATTTCTGTTAGTCAACCTTTTAGTGTTCATACAAATATTTACACATATTAAGTTTACTGAAAGTAAAAACAGTTGAAAGTCAGAGGACGTTTCTTTTTTTGCTGAGTTTATAAGTCATAAGTCTGATGATTGGCTGTTCTGTCTTAAGTCCCTCCTCTCTTGTTGTGCACCACTGTTGTTTCCCTCTGGTATTATTAAAGTATTTCTGTTTCTTTATCAAAACTACTGTTGTGTATTTTCACAACAGAGTTTTGACTTATTTTTTGTGTGTACCGAGTCTGTTTTTATACTTCTCTAGTATCACTGATTTAAATGGGAAGCTTTTTATATATTGTATGTTGTCAAGAAACAAACCACATCCGTCCCAGCATTTTTGAAAACCTTGCTAGGCCCCGTAACCAAACATTGCTCCAGCGGCTCTTCCTCTTCTTTAAAGAAGACCTCGCCCCTTTTTGGGCATATTCCTTTGGGTCGGAGGTTATTAAAAGTGCTCAGAATAGTGACATCATGTACACGGGAAGTAGAGGGCTGTAGTCCGATCGAGCCGTTCTCTGTAGTTATTGAAAAGCGAATCCTTTTAAAGACAATATCTCGCTTGGCACCGAACTTTGAGCTTCATCATTTTGCAGGTATTATTGATGCTCTAACAGCAACATTATACACTAACTAAAAAAAAATGAAGATGAAAAAAATGGGATCGCTGGGAACATGCTCTTTAACATATGTGACCAGGGATTTAGATCTACCACTCGGAACACATTTAACAAGTTCAATTTGCTTTTGTGGTTTATTCAATTATTACATCGTATATGAAACACACGGCTCTGGCCAAAAACAATACAAAAAAAAACAGTTTCTTGACCCACAAAATGTGGTTTTACCAAAGAAAAACACAACCTGTCTTATGCAAGTTTCCAAAACACAAAAATATGACAAGCCCAGCTGTACGATAGTACATTTTTATATGTCAAAAAGAAAACGTCAATTATACGGCAGTGGGGATACTGTACAAAGAAAGCAACAACATAAGTATATTTTTATATACACATGTACAACTTATACACATTATGATGATAACAAAGTAAAAACATTCACATAAAGATGACCTCCTCAATCTCCACATAAAGGCAGTGACAACCTTTCAAAGACCTCAGTTGCACGGTTCAAAACCAGCCTACATACATCCTTGTATACTCTGTCTTTTAAACAAACACAAAATACATATTTTAAATAAAATATTCGTAAACTGAAATGTATATTGTTGCTAAACACAAACGGAACAGATTTACAGAACATGGTATGACGTCATATATACACGGACATACCACCACATAACCCACCTTACATTATATGTTTTGAACAAATGAACTGCACAGTACACATTCAGAAATGTTTAATGTTAAGGATATTGCAAAATAAACACTTTATTTACCACGGGATGCTCTAAAATGCTTGCAAATTCCCATACGAGTGCCTATTCCTCTCACGCTGCACTTAACACGTCTCACACGCACGTGTGACGCATGCGCATTTCACCACACGCACCTGGACACTGCCCCCTGTCGCCAACTCTTGTAAATTACAGGTCATGCAAGGAAACTTTAAGGCTATTTACCACCCGGTTACACATATAATACTGAGGATCCTCCCAGCTGTAAGAATGTTGATTAAACCTTCCATTAAGTTACATTTAAAGTGAATGGTTTTTGTTTGTTTATTATGTTTAAAAAAGTTGTTCATACAGTGAAGAATGTTACATTCTATTATTTTCAAAACATTATTTCTGTTTATTTCTTCATTGACCTTCTGTTTCCTATTAAACATTAATTGCAATAAAAATACAAAATCACATTAAACTGCATTCTGGCTTTTTATTTTTTGAGAAAGTAGCTCATTATGAAATAAATGTATTCCTCTATTACACAATTGCTGATAATGAATGAAACGCTTTTATTGAATATTTCTTGGAATATATATATATATTTCCAACATAACGATGGGCTTCTTAATGTAACCTGGGTTCATTGAGTGGGGTTCTGGGTCTGATCACCTGTTTGTTTCCTTTACTGTCTCTGGGTTTGTGTTTTTGTTTTGATAGCTCGCCATGTGCTCGAGGCCAGTTCGTGTCTGTGGGTGTGTGTGTCTATGTATGTATGTGTGTGTGTATGTGTGTGTGTGTGCGCTCCAACCCCTTGTTCTCTCACTCAGTTTTCCTGGTGGTTGCCATCTTCGCTCTTCCTCTGTACTCTTCTCTTCCTGGATGAGCACTCATGCTTTTGTAACTATGAGGTCTGTCTTGACACATAAAACACAAACGTCGAGTTTGGTGGCGGATTCCAATGATGGTCCAACAGTTTAGCAGAGTCAGGCGTGCTGCGAAGACAGACTGATGTCATAAGAGCTTCTGCGGTTGGTCACGCCTAAAGCAATTTCCATAGTGAAACACCGATGGAAAATGAAAAGCTCAGTCTTCGCCAAAAAGAGGTGCAAAAAGTATTGAATTAAAGGTTTTAATTCATTATGAGCAATGTGTATTAAACATTTATTTCATGAAGAGTTAACCCTGTAACGCTATCGATTAAAAAATATATGTTTCTTTAAATGACACTGTAACAAGATTCAAAGTAGGGAAGGAGGCGGGAACTGGCAGACATTTCAAATAAGGTTTTAATACAAATAATAACAGCCGGCGAAATAACATAAATACAAACATAAATACAAACGTAGGACAAGTTTGGGCCCGGGGCCCGTTTCAGAAAGCAGGGTAAGTGCTAACTCCCATTAGCTTCCCATTTTCACAGTTTCAACTAAAAAGATATAAAAGTGATTGACATATAAACTTGCGCATTTATAAGTGAATATTTTTTTCTATATATGTGCTCATATTCACCGTACGCTTGTAACAGTACCTTCAATTCAATTGGCGACAAATGAACACGTGCTTTTGTCACGTGCCGTTGCCATGGTGAATCGTGCTATCTATCGTGCTATTGATGATGGCTTTTCATCGCCATGCTGCACGCGCATAACCTAGAGTGAACTTACTCAGGGTCGATTGAACTAACTCAGATCAGCTGGTCTGAAACTGAAAACTCAGAGTAGCGATTCTGTGAGTAAATCAACTCAGGGTTCAGATTTTAACCCGGTGTTGGTTGAACTTCCTTATTGAAACGGGCCCCAGGTCCTCTCTCTTCAACGGTCGCTCGTTTCTTTATACGCTCCCAATTCTCCTGCTTGATACGAGGCCGGTGAGCGCATAACTGGCGCTAATTAACAATTACTCACTCGAACCACGGTCTCTACTACAGACACATTTGCTCTTTTCTGGTTTTTGAGATTCGCACATCATCACATACTGTTTTGATTTATATTTTACACCTTTATCTGATTTAGGGTTGTGTATTTTTGCAGTGTTTATAATCACAAATTCTGTTTGTTTCTGTTCTTTAGATGAAACAGAAAGTCAGAGATCATGGGATACACGCGGAGACAAGATTGACATGGAAAGTGCAGTCGAATGGAAATGTATTTTCAGTAAAACATGATCAAAAAGATGATGCTCGGAAAAAGACATGTAACTAGAACATGTGCTTTTATGATGATAAGTGATAAGATTGACACCCTTAGTTATATTATCAGACACGTTTGGCTTTAAGTTGTTTAGAATGAGAGATTTTAGGATCTTTGTTTCTTAAAAGCAACCTGTCTGCGTGCGTGGAATTCTGATACATTAGTGTAGAATTTCATTATTTCTTTATACTTAATATTATTCTCTACTAATTTTACATATTTAATTGATTATTTGAGTTATAAATTATTACATTATCAAGCAATGCTCAGAAATGAATATTCTGTGGTTCGTAAACTCCAGGTCCTCCGTTAATCTTCAGAACACAAAAGAAGAGTTTTGTTGAGGTCCGTGAGCTTCTGACACTTGAAACGCTTTTGAAGTTAGGTTGTGTTTCAGTCTATGAAAGAGTCAGAAAGCTCCCGGACATCAACAAAACTATCTTCATTTGTGTTCTGAAGGTAAACGGAGGTCCTTTGGTTGACGAACATCTTGAGGATAGTAATTCATGGCAGATTTTTCTGCAGAGTTTCCTTTCAATGTTGTTTAATGTTATATTGAGTTCTGTATTTCTAAAGCAGTCATTTTCCACTGTCATTGTTGGTTTACAGTAATAAGCTTTTGAATCTGTTTCTAGTCAGATGAAGATGAAGGGTTTTAAAGTTCTGTTTTGTATTACAATGTTCATTTAATTACAATCTACGTTTTTACTACATTTTATTTTCTTTCTATGGATCACGTATAATCAATAAGTAAAACTGTGTGCATTAAGTGTATATCAGTATGAATAATGTGTGTATGTTTAAAAGGGTGAAAACTAAGCTTGAATATTAGGGTGCAAGATGATGTTCTCAACAGGATGTGGGGGTTGGGAGTATGTGTGCGTGTTGCATTCCATGCAGGAGAGCATCCTGCATATACAACGCACATACCCATATAGCGAGGGTTTTAAGAAACAAACCATATGTGAAGACTGTGTGGGGGATGTGTATGCTATGTCTTATGTTATGTCTTATGTTATGTCTTATGATATGTCTTATTTTATGTCTCATGATATGTTGCAGAAAACGAGAAGAATAGAGTGTGTGTGTGCGTGGCTATGGTTGCCCAACATTCCATAGCCATTGGGGCCTCAGGTCAGGGGTTAACAGATGTGATGAAGTTGGGGAAGTGTGTTGTTTTTCAGATAGTAAAAGAAGAAGGGCGTAGTCTACGAAAATATCAGATGAGACATCACTCCATTGGACACAAAGAAAGCAGCAAATGTGGAGGCGCTCAGGGGTTGGCCACGGTCCGGAGCAAGCTGGAAGATACACCCACAAATACAAATATAAATATGTTGTACACTGTTTAGGCGGGGCTGATCTCTGGTAGTACTCTGTGCGTAGAGTGAGTGTGTGAGACAGCCCAGCGCTGAGCCTCAAATCAATAAACTTCAACTTTTGTTCATCCGAAGTCCAGTAAGTCCAATTTTTGAACACGCAGGACACTAGATGACCAACAAAGATTATTCAATAAAGTAATTTTATTCCATCATCACTTTGTCTGCTTCATCTCTGTATCTATGTTTGATCTGAAGTGGATATTTTCAGCACAGACTGACTTGTGTTCCTAAAATTAAAATTGACTCTTCTCAGACAACATTTGGTCCCACTGTAAAGAGTGTTAAAGTAACTCTGAATCAGAGTTAAAGTGAATGAGATTATAATGTGATGAATGAAGTGAAGATTGAACATTAGTGATGAACACCTGATGATAATAAGCAGAATCACTGAAGGAGAAACACAAGAACTACAACTGACTTCAGCCACAAGATCAACTCAAGATAAAAAAGCACATTATGTGGAGATGGTGGTCTAGTGGGTTAAACCACTGAACTGGTAAATCAAAAGGTTGCTGGTTCGATCCCAGCAGCCACCACCAGTGTGTCCTTGAGCAAGACACTTTACTCCATGTTGCTCCAGGGGGATTGTCCCTGTAATAAGTGCACTGTAAGTCACTTTGGATAAAAGCCTCTGCCAAATGACTAAATGTAAATGCATTAAATATCTCAAACAAAGCAGAATTGTTGCTTTTGTCTGAACAACACACAGTGGTGTTTTGTTTCTAAGTGAATCATTGTTTAGAACGATTAGAATAAGTAAATGATTCAGCGAGTGATTGAAAGAGTGCTTCTCAATTAGGCCTCCTCGTTTCCTTGTTCCTCTGTCCTTTGACCTGAAAACCGATGGACCTCAGCCATCTGTAAGAACATCTCTAATTGCACCGGGAGGAGGCGAGGGAGGAAGCTTTCTGAGTCATCAGCGAGGATACACAGTATCCTTAGTGGAAGTGTTTTATACTATCCATTTCTCCTCACAGGTAGGCGGGTTATGGTACCAGCTAATGCTGATGTGTGCTCGAGTTGATTTAATGGTTTCATCTTTGTAGTCGCTGGGGTGGCCGTTTAGTGGCTGCTGTTCTTTTCGTCATGCTGTTCTGGTTTGTTTGCTGGCTCGTTGTTGCCTGTCACACTAGTGGCAACTGATTTGCATTAATAGTACAACAACAAAGGTATGTGACATCATTTTAGCTTCGTCTCTGCCTCGAGTAGTTGCTGTAGTTTTAATGTTTCCCTCCGGCAGTTCTCTGCTGGGGTGTTGTGATGACTTAATTTGCATGGGTGCTTTAGGCATGAAGGTATGTGGATTCGGAGTGATGTGCGTTTTTTTATCATGGATATTGTCATTTTCTTTTTTTTTAGGGCAAATTTAGATTAAACCTGTGGGGCAACATCTTCCGACGCTGCTGTTTTGTACGCAGTAGGTGCGTTAACATGTTCAACTTTTTGACTAAATTCATTCCGATTAAAAGATTTATTTGACAGTTTACATGAGATGCCACCTAATACAGTATTATGTTTACATGTGCGGGCGCTTTTAATCAAAATGATTTTGTGTCATTTCATTCCTGTCAATAGGGCGATTCATGTTTTCTTATGCGTGCTACTTTTATGTAACGTTACAGTCTTGTTTTTATTAAAGCTATTTAACAGCGTGCGTTTTAGCCATACTGGTGTTGGAAAGTGCGCAGGAAGATGACCTTTTTGGCGGCTGTCCATTACTACGGACCATCTCACTACCCCACCCTCCTCAGAAAAACACAAGCGTATGGATGAAGGTCTGCAGTGAAGACTAGTGGGAGTGGGATGCATGGCTGGAAATTGGCGTCCTGGAATGGAAGCTAAACTTTCGCATGAGTCGCAGGTCATTCGCACATTTGTGTGGGCTGGTAGAAGGATTTACGGTCCCAGAAAATTTGGCCCTTAATTTTGCGTGTCGCCATTTTTTTTTTACAACCTCAGAAGCTGCTTGCATTTTAGCTTTGAGGTACGCCGTCTTCCGCCGGTTTCGGATTTGTTCGATGGTACGGGCTGCGCCGGTTTCTTGTTACTTTTAACAAACTGTTATGAATAAATCTACATTTCTAATCTTCCGTCATCTGGTTGTTGAATTATATTAAATTCTTTCATTGTGTTTAATAAATGTATTTTTTCAGCCGAACTCCAGTTTTCTTTGCCGTCGCCGCCATTTTAAAGAACCCTGACCTCTTGATGTTACGACGAAGACGCAAAGTAATCGGTTTACAGCGTAACATGGCAGAATTTTGATTTTGTTCACTTCACAGAAAGTTTTATCCACCCATCTCAAACCGGGGCATTTTTATTCCGATTGAGGTGTTTATATGGAGCATTTTCATTCGGATTGGACTTTTAAACCGATTACAATGCTTTATGTAAACGCACCAACTGTTCTGCTCAGTGAAGCATTTCTTCCACCTATCTGCGCCCTGATGGTGCTGAAGTGTGCACTGTCTGCATTCTTCTTGAGTTATTTGTATGTTTTGCTGGTTTGTTTCTTTAATTTCTGGCTTCGTTGGCACTATGAACGATTTTTCATTCATGTGTCAGTTGTTATTTTATGTTTGGAGATTCTGTGGATTTATTTTCATCTTTTTTCTGTCTGGAATTTAGCCTTGTGATAAGATAATTTAAAGAGGATGCCAGTTATCGTTGTTCTTTTAGAAGCTGGTCACTTTGTTTCTGTTGTTTTATTTTTTTTACGCTCTCCTGCTGCTTTGCTACAGAATGTACCTCTCTTTTGTTTGTGTATTTAATTGTTAACTTTCTTGTCGTTACAGGAACCGAGGTTCAGGGCTGGCAGCTAGCCAGTCTGTCTTTGTGGTCTCCCGACTCTGAGGGCTGTGCATTGATGCTTGACTTCATTGTGTGCTTGCGTGTGTGGTGAGACGTATGCACCTGGTGTTGTGATATTGGAGCTTTAGCTCAGATGCTAGCATACCTGCCTCTGGTCAACCTTGCTCTCCTGTTGGAGGTGAGTGTGTGGGTTTGATTTGTGCTTCTCTGGTTTATGCCATGCGGCCTTTTTTTATATATTTATTAATTGTACAAAATGAAGTTTCTTATTTATTGATATCCACATCTTTGACCCCCTTTCTTACGCTAGCGGACCTGTTTGCTCCCTTTCTGGGTCATTTAGTTCCCTGGTAACAGGGTGGCGTCGCCTGCTACTTTGAAATCTTGTTCGTATTCCCGTACCATACGATTCATGTTTTTAAGTTTATTTTAATGTCTTGGGGATTTGAACTGTATAAAATAGAGTCCTTCTCTCCCATGAGGAAGGGGTGGATCTAAGACGTGAGTATGCACAAATAAGAACTGAGAAGCACTTGAATCGGATTAATGAATCACTAGCTTAGTTTAAACTTGCTGCCACCTGCTGGTCATTTTAGTTTAACATTTAAGAGTAAGCCTGATGTTAACAGACTCGCCATACAACTACCGTAAACTTTAGTGGCTAAACAGAAGTGAAGTATACTGTTTAATTTTCATGTGGTCTACTTTATGCCATTTGTATGATTGGTGTTGAGTTTTTCATATAGCCAGTTATTCATTTTCATTAACAGTGTATTGGAAACAAGGGCTATTTTCATCTAGATCTGTGTATTTAGGAAATTTCGTAGATTTAAAGATGAATCGCCAACCATGGCATCATGATACTTCAGCAGGTATATTAGCTATAGATATGTTTATCGTATGCGAATTGTATCAATTCCTGATATCTAGTGAAATTCATTATAGAAGTTAACTTGTTCTATCATTTAAGCGTTTGATCTGCAGGCTGATCTCCCTACACCATCATTTTGTCAAAGCGACATACAGGGATGTGCAGTTTTTCAAAGTTTTTTTTTACTTTTTCAACCTTTAACATGCTCGGGGCCCAAGGCTTAGCTTAAGCCAGTATATGTCTTGGTTTAATTAGGATATTTAAGTTGCTTTTATGAAATGCCTTGGATACAAATATTACTGCTGTTGATCTTGACACAAAACGATGGCATTGACATATTTTAAATTATGTCAGGGCAATTTATTTTTCAGTTAAGACAGCTCAAATTTTCATTTTAGTATGGGATTAGTCTTAAGCCTTGTCTGTTAAACCAGGATTCACTTGGATGTGAAGCGTTTTTGGCGTTAGATAAAGATATTAGAGGATATAGTGGCAAATGATCAATTACATAAATGTTCCTGAGAGCGTGTGTGATGTGTCAATTTAAACAACCGAAATAGTCAAATGTTTTATATGGTTTATTAGTCTATTTCTCGCGGTCATGATAGAACGAAGCAAAGGTCCGGATCCGGCCTGCGGTCCGCCTATTGAGGATGAATGTTATAGGGCATAAACTCATACTGAACTTTTAAATCCAAGTACCTTTTCTCTCATTATATGTACAATTGTACATTTCTTCAATGAAACAAAAAGACATATATGTAAATATATATTATTTTGATTGACTTAAAATGAACCATTTATGTTCACACAAAGAATGGTTGTTTTTCTTTTTGTGGATTGTTCTGGCCAGTCAGAAGGACGAGCAGTACCACATTCACATCTCATGCAAATCACATTTGAATGCGGATAAAAGCGAATATCCTGGAAAGACTTTTTTAGGGAGCTTAAGGCTCATAAATGAGGAAAAGAACTGAATGTGTAAACAATTCCCCTTACACTGCCACTTGTGCTGACAGGAGAAAGTGTCCAAACAAAGAGTTTTCAAAAACAAGGTATATTTAATAAGATCTCCAAATGAAAACCAGGAACCACGAATCAAACACACATTAACATTAAACACATGGAGCGTAATTAATACCAGACAAAGAATACAATCAAAGGGAGAACTTCAATACAACAGATAACGAGGGATCAACAGGTGCTGAGGATAAACTAATAATAAGACACAAGTGAAACTAATTAACTAAAAAAAAACCATAAAACAACTGTGACACACACACCAGGGGCCCGTTCTTCGTACGTCGTTAACTCGGTTAGCTGGATTTGATTGTTGACGATTTGGCATGATCTTGGATTGTTTGGTTCTTGGACGCTCATCCTGGACTTGCTGTCATAGCAACAGGTCCGTACGCTTGAACCTGCTCGGGAGCAGGCTTACTTCATGTAAACAGGATTAGATTGCGGCTTTATAAGCGGAGGTGATATGGTAAGTCTGTCGCATGTAAGACAGCAACCTGTTGCGGAAGGTGCAAGAATAATTCGCAGAGCTTTTCAAATTAATCGCTTATTGCGGGATAGACAGGATCCTTTAGCGCAGCGCGATAGCGTCATTGTTGAGAGATACCGTTTTTCTCGTGAGGGTGTTATTTACATCATTCATTTGTTGGAACCACACATTACGTGTTCAACACGGAGGAGCCGGGCTTTAACAACAGCACAGACTTTGTGCATTGGCCTCAGATTCTTTGAGAGTGGCACGTTCCTTTACACTATTGGAGATGCAGAGAACTTGGAGAAAAGTGCTGTCTGTCGTGCCATTCGCAAAGTTTATCTGGCGCTCAAGCAGTTTTTAGGGGTTTTTGTGGTATTTCCAAGCCACTTAAGACCACAGGTTGTAAAGCAGAAATTTTTTGCTATTGCAGGTACATTTATAATTGTTAATGACATGCAATCATGACCATACCAATAAGTATGACTAACAGTATGTGTCCTTCAGGCTTCCCTAACGTGATTGGTGCCATAGACTGCACACACGTCCCCATCAAGGCCCCACCAGGCCCCAATGAGGGGGATTTTGTGAACCGAAAGGGATTTCACAGTGTAAATGTGCAGGTAAATTACGATTACAATTTATAACATTCCTGATCAGTAATATAATACTTGAAAAACAAGTAATGAAATCAGAAAGTATGCAGTTGACTGACTAAAATCTCTTAGATGGTGTGTGACTCTATGTACCATATCACCAATGTGGAAGCAAAATGGCCAGGATCAGTGCATGACTCTGAAGAATTTTCAGAGAGTCACATTTATGAACATTATTTGAACGTGGTAAGGGAACATACATTTCAAGCTCACAGTATTATGCTGGGCCTAACAGAACTTCATATTTCCATTAAACAGGGGATTTTGACGGGATCCTGCTTGGAGACAGGGGCTATGCCTCCAGGCAGTATTTTATGACGCCCATCCCTGAGCCATACCCTGGACCTCAAACCCGTTACAATGCAGCTCTAGCCAGGATAAGGGCACGCATTGAAATGACCTTTGGGCAACTAAGGGGAAGATTTCAGTGTCTGAAAAGTCTGAGGGTTTCACCTGACAGGGCCTGTGACATAATTGTTGCATGTGCCATATTGCATAACATTGCCACCATCAGAAAGAAAAAGACCCCTGTGGTGGGGGTGCAGCCTGATGATGACCTCCAGCCAGTGCACTTGGACCAACCTAGTGGCAGAGCTGCACGGGACAGAACTGTGGAACACCATTTTTGAATATAATAAAAGACAAGACAAATATGCTTCGTTCCTTGAGTTTTATTGAAAATATTCTTTATAAAGAAAAGCCAGCAAGTCATCTTTTGCCTGCAGAAAGAGACAGTTATGTTAAGTCAGAAATACTACTATGTGTGAAATCATGTATTAGCACTTATTCTGAAGGTCCTTTTGAAGCAACTCTATCTCCAGTGCAATTTTTCTCTTTTTCAAGTTGAGTTCTATTTCTCTTAATTTATCTTTTTTCAACTCAAAATACTCAATTTTCTGTTTTAGATGCCGTTAATATAAGGGAACGGATGTCACACTGTTTAATTTCGTGGAAAAAAAGGGTCAAAACATGCCTCATGCAACAAAAGTAAAAGTACAACACTGCCCCACCTCTGTGTCAGCAGTTCTTTGTGCAGACTGTTCTGGAAGCCTTTCTGTAGGCCTTTCTCTAGGTGTGGACTCCTGCAGCTCATGTTGCAGACAGAAAGAATAGGTACACGAGTATATACAAATTAGGGTTAAGTTATTTATGCACTTACAGGTTCTTCCTCCAAAGGACAATCTGAGAGGGTTTCTTCACTGTCCTGTGCAATGGAAATAAATGGGTATTACAAAGTGTTGCACTCGTTCCTTGTGATGTAAAAGTTAGAAAAACACAACTTATTGCATATTCTTCAGACTCCACTTGCTTGGAAACAGGTAAAAGTGTTGGTGTATTATCTAAAACTGCACAAAAGAAGGGGGACATAATGTCATTACAATTAACTACACTGTAAACAAAATTGTGATTAATAACTCATGGCAACATATTTTATATATAAACTAAAAGTTTAGAAGTTTTCACTTTCACAAACATTTCAAATGACTGTACCAGCCATTTGGATTATACTTCATTTAATGCAGCAACAAACCATTTTACAGTGTACTAAGAGAATTGAAAGCTCATTTAGCCAACCAGTAATGGAGGTGTGGCTGCTACTGGTCCCTGGCTTTGGGTCTAAGGAAGACTTCTCCACAATGGGTCGGTTTGAATTCAACCCAAGGGCTAGATCTTCTGCTGGGGTGTATTGTGGGGGTGCAGGTCCACCACCTGTTTTTTTTCTTTCAGCCTTTTTTTGGTGGCTGTCATAGACAAACACATCATTTAACAGTGGGTTTTAAAAAATGGAAAAAAGTGGCTTTTTAAAATAAGGACTATATAAGAAGTAAAGGCTACCATTTTGTAGAATATTTTTGTACTTCACTTTTACTTGTTCCCATGTTCTGGTGGGTCCCGTGGTGGCTCTGACATAAAAGAACAAAGTTTATGAAATAAAAAAAAATTGGTCTGTACTTTTTGCCAGCCCTCTCTCCTGGCTTTTGCAGACTTTGAGGTGTTCCCTGGTGTTTTAATTAAACTTTCAAATTCGGCATAACCTTCCATTAAAAGCTCTTGTTCTGCTTGGGAGAAAACTTTTACTTTTACTTGAGTGGTTTGAAAATAAAGGATTTAACTTTGTTGCATTTGCTTTTTACAAAAAGTACAAAGCAATAAAAAAATCCACATTTATTTGTGAGATTTGTTAGCCAATCAGGTCGCTTTCCGGCGCTAGCAAAAAAAAACAGATCTCGCGTCAGTTCGCGTGGCGTGTGAATTCAGAGATAATCAAAACGGCTGCCTGAAGAGGATTCCAACAGACCCTGTGATGATGAACATACGCAGTCCTGACCGCATCTTTCTCTGCTATTCGGTTTTGGAAGCAACATTAAGGTCAAAAGTATTCTCATGAGTTGCAAACTCTGTCTGCCATAGCATGTTGAAATATCAGCCTCACAACTTCTCTTTGAACTCGCGCAAACACATTGAGGAAAGTCACTAACACAATGGCAAGCTGAAGTTAAATACTGTATGTCGTTCAGTAACTGAGCTAATTCATTTTGTCAACAGTAAATTTCTAAGTCAGTAGATCCAAGAAGCTTTATTTGTTAATTGCTAATGAACACTCTTTTTCAAAAAAACTTTGCTTGATAATGTTCATCGCACTTACTGTAATGTGTAGCTCCAACTAGTGCATGTAGTGCAAAATGATGGATCTACAGTGCACTGTGTGTTGCTTGTTTATTTTTCTCCATAGAATAATTTAAGTCTACATGTTATGATATACTATGAGTAGAGCTGTTGTTTTAACCACATGTCTCTGTAATGCTGTTTGAGAAAGCCCTTTAATCTCTCATTTATTTGAACAATCCCTTTCACTTTTATTATTTGCCATCCATAAAACTATTCAAATGATGTTACTTTTGAAATAAGTTACATTTTTTGGTTATGTTGCTTCTTATCATTTAGACAGAAAATATATAATATAATAAAATTCTATAGTGCTGTACAGGCCGTGTTGATTATAAATACACATTATTCTTATGTAAATACCAGAGATGGCTTGACTAACACAGATTCGTGTGTTTATGGTCTTCATATTGCATCAGTCAAGTTTTCTGACACTGTAAGTCTCACTTGTGGTCTTTATGTAAGTGCCCTTCAGTCAATGTATTATTACATGACTATTATTTTTCTATTCATAATATTACTTGCAACAATACTTTTACTAAGTACATTTTTATCAGTAGACTTTCCACCACTGATGAGAACCTGTGTGCCTTAATACTTGGACCCAGTGAGATGCTGTTTATTGAAAAATGCAGAGTGGCAAGAACGAGTCCCTGATGATCTCCAGTTGTCAGCTGATCTGAATATCTCACCACTCCAGGATACCTTAAATTATCTGAACTTGGATAAGAGTCAAACCAGTTGAGTGCAGTTCTAGAGATGCCCAGTTTAGATAGAGTGGAGGGCAGGATCTGATGATTCACAGTGTCAAGAATTAGGACAGATGACAGAGACTAAGCTCTTGTCTGCCATAAGATTACAACAACAGGCAGGGCAGCAGTCTCAGTACAATGTCAGTACAAATCAGTACAAAGTAGTTGAGAAAATATAGATACTTAATGAGGTCAGCAGTATCTCTAGACTTGCACCACTTCCTCTCCACAGCCCTTAGCTTGATCCAATGGTCACATAGTCTCAGACACGCAGGGTCAAGAGGGTGTTATACGTGCAGGATTAGATGTGAAAGGGCAGACATTATCAAGACATGATGTTAAAGTTGTACAAAGACTATCTGTAGAGAGAGGGTGTTCTGAAAGTGACACTCACTGTTTGCACTGCAAGGTTTGAGGAGCTTGATGTTGGTTGGGGTCGCAGCCCCAGACGAAAGATCACGACTACAGATATTGTGAGAGTGCTGTGACCTCCTTACATGTCTTTTGAAATCTGTCGACTACGGTGTTTAAAATTTGTCAGATGTCTTAATATAAGTGAGGTTAAGCCATAGATGCCTCTCAGTGACAACCAATGCTGCCATAGAGCGACCACAGGACCTGTCAGCCTGACTTCATCCGGTTCATTTCTGTCATGATTGTTATCACTCTTATTTTCAGTGAAAGAGTAGCTGGATTTATCACTGTATTTAATATCTGCAAAACCAGTGAAGTTGTCATTAAGTTGCTCATTATGCTTTGAGAGAACATCTTATCAAAATAACACATGTTTAGGTTATTTGAAGTTGAGCAAGTGTTTGTCTGTTTATCAGTGATATCTATCTTTAAAGACATCTTCAAACCATCTTTAAATTAAATACATATCAAGATTATTTGCCAGTAAGAAAATCATGTACATTTTGCTTCTGATTGTTTTTTACTGCAGTAAGTTTTACATTATTGCCCGTAATGCACGAAAATTAATTAAACGATTTTAATAACTTTGTCACACTAATTAAATCCTTATGAAAATCAACCATGGCTATTTTATCTAAGGGAAAACCAACAAATGTAAATATATTTGACATTAAATGTTTCATATGAAATCATCTTACTGCGTCACATTAACACTTCATAGATCTATAGAATAAGAGTCAGTTCTGCACACGACTGTGTTTAGTTTTGAATGAAGATCAAACACAAGAGCAGTGAAGAGAGATCTTGATCATAAATACTATATATGAGATGAATGTGTGTGATGATAAAACACCTCTATGGCTGTAATACACTACAAGACTTCTAAAATCAACAAATTTTGTATAAACTGATGTTAGACATCAAACACTTGAAGACTTTTTGATGAAAGTTTCATAAACACACTGTCTGTCTGCATATTTGATCAATTTCAGACTTTCTGAAACAAGTCCAGACTGAAGATCTGAGCAAAGGTCTTGTAGTGTATTTCAGCATTAAAACAGGTGAAGACTGAACTCTGATAGTTTATATCCGGTACAATACCGCCACCTTCCGAGATAATCCTGCAACCATAAGGAGGTCAGACCTTTTCATTTATATTTTCTTTACAACATAATGTTTTATTTTTGATGAAACGGTTTGTTGCCATTTTAAACGCCGAATGTCGCGTTCCAATTTAAATTATACCATGACGAAAAGACACCACACAATTTTTAAAGATGAGAATCTCTTTTAAAGGATAAAGTGGGTGGCTCTTAAAAGAGCCTTTGTGTGCGGCAGTTGAAACTGGCGCTTTACTTGGAGCTGGTGTACTTTGTGACGGCTTTGGTGCCCTCGGACACGGCGTGTTTGGCGAGTTCACCGGGCAGCAGCAGACGCACGGCGGTCTGGATCTCTCTCGACGTGATGGTGGAGCGCTTGTTGTAGTGCGCGAGACGAGAAGATTCACCGGCGATGCGCTCGAAGATGTCGTTGACGAAAGAGTTCATGATGCCCATCGCCTTGGAAGAGATGCCGGTGTCGGGGTGGACCTGCTTGAGGACTTTGTACACGTAGATGGCGTAACTCTCCTTCCTGGACTTTCTGCGCTTCTTTCCTCCCTTAACCGCGGTCTTGGTGACGGCCTTCTTAGAGCCCTTCTTGGGCGCGGGTTTGGCTGGCTCAGGCATGATGCTGCTCGTTTGAAGTTATTACGAAAAGTGGTTGATAGTTACCGCAGTGCTCAGCGTTATTTACTTACTCCAGCATGCAAGTGTTTGGGTCACGGGCTCGTGCTCCGATTGGGTGTCGTAGTCGACCAAAAACCCTCTATTGGTCAGCTCATAGTCTGACGGGTCGGATACAGGGCCAATGAAAGTGTTTCCCGCCCACAGCCTCATGTTTGAAGGTGTGCAAGGGGTGCGATTCAGTTTCCTTTGTTGACACTTGCCGCTCTTTTTCGAATTTGATTTAAAATAAAACGTTTATTTCTGTATTAACTCCTTACTATGAAATAATTACGTATTGGTGTCATCACAGTCACTAAAAGAGTTCGTTCAGAAAGCGTTATTCATTATTCACAAGCTCTGGGTGTCCTTACGTTTATATAGTTCTGCCATGATGATGGAGTTTCTTTTTCGAGTGAGAGAAGTGTTCAGCACAACAGTTGTCAAAGAACGAGTTCACCGAAACGCCGCATGTGCTTATAGGACCTAGTAGAAACACGCGCCCGTTATTTACATGCTTTTTCTTCGCGCATCCTCAACAGTTTACAGTAAATCTCCATGCAATAAAACTTACAAAAAGCACGATGTTAAAGATTTTCTAAGAAACAAAACAATACATTTTAAATAATAGTTCATCCCAACGAAAATAATGTCATCATTTATTCAGCCTTATGTTATTTCATACCTGTTTAAATTACTTTGTTCTGACGAACACAGTAAGATATTTGTAAGAATGTTAGCAATTTTTAATTCTGTGACATCAGTGACTCCCAAAACAGGAACAATTCAATGGTAGTCAAAGGTGCACTGAACGGTTTGTTTTCCTAAATACTTCACAATATCTCACTTTGTGATTAACAGAAATATATTTAATACTTTGGTAGTAGATGATGTCACAGAACTGAAAATTGCTAATATTCTTAACAGAACAATGAAATATAAAGTAAATGATAGAATTCTCATTTTTGGGGTGAACTAGCCCTTTCAGCGGATTTAAAGAAAATAATAGATTAGATAGAATTGATAGACGGCTAATATCCATGATTTGCTTCGTTTTTATCTACTAGCAAAACGAGTATTAAAGGTGTGTTTGAGGAAGGGAAGTTAAGTTGACATGGGATAAGAGGCCCTTAAAATGAATTATTTAGCGCAGATTAATAGATGAACAAACAAGCTGATCAATGAGACACTGAGAAGATAAAGATCATTCTTAATATTGCGTAACCACGCTTATCACAATAATAATACATTGCCACAAGTTACGTTTCTATTTATGTTTGTGAAAAACGGTGAAAATCGTGTCGTTCAGTTGATGTGGTGGCTCTTAAAAGAGCCGTTGAGTTGTTATTAAAGCGAGATTTAAGCGCGTTCTCCGCGGATGCGGCGCGCCAGCTGAATGTCTTTGGGCATGATGGTGACCCTCTTGGCGTGGATGGCGCACAGGTTTGTGTCCTCGAACAGACCGACCAGATAAGCCTCGCTAGACTCCTGCAGAGCCATGACGGCTGAACTCTGGAAGCGCAGATCCGTCTTGAAGTCCTGAGCGATCTCTCTCACCAGGCGCTGGAAAGGCAATTTACGGATGAGCAGCTCGGTGGACTTCTGGTAGCGGCGGATCTCTCTCAGAGCCACGGTGCCGGGCCTGTAACGATGAGGCTTCTTCACGCCGCCGGTGGCGGGAGCGCTCTTACGGGCGGCTTTGGTGGCGAGCTGCTTCCTCGGGGCTTTGCCACCGGTGGACTTACGAGCGGTCTGCTTGGTTCTTGCCATCGCTGCTGAATCTTCTGCGTTCTGTAGAGAATATGTCTACATTGATGGTGTGCCTGATTATAAAGGCTAGAACGCGCAGTACGTCAAGAGCACGGAGACACTCGATTGGCTGATGTGTGACGTATGATCGAGACAGTGAGCCAATGGCCGCGCGCTATGCGTTCAAATGATACTGGCGGGACATTGCGTTTCCTTTATTCAGATCACGTGTCACGTACACAAAACAAGATCGTCATATTATTTCTCTTTATCTCTTCATTTAATACTCGTGTGTTATTTATCTGACCAGACCTCTGCACGTTGCTGTTGAACAAAGTTCACATAGAAAGGTCTTCAACTACAAACCAAATTAAAATAATACTTCACGTTAAAGAACAAGTGCAGCAACAAAGTTGTTAACGACAGAAGCGCTGCACTTTCCCGCGCGTCTTTACTTAAACCCGTTAAAACAAGACGCTGAACAATTATTTTATTCCGATAAGACGTCAAAGGCATCTTATCAGTTACTTTACGAGTAAACATAAGCATCTCTTGCAAAACATTTGGGGCAGGGGTCTCGCATACTGATCTGAAGAATGCGTGTTAATTTATAGCAGTTCTATGATAATGCATTAATATACAATTTCGATGGATCAAAACAGAAACCTCGTCGCTCTCTCAGTGATAATGTGGGTGGCTCTTAAAAGAGCCTTTGATTTGAAAAAAAGCGGACCACGTTTACTTGGCCTTAGCGGGTTTGTCGGTCTTCTTGGGAAGTAACACGGCCTGGATGTTGGGCAACACACCACCCTGAGCGATGGTCACGCGGCCCAGAAGTCTGTTCAACTCCTCGTCGTTACGCACGGCCAGCTGTAGATGGCGGGGAATGATCCGACTCTTCTTGTTGTCCCGAGCGGCGTTTCCGGCCAACTCCAGGATCTCAGCGGTGAGATACTCGAGGACAGCGGCGAGATAAACTGGAGCTCCGGCACCGACGCGATGTGCGTAGTTACCTTTGCGAAGAAGCCTGTGAACACGGCCAACGGGAAACTGAAGACCCGCTCTGGATGACCGAGTCTTGGCCTTCGCTCTTGATTTACCACCGGTTTTCCCTCTTCCACTCATTGTTACATAAACTGAAAACGGCTGACGATTGTAGAAACACAAAGGATATATATTGCAGAGTGTGTGGTTTTCAGAATTTATACGTACTATCGTTCGCCTATTGATTGGAGTCTGTGAAAAGTTCAAACCAATCACTGAACTTCCCTCCAAATATCAGTGTCCGCCCATTTCTTCGCATCTGCCTGGTTTTGTTTCAGTTTTTGATCACGTGATCTTTCACTACATTAAATCTTATATATGCGGTCTTTTCAGACGCGTCTATAGGAAACTATAGTATGAACAAAAGCAAACATTTATTCTGACAACACAACTTCAGATGTTGCGCTGATATTGAATTAAAATGCTCTGACGATCATAACTTGTGTAATTGATTTGAAGCCGATTTCTCCGCGTATTCATTTGTTAAGAACACAAACATGATAATATCAACATATCTCTGAAACACTTCTCTTTAGTGGGCTGGTGGGTGGCTCTTAAAAGAGCCTTTTGTTGAGTCTGACACCTGAAAAGATGAATTTACTTCTTTTTGGGGGCGGCTCTTTTAGGCTTAGCTGCTTT
Organism: Triplophysa tibetana; assembly: GCA_008369825.1. Taxonomy (NCBI): domain Eukaryota; kingdom Metazoa; phylum Chordata; class Actinopteri; order Cypriniformes; family Nemacheilidae; genus Triplophysa; species Triplophysa tibetana. The sequence goes on from CM017897.1 coordinate 21,285,795, forward strand.
GGGCTTTGTCGTCTTGGGTTTTGCAGCCTTGACCTTCTTGGGGCTTTTAGGGGCTTTCTTCGGACTCTTGGCTGCTTTCTTGGGGGCCGCTGGCTTCTTCCCCTTCTTGGGGCTCTTCGTTGCCTTCTTAGCGGCGGTGGCGGCTGGTTTCTTGACCTTCTTGGGAGATTTCTTTGCGGCGGTCTTCTTTGCAGCTGCGGTCTTCGGCTTCTTGGCAGCAGCAGCGGGCTTCTTCACTGCGGGCTTCTTTGCTTTAGGAGCGGCTTTCTTCGCTGGCTTCTTAGTCTCGACTTGCTTTTTGTTGAGTTTAAAAGATCCTGAAGCACCGGTTCCTTTGGTCTGGACCAGTGTGCCTTTAGTCACGAGGCTCTTGATGGCGAGCTTGACGCGGGAGTTGTTCTTCTCCACATCGTATCCGCCGGCGGTGAGAGCTTTCTTCAGGGCGGCCAGAGACACACCGTTTCTCTCCTTGGAGGCCGTCACGGCTTTAACGATGAGATCACTCGCGCCTGGACCCGCTGTCTTGGGTTTGGCTGCAGATTTCTTCTTGGGCGCTTTCGCCGGCGGGGCTGCTGGAGCTGGAGCGGTTTCTGCCATTTCTGAGGTAAAGTTTCTACGATCACAGTCTGTAGCTGATCAGTAATGCGGGACGTTTGAGCGGCGCTGCGCTCTTAAACACTACATGAGAACCATATAGACTCAGCTCGACCTGTCAGTGCCTGCGCGCCTCTGTGAGCCGCAAACTCTTGTGTTTTCTCCTGTGACATTTCGAGTAAATATCTGAGTTTTAAAATCATTTGACGGAGTGAAAACAGCGTGAACACAGAGCAGAGATCCAGAGCTTTATTCAGAGACTAAACTACACGACAGTAAAGGCTTTATTATTTCACTGTTACATTAAAAACACGACCAGCATCGAAGTCTGGAAAAAGCTGCGAACGAATTTCATGTGATTTGTTTGTGTAAACATTGATGAAACATTAAACATGTTTTCCTTTTATTTAACATACATGTAATAAATGACTTGAGTTAAGTTAATGTCATTCAGGGACTTGTGAAGTGTTGCATACAGAAGTTGTTTTGATCAGATTGAAACACACCAAGACTCTCAAGGTATTTGTGTGAATGACTGTTAGATATTATTTTCCCCATAGATAAATAAGCCCACATATATGCATGAATAAGTGTAGCCTATGTGTGTTTTTAAGGCTCACGGAGGGGATAGCTGCTAGCTGAGCAAACAGCTGGCTAAGTGTGGAGGAAGAGGATCTACTTAAAGCTAAACATTCTTTGTCTGACATGCTATGTTTTCTATACCTTATTTGGTATAACCAGTGTCATAAGGCACACTATATAAAGATGTTTCTTCCATATAGTTTCTATACCTTATTTGTTATAACAGGTGTCTTGTTGTACACTATATAAGTTTCTTTCTTCCCTGAAATAAATGAGTTCAAAAGCTGGATGCCTCTGTATCTAGTTCTTGTGCTCCCAGATCTGCAGAAGAATTTACTCACAACATCCAACCTATTTCTGATTTGATCTATGGGTAATTCAACACTCAGAAAGAAACTTAGTGTTCGCAAAGAACCTGAAGTTTAGCAGTGACACAACGCTGTTTGTTTAAAAGATGTGTAAATGTGTTATATTAAAACTTATGAAACGATAAAACGGAATATTGAATATGGATTTAATATAATAAAAGCAAATCTTTGCGTCCAGTAATGAAATGAAACCGCTGATAGATCGAATGATCTGAATTTCTGTGTGATTTCAAGAGATGCTTTAAGTCTTACTGTTGTATTTATCTGTTTATTTTTTCTAACAGACAAGCAAGTTGGCTGCAGTCAGTCTTGGGTTCTGTATGATTAAATCGTTAAAGCAGCTATTCTCATTACTTTATTTTAGTGTATTATGTTTTTTTTTGCAGAGTTATTGAACACAAGTACTTTTAACTTTAAATTAAATTGTGTCTGTCTGTCATAAAAAGGAGAAAACTGTGAATCTGTACTGACTTGATGTCTTTGATATGTACATAAACGTACTTGTTTTAAAGATTGATCTTTTATTAATTAAACTGCTTTATTCAGTCACTATACACTACCAGTCAAATGTTTTTGAACACTTGAATGAAATGTTTCCCTTTGTCTTAAAAATGCTTCATCTGAAGGTGCTTAAATGTCTGAGTCTATACATAAACAGAAATATAATTGTGCAAATATAAACTTCTTCATTAAAAACTAACATATTTTATACAGTATAAACATTTTTTTTAAATGGATGACTTTGACTAAATAATGAAAAAGAACAACCAATAAGAGCTCAGATGAGAACTTGTTTAGTGTTGTTTGAAGACCATCTTATAGGTGAAACATCAAGCAGTTGGATGATAAAATGAATTTCTGCAAATGTCAGGAAAAAATGACTACATTGAAGATGTTTATAACACGTTTATAGCAGATACATAACAGGTTTTATTTAGTTGTTCAGATTTTTATTCGCAACATAGTCCACAGTTGCCTTTGTAGTATTCAACAGATTTGATGAGGATTATTTCTAAATTTGGAAAAAATAAGAATTAATGAGTGATTTAGTGTTTGAAAACTTTTGACCAGTAGTGCTTTTTATAGATATGTGCTTACATTTAATCATTTAGCAGACACTTTTATCAAAAGTAACTTACAAATGAGGTGAACAATAGAAACAATTGGAACAACATCAGGACAATAATAAGCATAAGTGCAGTAAAACTGGGGCCTGTGTGAATGTTGCTGAACAAACTCTGGGTTACAGGATTAGTTTTGGGCCTACAAAACCAGAATCAATGTGATCGAGCTTTGATGGTACCATGAAGCAGCTCATGGAGTTTCTTTCTCAACTCAAGCTTTGATCCTGAAGATAACATTAGTTTGCAAATGAATGATTGACGTCGGCATAGCAACACCAATTCAACATGGATAGAGGAAGTTCCCTCTGTTTCATAGGAAATTAATATGTGCTAATATTAGTAACACAAAAATGTATTTCAGCCAAGGAGTTAAACTGTTCCTGCTGTCTATACAAGAGAGAAGTGTTTCAGAAACACTGCAGATTGAGTTAATCCACTAGTTAAACCACTATATAGTAGACACTTTTACTGTAGTATAGTATACTACGGTATATATTACAGTAATGTAACATGATGTATGTGTATAATGTGTGCCTACCCTACAGTGAATGAAAATATCCTGTCTTACATAAGTTATCATTTAGTGGACCTTTATTTATGAGGATAAAGCACATGATGAAGAGAAACTCTGTGTGCTTAAGAGAGTTAAGAGATTAATGTACTCTACTGTTCAATAACACGTGTGAATGTGAGGATTATAAATTCTGTTACAGTTGTCTCTGTTATTTTAGGACATTTCACAACCTTCCCCTGTAACTCAAGTGTTTTCCTCCAGAGGTTACAGAAGAAATGTGATCAAATTACTATAGAGAAGCTGATTCTAAATAAACAAAGCTAAATACAATGATATCAGTTTGTGAACTCAGAAGTTAGGTGAAGTGGTTCATGTTGAATCAGTTCTGTTTTTATACAAAAGGTCTGTCTCACATCAACAGGCTATCAAACAGTCCTGTCAAAGAAGAGAAGATTGTAAGAAGAGAAGATATTTAAATCATTTAAAGGATTTTGTGATGTTCCTCATTTACTTTATCTTCCTTAAAGCACATACACAACACAGATGCATTCGGGAATGTTGAAGGCATTAAAGTATTAAAACTTCTTATGCATTTAAAAATGTAGGGCTTCTGTATGATAAATTATTAAAATACAACTTAAGGCAAAACAGATAAAAATAGATGTTAAAAGATATGTGATGTCACCTGTCAATGTTTGGTTCTGTCTGTATCTTACTGTAGCTGTTTAATAGAAGATAAATGTCCAAACACAGTGAAACTGAAAGTATTCTGCCGCCCAAACAAGAATGTAAAAAATGCAATGCAAAGAAATATATATTTATGTTTTCTTTTATTTTATAGTTGTAATATATTTTTTCATCTTTTTTTATGTGAAATATTTTTTAGTTTATTTAACATTATTATAAATAACTTGCCATTGTTACACGCACTGTGAGTTAGTTGCGTCCCTTATATGTTATTTTGCTCGCCGCCGATTGGTTCACATTCGGTGTGAGATTTCTAATCTAGACCATAAACTGCTCTGAAGCAGGTTAGCTCTGCAGCATATTAGTATGGCGATGAAACCTATTAATGAAGAGTTACTTTCATGGTACCTACAACCCAGGTTTGGAGCAAAATAATGAATTAACCTGGCTGGCTGGCCACCTAAACCCACTTCATGGTACAGGTCTCATAGCCTACCTCAGTATACAAAGATAAAGTTGTGTTTTGAAAGAAAGAGAAGAAAGAGACAGAAGTCAGAACTGATGGGTCAGGTGTTTACAGAAGAGATGTGTTTTCAGATGATTCTTAAAGATGGAAACAGAGTCTGATGATCTTGTAGCAGAGGGCAGATCACTAAACAAATGTGGAACAGATCCAGAGAAGGTACGTGAGAGAGATTTTTTACCTTTTTGTGATCACACCACAAGACGTGGTTCATGTTCAGAGTGCAGGGATCTGACGGGTACATAAGTCTGTATGAGCGAGTGAAGATATGGAGCTGCAGAACCAGAGATGGTCTTGTAGGCCGAGAGCAGAGCTTTGTGTTTGATGAGTGCGACTACAGGAGCCGATGTAACTGAATGAAGAGAGGAGTGACGTGTGACATTAGATTAAATTTATTTTATGTGTGCTGATACTAAAAGCATGTGGTTGCATTTCTTTATAGTCTTTACAAATATTGTACATTTAAATTAGTAAAGAACACAACTAATCTAGCCTTTCAAAAAGGCTCCTCCCTTCCTTCATCTCTTTATCTGCCTTGAGATTGCATAAGTGTAAGCATGTGACAGAGTTGATTCAACTTTAAATGATAATCAGGAAATAATTTACTTAATGAGAAAGAGAGTTTAAGTTTGCTCATTATATCAAAACTGTTGTGCGTCACACAGCATCTGTGAGGAGAGGAGAAAGAGGGGGTTGGGCTATGAGTTTGGAGGGTCACTGATTGGTTTAAAAGTTTAATTGACTCCAACCAATAGTCGACAGGCAGAGGGTTTGAAATATTGAGAACTCCTGCGCGGAACTTCCATTCTTCCTTCTCAGAGAGGAACTAAAAAAATCACAGCTAAAGAAAATGAGCGGCAGAGGCAAAACCGGCGGCAAAGCGAGAGCTAAGGCCAAGACTCGCTCCTCTAGAGCAGGACTTCAGTTCCCCGTGGGCCGCGTTCACAGGCTCCTCCGTAAAGGAAATTATGCGCATCGTGTGGGTGCTGGCGCTCCAGTTTATCTGGCCGCCGTGCTGGAGTATCTGACCGCTGAGATCCTCGAGTTGGCCGGTAACGCCGCTCGTGACAACAAGAAGACTCGCATCATCCCCCGTCACCTGCAGCTGGCGGTGCGCAACGACGAGGAGCTGAACAAACTTCTGGGCCGAGTGACCATCGCTCAAGGCGGCGTTCTGCCCAACATCCAGGCCGTGCTGCTGCCCAAGAAGACCGAGAAGCCCGCAAAGACCAAGTAAACGGGCGAGAGTTCGTTTCAAACCAAAGGCTCTTTTAAGAGACACACACTTTATCCTTTAAAAGAGATTCTCATCTTTAAAAATTGTGTGGTGTCTTTTCGTCATGGTATAATTTAAATTGGAACGCGACATACGACGTTTAAAATGGCAACAAACCGTTTCATCAAAAATAAAACATTATGTTGTAAAGAAAATATAAATGAAAAGGTCTGACCTCCTTATGGTTGCAGGATTATTTCAGAAGGTGGTTGTATTGTACCGGATATAAACTATCAGAGTTCGGTCTTCACCTGTTTTAAAGCTGAAATACACTACAAGACTTTTGCTCAGATCTTCAGTCTGGACTTGTTTCAGAAAGTCTGTAATTTATCAAATATGCAGACAGACAGTGTGTTTATGAAACTTTCATCAAAAAGTCTGCAAGTGTTTGATGTCTAACATCAGTTTATACAAAATTTGTTGATTTTAGAAGTCTTGTAGTGTATTACAGCCATAGAGGTGTTTTATCATCACACACATTCATGTCATCAATAGTATTTATGATCAAGATCTCTCTTCACTGCTCTTGTGTTTGATCTTCATACAAAACTAAACACAGTCGTGTGCAGAACTGACTCTTATTCTATAGATCTATGAAGTGGAAATGAGAAATAGTAAGATGATTTCATATGAAACATTTAATGTCAAATATGTTTACATTTGTTGGTTTTCCCTTAGATAAAACGTTTAGGTTTAACTACAAATGTTACACTCTGGTAAAACCATGGTTGATTTAAATTTGTATTATGCATTGTCTAATAATGCTTTACGGATAATTATGAAATATAGATGCCGCAAAACATAATTAGAAGTCTTCAAAAAGTCAAATGTATACATTGTTCTGGCTTGCAAATAATCTTTATCTGAAAACCCCAACTTTTAGTTCCTATAACAAAGATAACTTTCAGGTTATGTAAGTAACCATAGCAACTCCAAAGATGACCTGCTCCAGAACAGCTTATGTTCCAGAGTTACTTAGTTGTTTTAAGGAAATGTTTCTAAGCTTTAGGGGTTTTCTGTGCATCTGTGCGATTTTGATGAGCGTAGAGTGGCCGTGGAAACACAGATTACGTAAAATATATACTAATTTTACAACAATATTACAATACATTCCCAATCTCACCCATCGCAATTCTGCATTTACAACATTTTTTTTATTAACTTTATTATTTATACTTTTCAAATGAAATAATCTTTAAATAAAATAATGTAAGCTGTTATTGTTAAACTTTATGTATATATGTATAACCTTTGAATTTAGTTTATTAAAACATCTCCAATCAATGGATAAATATACACATCTTACAATTTACAACATTTAATGGATGTTAATAGTGAAGTATCTTAACATGAGAAGAATAAATCATTTCTCTTGTGCACTTATTGGACAATATTTGATGCATTTGATCAAAGATATTAGTGTCTGATGGTAAGAGAGACAGATTTAAAACTCAAAGGTTGTAAGGTTTATTCCAAGGCTGGCAGGTTTCAAGGCTTTATGAGACCCCCAGTGGGATCAGCATGACATATTGTTCACATATTTAAATCCTTAATATTATTTAAAATCCATTTAAATAAAAATACACTAAAAACTTAGACTTAAAGTTTTTCATATTGACTGTATTCTTTAAAAATGTCTTTCTGATCCTCAGCCTCCTACAGTTTAGTATTGAAAGGTCTTTCTCCAGATTACAATTAGTCTTTCAGGATCGGCCGTTTCCACCTATTTTAACATTTGGAAAGGCTTGACATTTAAGCAAACAAAGTCAAAAGAAAACAAAAGATATATTTTATATTTAAAAGGGATAAATTAAGGCTAAATGATTATTATGTATATATGACTGGGTCTTACATTTTAAACCTCATCCTTCATCCTTCAGACCTTCATCCTCTTCTGTAAATGAATCATCACACATTGTGATTGTGATCGATGTAGTAGTTTCTAGAATGAAAAGAGTCTCCATTAATATGACTACATCAGTAATACAAAGTCAGTTTTCAGAAAACCAAATAAAGGTTTAATACTGCCTTCAAAATGACCAATGTGATCAAATACAGACAGACACGTTAAAATAACAGACAAACATCTCAACAAATCAACAGTTTATGTAACAAATATAGCCATAATGAGTATATATTTTAAATATTTTAGTATAAAAATAGTGTACATTAAAATATTTATATATTTAATTAAATAATTAATTTATAGCGTTTATAGTTTTAACATTAACATTGATCCCACACTAAGATTGAAGCAGATTTAAGTCTTATGTGAAAAAAACTCAGATTTATAAAGTTGTTTTACAGTCAAAAACTTTTAGCTTCCCGGCCGTTTCCATGGTGACTCGTGAGATCTGTGATCCATTGACAGTGTCTTCATGTTGTTTCTGTGAGTATGTGAACTCTGAGTATCTTTAGGGAGATTAAACAAACTCTTCTCAGGTGTTTTTTGAACAGACAGACCCCGAGTAAACAAGTTGAGTTCATCAACAGAGAGTTCAGAGTTTAGCTGACGGTAAGTTAACCTGCTTTCTGGAATAAACCCCTGGACTGGGGAGCGTAGATCCACAAATTATTAAACCAAATTACATTTTCTTTTTGTTTAAAAGTGTAAAAAAACAATTCAATTGAATATTTTTTTATGTCATTCTAGATATGAAAACTGGAGCAGACAGGTTTGTGTCTATTACTGATGTTTGGATGTCTTGTCTTGATGCTCAGAGTCACTGCAGACAGCACTACAGAGATCTGACCACCGTTCACACTCAAGCTGTATTGAGTGTATTTGATGTAAACACCAAAGATATAAATGAGTAAAAAAACAAATGTGAAATGAATTAGAAATAAAGTGGTTTTGCAGCAGAGCTGAATGATATGTAAAATAAGATGCTTGTGGTCTAGTGGTTAAAAATGCTGAAGCAGAAAAACACCAAAATCAACATTAAGTCTTTATCCCTGCTGTTTTCCCTCAATGTTAATACTCGCGTAAACATTTATAGAGTTAATGACTTTAGCAATACTCAACTAAAGGAAACATTGATCACTTTAATGGTGACTTTAAATTAAAAATGTTCATTCAAATATTAACTTGAACCATAATATAATTCATGCTAGTTACTGTATTTTGAGACAAGAAACCAAGCTGAGAATAACCATACGGTGGAAATATTGCTGTCAAGTTCACTCCAAAAAAATAATCTTCTCCTTAGTAAATATCACAAAATTAAACATCTATATTCACTTAAAAAAGTGATTATTTTTCAGTGGGACATATTAAAAAAATCAATAAAAAATCCAACAGGTAAGATTTCTAAAGTGTACATATATTATTCAAGTTTATTTATCGAAAATAAATAAGGGTTTAACTTACAAATGATATTTTTAATATAAGCTTAAAGGTGTCCATCGACACGACTTAAACAAATATTATGGTTCGTTATAGATGTAATGTAATGTGTACACACGATTAAAGGTTAAAAAACGCTGTATTTTCCACATACTGTGTATGTTTGTATCTCCTCTTTGCTCCGCCTCTCTGAAACCTGCAGATATTTCACAAAGCTCTTACTGTGAAAAGCGAGGTGTGATTGGTCAGTTAACCAGTGAGTAGTGATTGGTGGAATACTGCAAGCGTGTGAAAGAAATGTAACGTCTCTTACCATATTAGTGCATCTTTTGTTCCGACACTTTCATTTTTGCAACTTTACGTTACTAACACACACGGGCAACTTATAACACGTATTCGTGCCAAACGACCCCTTTAATATTTTGGTGAATTGTAACAGAAATATTTGAGGATTATTTACTTGAACTGATCAGTTTTAAAATACAAATTATTAAGTTATTCCTACCAATTGTTTTTGTATTTAACTTCAACTGATTGAATACAATTTTTAGCTACAGTGATCACATTAGCATCATGTCTAACTCCATGGAAATCTTGAAAAGTAACATTTAGTCATCTAATCATACTTATGTTACGTTTGTAATATTTTATCTTATTGTTAGATATTAAGCATGTCCTATCAATTCGCTAAGCGAGAGACACCTAATTTTAAAGACTTCAAATCATGGTAAGTGGTCAGCTAATAAAGGATATTTTAGAATACTTTAATGTTTATTAAACGTTGACAGTATTTTTGTGTATAAGTTACACAATAGTGTTAGTTAGATTTCTAAATGTTGGCACATCAGTTTGTATGAGTTTGTATTATATGTTTGTAAAGAAAAAGTTTATTCCTTTTAATTTGATGATTTTACCTGACAACTAATGAAAACCTCAAATTCAGTAACTCAGAAAATTATAATATTGTGAAAAGGTTCAATATTGAAGACACCTGTCTTCAGGAAAGAATGCCAAATGCTGGCTACAGATTGATGAAAGGAGCACTGAAAGCACAATGTCATCGGCTTCAGTGGAACAGAGTCAAAGCTGCAATGCACCGGATAGATAGTCTTGGGATTCTGTCAAGAATGACTCAGTTGGGGTGTGTCATCAGACGGACATATTCTGTGCCATGCCCAAAGTACTTGGTACATATTGACACAAACCATAACCTGATCAGGTAACCTCTGTTTGTTACTTTATTTTTAACATGCTTTGTATGTTTTTGATTTAATTTCAAACATTGTTTAACATAATTACTTTTCTTTAGGTACAATATTGTGATATTTGCTGGGATTGATGGCTTTTCACGTAAGGTGAGCAACATTTCGAAATATTTCAAGTATTGTTCAAATGAACATCTGAAAATTAGCATCATGACGTATACCTAATTTTATAACTTAAAACTTATGTTTACTGGGTGACACATTATCTCAGATATGCTATCACCTATAGCAGATAGGTGCTTTTAAACACATACAAATATTTATATGCTTTTTTAGATAATGTATCTGAGAGCTGCAGACAACAACCGATCTGACACAACCCTGTGTTTCTTCAGTCAGGCAGCAGAATTTGGATTCCCGCTAAAGTAAAAAAAATCTCAGACAACCTAACTCTATTTCAAAGCAAAACTAATTAATATTACATTGCATATGACTGCAATTATAGATGTACACAGTAAAGAGCCAGACAGTTGCATTAATGTTTCATTGTTTAGAGTTCGAGCTGATCAAGGAGGAGAGAATGTTGGAGTGGCTTGTCCGATGTTTACTGTGCGTGGGCCAGACAGTAACTGCTTTATAGCAGGCAAAAGTGTCCACAATCAGAGGTAAGGTTGATTATTTCCTTTAAAGAAATAATTTCATAGTTATTTGATAGACTTGTAATGTAACTTGTCTTATTTTTTTGAAAGAGTTGAGCGACTCTGGCGTGACCTCTGGATAGGTGTCACCAGCTTGTTCTACTAAATATTGCACACGCTTGAGGAAGAGGACATGCTGGATATAAGTAGCACTCTTCACTTGTTTTGCTGCCATTATGTATTTTTGCCCCGACTTCAAGCAAATCTTGATGTTTTCTATGAAGGATGGGACAACCACCCATTGAGAGCAGAGCAAAATCTCACACCAAACCAGCTGTGGGAGATGGGCAGATGGAAAATCACATTACCAATCCAGAGGTATTGAAGCAATTGTCATTCAGAAAGTTTTGTTATACTGTAGTAACCAGAAATTAACTCCTGATGTTATCTAATGATGTCATGGTTAAATAATTGACCCATTTATCTTATGTTTTATGCTAGGAGATGAACATTCCTTATATTGACTGGGAGGACTGTGGGTACTCGGATGATGCGCACACTGTGGTGACTGTTCCACAGTTTGAGAGCCCTCTAACTCCAGAACAAATGGAGCAGTTGAGACAACACATCCATCCTTTACAACTCTCTGAGTCCAATGGCATGGACATATTTTTGAGCAAAGTTCAATATGTGCAAACTTAACTAATTGAAAGTTAATCTTTTTGGATGTAATGTGCTTTCAACTGTTAATTTGTACCAAAAGATGTCATTGAATAAATAACAGTTGTTGGCCAAACGTTTTATTGAACATGTAACAGTGATGTTTTTTACTATTGCAATAAGCAAATCAGCCTACTACCATCTCAGAAACATAGCCAGAATCAGATGTTTTGTCTCAAGCCAAGATTTAGAGAAACTAGTTCATGCTTTCATCACCAGCAGGGTGGATTACTGTAATGGACTCCTTACAGGTCTTCCCAAAAAGACCATCAGACAGCTGCATCTCATACAGAACGCTGCTGCCAGGATTCTGACCAGAACCAAAAAATCTGAGCATATCACTCCAATCCTCAGGTCCTTACACTGGTTACCAGTTACTTTTAGAATCAACTTCAAAGTATTATTAATTGTCTATAAATCACTCAATGGTTTAGGACCTAAATACATCTCAGATATGCTCATTGAATATAAACCAATCAGACTTCTCAGATCATCAGGATCAAGTCAGTTAGAGATAACAGTAGATACTTTTAAGTCCAGATTAAAAACACACTTGTTTAGCTGTGCATTCACAACCTGAGCACTGTGCTGCTTTACATCAACTGCACTTCAATTTCTAATTTATTTCTATTTTGCTCTTATTCTTTTTATATATACACTCACATTTTTAATCAATTTTATTGCTGTTTTATTGTTTCTTAAAATCTAAAATGTTTGTGATCTTAAATAATTTGCATTTTAAAGATACGTTTTATTCTTTCTGTCGATCATTTTATGTAAAGCACTTTGAATTGCACTTGTGTATGAAATGTGCTATATAAATAAACTTGCCTTGCCTTGACACCATTGGGTTCGGGGGAAACTAACTGCCCTGACAGAACGTTCGCAGCTGGCTACACGATGGACGCCTGGGAGAGATGGCGGACATCCGTGGAGGACATCGAAGACATCTACCTATTCAGAACCATCATAATAGGTCTTGTGCTGATTGGATTAGGCTTTGCCCTGGGTTATCGAAGAATTCATAAAACGGGAACAGCTGTCCAACGCCTCACAAGGCTGCCTGTATCGATTGAAGCTATTGGAGATCTAAATGGACAATAAGATATGTTTATGTTCAGCTGTGAAATGAAACGCAGGAAAATTCATGTTCATGAACTGCATGATCACTTTTTAAATGTAACAGCATACACAGTTTTTATGCAATAAATATACACGCTAGATTTGTATTACATCTGTAAACTATTATATGCTCAAATAGTGCTACAAACACAGCAGTCAGACCATGTAATAGTTCAAATATAATGATGGTGTGAAAACATTATGACATTTTCTCATCGATTTATATCTACAGGATTGCTGGTGTGTCTCTTTTGCCATCTATTCATTGTCCATCAGCACCATCTACTGTACAGGAGAGAAATAGATCATTAGAGTCAATATTTTACGAAATATTTTGTGAAAGGTCAGTTTGCAGGACTTTCGCTTCGTTTTATCACATCACCCACATTGTGAATTTAAATGTATAGTTCACCCAAAAATATAAATTCTGCCATAAGATGTCTGCTAAAGATCTGGAAAAAATTTGCTGTGTAAAAACATCTAATGCACGTCTTAGAATGTGCAGTTTTGCATCCATTCTTAATCATAAACATCTTTCAGACAAGATTTCGATGATAATGGACAGCAGACATCTTAGAGTCCTATAACAGATGAGAGAAAGATAAAAAAAATGTAATTCAGGTTTAAATAGGGAGACATTTCAGGTCTTTTAGCACAGCTCGTTCAGGAGCATTTGCTTTTAGACAGAATGCAGTTTAAAGTGTCTAGTACATGCATGGGCAATTTATAACACACCAAAAGTAAGTTTTCTTGGGGATCAAAAGTAAAATGATCGTCTTTTTTCTGTATCGTGACGTATACCGGTGTGAAATTTCTGGAATGAGAAAAAAATGTTGGGCTGGTGTGCCGTTCCCTCCTGACCATAAGTGAAGAGAGGTCACTTTGAGAGGTGGAGGAGGGTCATGTTTTTGATTAAAGATTACAAGTCCAAATATTTATAAATAATGATGTGCACAGATAAATAATTTATAATAAATACTTCACTACTGAGTAAAACAGTGCCAGCAGCCATACATCACCCTGTAGCCTGAGCCTGGTTAGTACTTGGATGGGAGACCTCCTGTGAAAGCTAAGTTGCTGGTGGTAAAGGTGTAAGTGAGACCATCCTGGGGACACTACACTGAAAAAAGCATCGTCCTTCGGATGAGACTTTAAACCTAGGTCCTGACTCTCTTTGGTCATTGAAGATCCCATGGCACTTCTCGTAAAAGAGTAGGGGTGTGACAGGTTTACTGTGGTTGCTGTCGCATCATCCAGGTGGATGCTGCACACTGGTGGTGGATGAGGAGAGACATATGATTGTAAAGCACTTTGGGTGTGCAGCAACACAGAATAAAGTGCTATCTAAATGATTTATTCATTCATAAAACAATTAAAATGATAATTTTAAAGTTCATGTAAGAATCCTAACATTTGCTGTAAAACGTTTCCATTGAACACAGGAGGGGAAGCTATATTTAAGTGTCGTCACAATATAGGTGAAAGAAGATATATAACAAAAGTGGAAGCCAATGCACAATATGACATCTGATAGGAGAACTCTGAGGATATTGTAAAATTAAGATTTGTACTTAATTTTGTGCTCACCTTTATGACACAGAAAGGTCTTAAGGTCTTTGCAAATACAGTCTTAAAAATCATATACGATATTTTTATTTGTCTTCTTAAAAAAATTTCACAAACAAAAACTTTGAACACTGAGTCTGATGCATATTTAATAATCTATTGCCCAAAAAATTGCAAAACAAAACAAAATTTAGTCTCTAAGCTGTGAACACGATTTTGTTGTACTCTCTCTTCTTAAAAATAGAAAAATAAAGAGGAAATATTAGGTCCATTCAATCCTGAGGTTGAGTAAGGAGGAAGGAGAGTTTCATCTCCTTATCAAGGAACTGCTGGATTATCCTGAGCGATTTAAAATTGAATTCAGGATGTCAGTAGCTAAATTTGATGCTTTGCTAGCAAATCCCCTAAAAACGTAAATTCTGTCATCATTTAACTCACATTCCAGCTGTTCCAAATCTGTGAAGACAGGGGAAGTTATGTGGAAGAATGTTTGTAACCAAATAGTTATTGGACCCCACCGACTACCATAGTAGGAAAAATTACTAAGTAAATGTATAAGCTATTTTTCTTACTATGGTCATCATTGGCGGTCCAAGAACTGTTTCACTGTACTAATATATAATAATAAAAAATAATATATATTTATTTATAATTTCAACTATTGGTAAATACAAAATGAATATGCACATTACACAGACATAAGGCCAGACCTTCTCATTTCTGTTTGCTTTCTGGACTTCTGGGCTGCGTGCTTAAAAACGAGACCTTAGAAGGTTGAAGCCTTCAAATTGGGACACAGCTAAAGTATATGTAGTTCAGGTAATGAGTGAATGAGGAACAGGTGCGTGTGATCAATAGTGTGGCCAACTGAGGTCTGGTGATGGGGGCGTGGCTAACAGAGCGTCTGAGTCCTGACAGAGATCAATATCAGACTTTTTATTCAGCAATTATGCAAAATCAAAAGAAGTTTAAGCTGG
The DNA here is from genome assembly GCA_008369825.1 of Triplophysa tibetana. NCBI lineage: Eukaryota > Metazoa > Chordata > Actinopteri > Cypriniformes > Nemacheilidae > Triplophysa > Triplophysa tibetana. The sequence goes on from CM017897.1 coordinate 21,301,037, forward strand.
AATTAACAGACATAAGTCAACACACAATTCAGCTACGTTACACAAATACAATAAAACAAACAGTTACACAAACCTTCAGACTCTGTATGTTAGCATATTTAAAGTGTAAAATACTTTTGTTCTGCTGAACACAAAGAAATAACTTGGAAGAATTTGTGTAACCAAACAAAATATTAATATAGTCAATGGTGAAGCAGAACTTTTTTCAACATTCTTCAAAATATCTTCTTTTGTGTTCAACAGGGAAAAAATACAGGTTTAGAAGAATGTGAAGGTGAGTAAATGATGACAGATGTTTCATCAGTTTAATACAGGCGTAACAATAAGTATTGTTTAAAAGCATAACACACATATTTATAGAATCTGATCAAATAAAGCTCGCTGTAATTTATTCATAAAGAGGATTTTATTCCAAAACTGACATCACTGTGTCTTCTGGATAAGCGTTCTGAGTCCTTCTTCTGTTTTCTGAGAAGATAAAAGTCAATAAAAATGATGAAGTTCTGCTGTTTGTTTTCTGGATTGTTTCAGGTGAATGTGAATGATGATGATGATGATGAAAACTCACGCGCTCTTCCTGCAAAGATGAGCTGAAGAAGAATGACAGTAGGAGCAGCAAACACTGACAACTCAACAATCACTAGAATCACTAGAAGACACAAGAACACCATTAAATCCATCAAACTCTCAAACACTAAACATGAGAAACAAACACAAGATGAGTTCAGTGAGAGTTTCACTCATGTATGTAACAGGACACATGGATCACAATCAACACTTCATACCTCTTATTATTATTGATGTTGTAGATGATGCTGTAAAATAACAAAGTTTAGTTAAGATGAGTCATAATGTGGAAACACACACACACATACAGAAGATGATGAATGTTCAGAGACATCATACTGTAGAACATTACAATCATATTTCATGTTTATGTCATTTCTTCATCATCAGTACAGAGTTTAATGACTGAAGTCACTTTGAGTTCAGGACACTCCTGTCAGAGTGATGTCTTACCTGTAAATCTGACAGTATATGTGACTGAGGTCTTGATGTCATTCTTGTGTTTGAGCACACATCTCAACTCTGTGTTGTACACTCAAAAATAATCCAGTTGCTAAGTAAAATTAACCCAAATAAACAGCTATATTAATTTAATAATTTCTTTTAAAATCGTTTAAGTGTTTTTTTTAGTAGGACATATTTAAAAAATCCATTAAAAATCAAACAGTTATTTTTTCTAAAATGTACATATATTATTTAAGTTTTATAATGAAAATAAATGAGTATTTAACTAACAAATTATATTTTTAATATACCCTTAATATTTAGGTGAAATCTAATAGATATATTTGAAGATCATTTACTTGTACTGATCAGTTTTAAAATCTAAATATATTAAGTAAATCCTATAAATTGTCTTATTGATTTAACATCAACAAATAAAATTGAGTAACTTTCGCGGCTTAAGTGATCACGTGCGCATCACGTCTGCGTGCTTTCCTCAGCAACAAGTCTACCCATCTGCTCTCCGCGCCTCGGAAATCTTGGTAAGTAACAATTAGTCGGCTAACGTTAATTATACGTATGTCTGTAGTACTTTATCAAATAGTTTAATATTAAGAATTTACTTTTAACGGTTTTTGTATTTTACTTCAGCTAAAAAGGGAACATCGACTAACCTCCACTTCGCGGCTAAGCGGGAGCAAGCTAAACGGTTTCTCTTGAAAATCCTGGTAAGTTACGTTAATCAGCTAATACTGCATATTTTAGTAAAACTATAATCAAAATATAAATAAACTGTGGCGTTGTGTTCGTGTATAAGTTACACAGTGTTAAGTGTTAAGCAGTGTTAAGTTAGTTTTCACAATGTTGTCGCAGCCGTTTGTATTGTAAGCTAGTACCATTGACTATTTTTTTAATGGGTTACTTGGTACTCTTTGAATCACCTTGTATTTATTATTTCAACCGAAAAAAAGCTAATAAGGGATATTTGAATGTATAACGTCCTGTGGAACGTTAATCATGGTCTTACAACTAGACGTGGGTCTCATCAGCTCATCAACTGTATGGGCTGACATTACAGAGCCCTTTTGATTTTCGTGTGATACCGGACTCCGAGAATAAGTGGCGCTGTGGAGTTTTCACCGTATGCGTCTCAACCTTTATGGGGACGCGAACACACGAACGCAGATATTTTCCAAACCGCTGTGTTTGCTATACTGTTTGGCAATTCCGCCACACGCAAACGCAGTACCCGAAGATTTTCCAAAATTTGAGCACAGAATTAGCAAAAACGTATATCCCACTGAAATACTGTCCTATCCAGTGCCCAAATTTATGTACCTGATATTCTGATTCACAACCTAGGGTGTAGATTGAGATGCAGCTATTGTGGAGTAGATAGTCATCTTATAATAGAGGTTAATTCCAGGGCGAACTTACTTGCATTTTCTTATGAATTTTAATTGAAGAGTTTTAAAATAATTTTCTTTTGAGTAAAACATGTTTTAATGTTATACAGCTTTGAAGCTCAATGTTGGTCTCTTTGTTTGTCATGGGTTTTTTATTAAAAATGCATTTCCCAATGGAGAACAAGAAAATTGCTGTTAATTTTTGTAACACCTTCCCCAGTAAACTTTAGGATGTCACCTGTAATATGGTTTGCAGCACCCTGAAGGGAGGCTATGCTTTTGTATATCTTGTAACATACGGGCTGAAAGTTAGGGTGAAGTCTAACCAGCCATCTTTACAATGTGTCTACAGAATTCTGCTGATCATACCATCACTGTGGAAGAGGAGTTGGCAGAGGAGGCTATTAAAATCTACATGCTGCAGAGCAATTGGGTGGTCACCGATGTAGGAATAGTGATTGAGGGCATCACTGTCCTCAAAAATCTTGCGAATCTCATAAGAGCTTGCTCCTATCTTTTGGGTCTCACTTACTCACTGGATCTGAGATATCCCAAGACTCACAGATACTCATTTGAAGTGTTCCAAAAACTTCTTCTTGAATTGGATCCAGCAAAACTGTCTGTTAAGGTTCAGAGACTAAAAAAACAGCTGCTTGGATAGACTATTCAAGATCATCCCACAAAATGGGTACCTGTTTGAAAGTTTTACAATCTTATTGATTGTCTCCAAGTGATAGTTCTTGATCTTGAACAGCTCTACTATTGAAGATCATCGCAATGAATGGGTATCCCTGTTGAAATGTTTTTGATTGTTTGTGTTAACGGATAGTTTGCTCAAAATTTTGTTATGTTTTCATGAAACACTCACCCTTAAATTGTTCCACACCTGAACATGTTTCTTCTGTTGAACACAAAAGAGGATATTTTGAAGAATGTTCGTAACATTCTGATATTTGATGAACACCATTTACTTTGCATAGTATTATTTTATTACCGTGGAAGTCAATGGGGCCCAACCATCTGTTTACCAACATTCTTCAAATATATTCCTTGGTATTTAACAGAAGAAAACAATTATACAGGTTTAGAACAACTTGAGGATGAGTACACAATGACAACATTTTCATTTTTGGTTGAACTATCCCTTTAATGTGGCAGTTACAATAGTAATTAATCTATTGCTGTAAAGGTGGGTGATATGGTTGGGATTCACCAGTAAGGTTTATTCTTTAAGGCTATTTTACATGCGAAATACTTCAATGTTATGATGATTTTTAGAATGAATTCACATTGTCAAATGTTTAATTCACAAATACATTTTGTAATTTAAATAATGTGTGCACATGTGCTTTCTTTATAACTTGGTTTTATTATTCATTGTAAAGTACTCTTGGAGTAAAGGGTAAATACAATTTAAACAAGTAAATGTAACATTTTGATAATTGATAGTCCAATATTACATTAAATGCACATTTAGTAAATAGTGAAGACAAAAAAGTGCTATATTTTCAATTATATGTACTCATTTATTTTGGTGAAACAATTTACACTAAAAATTATTAGTAAATGTATAGCTGCAAAATCAATGAAATTTACTGTTCAAAAAGAGTAAATTGCAATAAAAAATATAAGTAAATCTGAATAACTCTACTCGATTATATTTGTCACATAAAATAATAAAGTTATTCAGATATCAAAAATAAAATATATTAAATCTACTCGATTTTATTTGTTGTATATATAAATGGTGTTACTCAGATTTACTTAATGTTTTTAATTTGATTTACTCAATATAAACAGTATATATGATTGAATTCACAGCTATAAAATTTACTCAATTTTTTTTTGTGTAAATTGTTTCACCAAAAAAATTCGCAGTAAATCGCAGTAAAACACTTTAGAGTGTAGTCTTCATTCACGAGTGTTGTAGTCCGAGAGATGAGACAGCGTTCATCTGATCTAATCTGATATCTGGAGTCTGTCTGTAGATCAACATCAGTCTGATTCATCCACACCAGCTGAAATCCATCATCACTGGACACATGATCACAGTCAAATGAAAACAGCTGACAGGAGAGATTGACAGATGTGTTTGCTCTTATCTCAGTCTGTGATGATGATGATGATGAAGACACTGAAACACAAATCACACAACACACTCTCAGTACTCATGAGTTTCAGTGAAAACACAAGAGATAAAGAGAACTGTGATCTGAAGTTAAACATGATTCATATAAATGAAGAGAAACACTGACCGTGAAGAACATGTAGATAAACATCTGAATCAGGTCCATGTTGACTTCCATTCACATATTGTCTGCAGGTGTAACTTCCACCATCATGTTGTGTTGTGTTATAGATGTTGAGAGAGCAGTCAGACTCAGATCTCTCTGTGTTATTCTTCTTTATTCCTCCAGTAAACACTTCTACTGCAGATGATGTTGTATAATTAAAGTAGATCCATGTAGTTGAGGAGCATTGATGAAGAGCATCATTACAGGACAGAGACACACTTTCACCAGAACTGATGAACACATCAGTCAATTCTGCTCCACTCACACCTGAAACAGCAGATGACATTATTCATATTAAAACATGACAATATATTAAAACAGCTCAATATTTATCTCCTAATGACAGATAGATTTTTATTATTTTTACATCTCATAATTCAGAAGTTTTGGCAGAAGATAATGTGATCTAGTTCCTCTATCATTGACTCTTGACATCAGACTTTTGAATTTGAGTAAAAAGTCAGGCTCACAATGCCACCAAAATCAGATTTTTGCTCATATGCGACCCAGATCTGTGTACTGCATGATAGCTTGAACAGGACAAACACAATGAAATACGATCTTTTTTAATCTGTTCTGAGCCACTTCCATATGTGGTCCTTAATCAGATACAGGTCTGATGTTTCGCAATGCCACCTCAGTCTGAACGGTCATAATGGAATTCATACGAGGTTTGCATCATTGTAGATCGACTTGCATCATAATTCTGAGCTAATTTAAAGCTTCACGCACTATTCTATTGACGGAAGTGCACTTTACAGCTCGGCTGCCAAACTTTAAGCATCACATTATAAACATAATCCCTGCACTGTCTACCGCACGTGAGCCACACGATGCGATGCAACAAATAACTATAGAATCCGTTATAATAATCCGGACTGCTCCATTAATGCTGTAAAATCGCACCGCGAGAACAATCCACTCAGCACCACTTTAAATCAAAAACGCTCGCTGACTTGACCTTTGCTTCATTCTGTATGAAAGCATGCTGCCTGTTACGTGTTAAGGTTGTTTTGAGCATGAGCATCAGTTTATAACCATCACCAGTTCACACTGGAATCTGATATTGGCCACATTTAAAAAATACTGAGAACAGCCAAACAAATAAAATCTGATCTGAGAAAAAAAATCAGAATTGAGCAGTAAGACTTGAAGTGTGAACGTGGCTTAAGACACATGAACTCTATGATAAATGTGACATGAGATGAAACTGAACATGTTTGTCAGAATGTCAGTGAGAGTAATGAAATGAAATCTGATGAAATAAATGTGTTGTATAGTTTACCTGTGAATAGTGAAGAGAGAAGGATCAGTCCCAGCAGACATATATCACTCTTCTCAGTCATGTTGTGTTTCTCTTACTGAGTCTCTTCTCATCATCTACTTATAGTTCTTCTGAGAACATTTGTTGCTCTTCCTGTGGTTTCTCATTTCCTCTTTTCTCATAGAGAGAGTCATGACACTATTATAGACTAAAACACATTCTGTAGTTTAATGGTGATATTTGTAAATGTCTTCTGTTGTCTTAAAATAATTGGACACAGTGCTCAGTTATGACTTTAACAGTACTAACATGATGAAGGTTTTCTCCAAGTTCATTTAACCAACCAGGGTTTTCACTTCTCCATTCTTCTTATATCTGCATGCAAACAAAAGCAGAACAATAGTGAGGTCATCTTCACATTTCTTCAAAACCACAGATCCACAGATTACTCATGATGCAGAAGACACGCACATTAATGAACACATTAACTCTGTCACAGATTATATCAATATGTCAACTGATAATATCATGGTAAGAAATCCTTGGATGTGGAATGCATGAAGAACGGTTTACACTTAGTCACAGACCACATGGGGAAACATAATGATGAAAAACCCTGTGACACGGGTCATTCTTGATCTGAACACATTCAATGCTCGGTCTGAGGCCAGAAACAGCACCTAGGGCATATGTGACCAGCTCAGTTTCTGGAGAACTACTGTCCTTCTGAATCTGTGAGGCTTTAAAAACAAACTTCATGGTTTCTTAGACGCTTCTGACACATTTCTCTACTTCGCCATCTGGTGGTCGATAAAAATCGACTGTGTCACTCAATTGTTTTGTTCATTGAAATGTTATTATAAGCGTTGTAGTATATTTAATATATGATTTAATAATATAGACCATTAGAAAGATTGCAGCTCGTCTGCTTGGAGGGATAGAGTTTTGCACAATATAATTACAATGAAGACTTTCTGTTTTTGATTTTTACTTCCAGTAAACTTTTGTCGTTTCACCTTCTAAATATTTGAGATTTATTATTTAAACTACTTACAATTGTACAATGTACAATACATTTTTTATAATTAAATTAAATTATTACATTCTTAATTTCAAATATATAATTGACTTTATTTGCATTTTATAACGTATTTAGTGAAGATCTTGTGTTTTAACATTATGAGCAATGTGCAGTTTTGTAGTTGGATGGAGCATGCTGTTGGGATCAGTACTGGAGTTATCCAAAGCGACTTACATAGAGTTAGGGAGCAACAAGCGATATGTCATACAGGAGCCATAATACATTAGGTGCCAATACAAAGTTACTAGTTTCAACAAAAGCTAGACCACTACCTGTTGAGAGAAAGAGTTAGTGAGGTTTTTTTTAAATTAATTTATTTGTCTGTCAGGTATTCACAGCAGAGATGGGTTTTGAGTAGTTTTTTGAATGTTGTGAGAGATGTGTTGACCGGACAGAGTTAGGAAGAATGTTCCACCAGGAAGGAGTTGTGAAGCGGAATGAGCGGGAAAGCGATTTACTGTCCTTATGAGAAGCCAATACAAGATGCCTCTGGTTTGCTGAACGCAGGGATCTTGATGGGGTGTAGGGTTGCAGGAGGGTGTGAAAGTAACCCGGTGCAGATCCAGTGATAGTCCTGTAAGCAAGCATTAGTGACTTGAATCTGTTGCGGGCTTCGACGGGCAGCCAGTGGAGAGAGATGAAAAGGGGTGTCACATGAGCCCTTTTGGGCTGTTGGAAGACGAGGCGTGCTGCTGCGTTCTGGACCAGCTGGAGCGGTTTGATAGCCTTTGAAGGAAGACCAGCAAGGAGAGCATTGCAGTAGTCCAACCTTGAGATTACCAGGGCCTGGACAAGGAGCTGTGCTCCGTGAGATAAGGTCTAACCTTTCTAATGTTTAAGGCGTATCGGCATGACCGTGTTGTCTTTGCAATGTCATCATTGAAGGACAGCTGTTCATCAAATATGACTCCGAGGTTCCTGGCTGTTTTGGAAGGAGACTGTATCCTCTAATCATAAATATACAAAAAAGAGCTTTAAAATTCTACACGCACCTTAAGAACAGCGACACAGACACATTCCATCACAAAGCCCTAAGCCATCAAGAGCTGAGCCCAGAGAGAAACCCCTTCATCCAACTGATCTCACAACTAACTCTACAACCCCAAACATGCCCAAGACAACCCCAAACCCCAGCCAGACTAAACCAAATGATCAAAAGACAAAAAGAGAAATATCTCAAACACTGGACAGAAGCAACAGCTCAGCAAAGTAAACTGGAATGCTATCTGTCACTAAAGAGAGAATATAAAGTGTCAGAATACCTCATAAGCGTATCAGACCCTAAACTAAGAAAAGTGTTGAGCATGTACAGACTCAGTGATCAGCAGCTCACTGTAGAGACGGGCAGACACAGACACACATGGACACCGAGAGAAGAGCGACTGTGTCCACACTGCACACACAATCAAGTGGAAACAGAGCTGCACTTTCTCCTCTCCTGTGCCAACTACACACAAATCAGAGAAACATTCTTCCCCCAGTTTACAAACTTACACAAAAACTTCCAGCAGTTTCAACAAAAGGACAAGATCTCATACATACTGGGAGAAAACTCAAGAAGCTCAAACCTGGCTGCAAACTGACATTTTCATCCTCATTGATAACTTCAATTAAATGTATTTTTATTTTTCTGTTTATATTGAGATATATATATATTTACGTATAGACTTTTAATTGTATTCTATCTCATTTTTATCTTAATCTGTATTTGTGCATGTTTATATTTAATTTTGCTTTGGCAATGTAAATTTATTTTATCATGACAATAAAGCTCCTTTGAATCTTGAATCTTGAGAGAGAGAGAGTGAGAGAGAGAGAGAGAGAGAGAGTTGAGCAGCAGCAGCAAGATGTGCTCCTGATCATTTTACTTTTTAATCTTATTTAAAAATAAGACAGACATTCAGTTTTAACATATTCAAGACAAGAAAACTATCTTCAACATTTATTTGATGAAAGAAGATTTAAAATAACAAAGAAAACCAGCAGAAGACAACTGGCTGAAAACAGCTTAAAAAAGTCCTACAACAACCTGCAGAAAGGGAAGAAAATAAGAAATTTCAATGTGAGTACAGATCTGCAATCAACAAATCTTTATTTTAAAGGAAAATTGTCAAAAAGGCGTTACTTTGGACGGATTAATCTTCAATATAGCGGCCAAGATTCAGTGGACAGTTACATATTGATAGAACAACAGATAACTGTCAGCAACTGTCAAAATATTTGAACAATGACAGAATCAGTCCCCATTGCATACCCATCTAATGCTACAAATGAGAGCTTAAAGAAAAAGCATAAAGAAAAGCTCCTCAAGCACAAAGTAGAAACCCTGTTCTCAGACTTGTACAAGAGTGGAGAGGTCAGTAACATCATATTTTACACAGAAGACCCTGAAGCCTGGCACTTAGCCATTGGACAGCATTACTCAACAGTCATCAGAAAGGGCATCAACAACGGATGGAAACTACAGATTAAAGAAGAAGATTCGGATTTGATCATGACAACAACCAACCTGTATAAAAATGGGATTGTGTTGATTCAGGGAAATCTGAAACGGTTTGAAAAACACTTCCCTCAGATAAAAGAAAAAGCTCAACAGAATAATAACAACTCAACAACACTGAAGCAGTCAGCAAATACCTTCACCTTTCAATCTAAAAATGACGACAATGAGGAAATCTCTCTTCTTCACAACATCATCTGTGACATGAAGGAAAAATTCTCAGAGATGGAGCTGGAACTGGTTCAGCTGAGAGACGAGATACATGGAGGAATACAACAAACCAAACACACCGACAAAGAAGAGGATAATCGCACAGAAATAGCAAAACTAAAAGAATAACTTCAAGAACTGAGAAATAAGAGAGAAGAATACAACAATCAACTTTGTAAAATGAGACAAGAGATGGAATAGTTAAGAGAAGACAGAGAATTATACAGAAAACATCTGCCAGCCCTGAAGGAACAGGTGACACAAACAGAAGAACATCAACCCAATTCTCCTCCAACTACAACAGACACAGACTCCAGCAGTCCTCCTCTATCTGACTCCTACAATCAAACACAGCCTCAGATTATACTCCTGATGGACTCCAATGGCAAATTTATTGATGAAAATAAACTGTGCCCGAGGAGAAACGTCCGGAAAATATGGTGTCCAAACACACAGAAGGCCCTGGAGCTTTTGTGTGAAGAACAACTGGGTTCCCCGACTCACATCATCATTCACACCGGCACCAATGACCGGAGAGCCCAGCAAGAAAGAGTAGCCACAGCTCTCATGAATGTGATAGACAAGGCTTCCTCCAACTTCCCCAACTCCAAAGTGATCCTCTCCACCCTGTTACCGCGCTCAGATTTCCACCCAGGCACCATCAGGCATATCAACGCAAGAGTGTCTAGACACTGTGCTCTAAAGCCCAACGTTCACCTAACTCATCACCCCACTCTGAATCTGAGGAGCCTCTACGATCACGTTCATCTCCACAGAGAGGCTGTACCCATCTTTGCTAAGACTCTGAAGGACATGACACTGAACCGCAGCTCAACCACACCGCAGCGACCACACGGACCCCTCACAGAGCCTCTTCAGCGCTTCACTTCTGACCAGAGAAACCCCAGGACAGACTCCAGGCCTCCCCGTGAAAGACACCAAAGAACAAGACCGGCAGTCCCCTCTCCTTCACACGGACATGAACCGTATCCAGACACTCAGAGCTACGTGGAAGCTGTCAGCAAATCACTGATTCACTCCAACAGCAGCACGGTACCTGAGTCCACCTCCTCCCCATCCAGAGACCTCAAAAACATACAACACATGCTGTCTTTGTTGTGCTCTCATCCAAGGGTTAGTGAATAAAAGAAAAAAGTATAAAATATTAATAGGCCTAAATGAAAATGTAAATGTATATTTTTGATAATGTGATATATGTTTCAATGATATCAGTATATGATCAAACGCATTTATAATACTCAATTTTTTTTTCTTTTTTTTACTGGTCAATTGAAGAAGCTAATGTCTGTCTTGTTTTTGAAATACACTACAGGATCAGTTAATGCGCTCATATTCTTTAAAAATCTCCTGTTGGAATATCATGGACTTAAGTATTAAGAGTAATCATTCAGACTTCAAAAAAGAAATTCATAATTCTGACATTATAATTTTACAGGAAACATGGAATGTAAAAGATCTATCCACTGGCTGTCCTATTGGATTTAGAGAAATAGTTTTACCATAAACTAAACTAAGGGTGGTGACTAAAGGAAGAGACTCGGGAGTAATGATCATATGGTACAAGACAGAACTATTAGACTCCATTACAATTATAAAAACTGGTGAATTTTACATTTGGTTAAAAATCCATAATCTCCACTGACCGTCACATATTCTTGTGTTCTACATATTTACCCCCGGCTGAATCTCCCTATTATAGCGAAGAAATCTTTTCCATCCTACAAGATGAGATCTGCATTTTACAGACAAAAGGCAATGTTATATTGTGTGGCGATTTAAATGACAGAATTGGAAATGAGCTAGACTTTATCAACACACAGGGAGACAAATATATTACAAACAACAACCATCTTTGACTCTTTTGGCTGTTATACATATCATTCTTTTCTGGGTAACAGCACTGTAGATTACTTCATAACAGACATTGATCCGGTGCATCTCAGAGCGTTCACAGTCAGTCCTCAAACACCTCGATCAGATCACTGTAAAATGACATTACATTTAAAGCTAACTCCAACCACTGAAACATGCACACAACCCTCACAATTACAAAATCTGCAACCATCCTACAAATGGACAAAAAACAGCCGAGAGAACTATCAAATTGCAATGGAAAGTCAAAATATCAAACTATTGTTAGACAAATTTACGATGGACACCTATCCACCCAATAAAGCAGGCACAAATCTGGCACTACATGATATTACAAACATATTTCACCAATTAGCATCCATGTGCAATTTGAAAAGATCTTCAAAAAGTTTTATCCAAAGCGACTTACAGTGCACTTATTACAGGGACAATCCCCCTAGGAGCAACATGGAGTTGAGTGTCTTGCTCAAAGACACGCTGGTGGTGGCTGCTGGGATCGAACCAGCAATCCTTTTGATTTATCCAGTTCAGTGGTTTAACTCACTAGACCACCATCTCCAAAGAAAAGTGGTTGACAACGAGTGCCAAACTATTAGAACAACAGTATGAAATCTTTCCAATACAAAACACAGAGACCCTGACAATCAAGAACTCCGCCATCAATTTCATGAAGCTCTGAAACTATACAAACAAACTCTCAGAACAAAGAAGGAACAACATACAGAACAGCTGTTTAGTGAAATAGAGGAGTCAATAAAAACCAGTAACTTTTGGAATAAGTCTCTATAGTCCACGGCAACATGAACTGGCCATCCAAAACGGGAACATATGGAAGACACACTTTGAAACATTGTACAAAACAACAGAATTTAATTCTGCACAAAATGAAATAAAAAGCAAATTTGAAATTATAATAAATAAGATTAAAGATATTCAAAATCCCCTTGATTTCCCAATCACAGTAAATGAGCTCACAGATAGATTGAATGAATTAAAACCAAACAAAGCATGTGGCATTGATGGAATTTTAAATGAAATGATTAAATACACCATTGAAAAATTCAAGATGGTGATAACCAAATTCTTTAACATAGTTTTAAGTGTAGGATATTTTCCGGACACCTGGAATCAAGGTCTAATTACACCCATCTTTAAACAAGGAGACAAATTGAGCCAAACAATTACAGAGGCATATTTGTCAACAGCAACGTGGGGAAAATATTCTGTTCGATCATTAATAAAAGACTGCAAAACTTTCTCCAAGACCACAAAATACTGGAGAAAAATCTAATTGGATTTCTGACCCAAAACAGAAAATCAGACCACATTTATACCCTCCACAATATCATCGACAAACATGTCCATTAAAACAAAAGTAAAGTCTTTGCTTGTTTTGTTGATTTTGAGAAGGCCTTTGACTCCATCTGGCATGAAGGTCTTTTCCTGAAACTATTAGAAAAAGAGATTGGAGGGAAAACTTTTGATTTAATCAGCAGCATGTATAAGAACAACACATGTGCAGTGAAAATGGAAAACAAACGATCAGAATTTTTCTCACTATGACGAGGCGTCAGACAAGGTTGTCAATTGAGCCCCACTTTATTTAAAATCTATATAAATGAATTAGCCAAAGCATTGAATAATTCGACCGCTCCAGGCCCGATCCTGACTGAATCAGAAATCAAATGCCTCCTCTTCGCAGATGATTTAGTCATTCTGTCAGACACAAAAGAGGGACTTCAACAGCTTCTTGACATCATAGATACATTCAGTCAAACGTGGGCCCTTAAAATTAACCTCAGAAAAACAAAAATAATGATTTTTCAAAAGAGATCCAGGTGTAGGGAAAATCATTTTATATTCAGAGCAGGAAATCAAATTCTCCAACACACGAAAGAATACACTTATCTGGGACTAAGAATAAGTTCAACAGGAAACTTCAATCCAGCTGTAAATGATTTGAAAACAAAAGCAATGAGTCTTCTACATGATTAAAAATACAATTCAATATGAAATTCCAAATCAGACATGGTTAAAACTGCTAAAAGCAATAATTGAACCCATTGCATTATATGGCAGTGAGATATGGGGACCACTTAAAACTCAAGACTTCTCTAAATGGGAAAAAGAAGAAACTGAAACTCTACATACGCTCATTTGTAAGAGCATACTTAAAGTAAACAGATCCACACCAAACAACTCATGTAGAGCTGAATTAGGACAATACCCCTTACTGTTGAATATACAAAAAAGAGCTCTGAAATTCTATAAGCACCTGAAAAACAGTGATCAAAGCTCATATCACGCTCAAGCTCTGCAGTACCAAGAGCAGAACCCTCACAGAAGTCCCTTTCTACAACTGATACTTCAACTTCACCCAAACCAGCACCACACTATCTGGCCTAACCAAGTGATAAAAATACAAAAACAAAACTATATTGCCTATCGGAAAGATGCAACAAAAACACAAAAGAAGATGGAACTCTATCTACATCTGAAAACTGACTATAAACAAGCAGAATACTTGAGCTGTGTGAAAAATCCTAAAGTGAGAAAGACAATAAGTAAATACAGATTGAGTGATCACTCTCTAGCTGTAGAAAGAGGACGACACAGACAAAGATGGCAACCGCAAGAAGAGAGACTGTGTTTATTGTGTTCTCAGAGAGCTGTAGAAACAGAAGAACACTTCCTCCTGCACTGTGATCACTATCAGAATATAAAATCTGAATACTTCACTCAATTTCAACAAATAACACCCACTTTTATGGCACTCCCAAATGCAGAAAAATGAATGCACATCTTGGGAGAAAACTCCAGATTAATCACAACAGCAGGAAACTTTTTTACAGCTTGCCATAAACATAGAGAATCAGCCAGTGGCCAAAAATAAAATGTAAAATTTATTTTGTATGTAACTGTAAACATTTTTTGTTTATTTATTTATTTGTTTATTTATTTTTCAGTATCTGTATCTACAAGGCTTTTGAAGTTATGTATAATATTTAGTTTAAATTTAGCCATTGATTTACGCATTTTGTTTTGTATATTCATTCTTTATTTGTTGTTTTGTTCATTGCTAATGAAATGACCAATGCTTTGGCAATACTGTACAAGTCATGTCAATAAAACTCATTTGAATTTGAGAGAGAGAGAGAGAAAGAGAGAGGGATATGAGCATAGTTGCCAAGTCCGGTTATAATCTGCGACTTTGGGCTTGTTTTTTTATCAAAAATATTTGTTGCTTGTTAGGAAAATTTGACAAGAATTCAAAGTGCAGGCGCGTGACGTTGTAATCCAAGCGATGACATTTAGATGGACATAACTAAAACATGTAAATTTGAGAAAACAATGGCACCATCAAAGTGGTCCAAGTATGGAAAAAAGTACAACAAAGCCATTTAAGGCTATTATCTTTTTCTTCTTTTCCATCTCTCACACCCTATTCTGCACAGGTCATCGAAGATGAGTGGTTAGAGCGTGCCCTCACGTTTTGTTGCCGTTTACTGATTTTTGCTAAATATCTTCTGCTCTTCATTTTAAAATAAACGAGAATTTCAAGTTTAAATATTGCAGGCTTATTTATTGTAAAAAAATAGTTAATGATAAATTAGAACGATGGTAAAAAATAATCTAATTATATTGGGCTTGTTTTAGGCTTATTTTTAAAGCTGAGGTTGCTTATTTGTCTCGCGAGAGTTGGCAACTATGGATATGAGTGTTTGCTTTAGTTGAGCTCTTGACTCTACAGTGTTTGACTCTTCCTCTGGTTGCTGTAACTTTGTGTTTACTTTATGGTGAACATTTGTTATGTTGAGTAATGCCAGAGTCTTTGATGATAATATAATAATGTGTAAATGTTGATGAGAACAGTCTTGTGCTGCTGAATATGTGATAGTAGAGAGTGAGATTTAAATGTTTTGAAGCAAAGGTATATTATAAAGATCTTCTTAATGAATTGCACACATAAACACTGCAGCAGTCTGTAATTAAGACACAAATACATCAAGGCTCAGTGTATTAAGCTCAACAAGGTTTAGAATAAACTGAAAAACTTCATGCTGTAATGCATGTTGGGGTCATGAATGAGTTTTGAACTAGGATGTTACCCAGCATGCATTGCAGCGTGAAGTTTTCATTCTGATGATTGTCACCATTGTTGAGTTTAATATGCTGATTCTTGATCTATTTGTGTGTAAACCAAGTGTTTAAAAATGTGTGTATAATTCATTTAAGAGACCTTTGAAATATCTGATAATTTCAAACCAGCCAAAATGTCTCTCTCTACTATCACATAAACTGACAGTTTGCTCATCAACATTTACCAATTTAGCATTACTCAATTTAATAAATGTGCTCTACCATAGTGAACACACAGTTACATCAGGAAGAGGAAGAGAAGTCAAACACTGTAGAGTTAAGAGCTCAACTAAAGCAAACACTCATCATCATAATGAAGACTTCAAATGACAAACCAGTCACATCTAAACCTCTAAGATCACAGTTTGAGCACACAGTGAGTTTGTGTGAGGTTACATTTTGACCTCATCGTGAGCTTTCTGTACACTCTTAAAATGGCTGGGTTATTTTTTACCCCATACCGCTGGGTTGTTTTGTTGGGTTATTTTTCCACATGTTAAACACGTTTGGGGTAGTTTTAGTTTTTTAAAGGTGTTGGGTTATACCCGCTGGGTTAATGTGCTGGGTTGTTTCTGCTCACCGCTGGGTTATTTGATGAGTCTCGCGCGCTTACCGCCCTGAAGACGTTGAGTGTACTTCGCAACTTTCATTCTAATTAAAAACAAAGGGGTAAAGTCATTGGCTGGAGCAATTTAAAGCTAAGTTTTTTATGTTTTAAGTGAATATTTATTGAAATTAGCATAATTTGTAACGTTTTGCAAGGCAACAGTGTCATAACTAACATTAGTGATGTAATTTAGACGACCAGCAACTGTTACCTCAGATCACCATTAAATAAAATGACCTCGCATAGTCCTGTGAAGATACGCGAAATTCCAATTTAATAAAATTTTAGTGAACCCCATCACAAGTAAAAATTTGAGTCAAACCGGCGAGAGCCCCGCGAGCGCGGTCAAACATTCCCGGTTCAGGAACCCCTCTCTCGGTGTCCACTCTGGATATTAAGCGGCCAGTCAATTATGTTGCTCCCTCTGTTTTAAACCAAACATTTCAAGGTTTGTGCATATATTAAAGAAAGACGAGTGTGGTAGCCTGTATTTAATGAGTTGATTCGCTGCACGTATGGTTTCTTAGTGTATAAAGTGGTGTAATTCATAATGTATTATACATAATTTATATGTCTTTAGTTATTTTTATTAATTGACATTTGTTGCTACATATTGTGGAGTATGTTTATTAGTCATTTATAATGTTATTTATAATGCTTGTTAATGTTTGATATGAAACATTTGTATTTATTATAATTAAAGTGTTTTCTTTTAATTATGCAAATCTAAAAATATTGCTGTTACTGGGTGTAAAAGTTAACATTTTTATTAACAATTATTTTTACAGTCAAATAAAAATTATTTTTTTCAAAATAAATGTCAATTGTCTTGATTGACAATGAAGTAAAGAATAAATAAAGAATAACCCAGCATGAATAACCCAGAATTAAACACATGAATAGTTAAAATGACTACATTTTGGTTTTTTTCAATAACCCAGCATGCTGGGTTATCATGTGTAACCAGTGTGCTGGTTACTTTAACCCTGCATGTGTTCTGTCCAATATTTACCCAGCGCTGGGTTGCCAATTGGGTTGTTTTTAACCCAGCCATTTTTAGAGTGTAAACTCATGGTGACATCACTATGAGATTGCTGTGACATCATCGTGTTGACTGGTTAATCAGGGAAGAAATAAAGAAGAAATAAAAGTGTTGGTGTGACGAGTCACCCAATTCACGATCAATGTCGCCATGGAGACAGAGGAAATTAACAAGACACACCTGCCGATCATTAAAGGACCCCCTCACACCGGACATAAAAGGAGGAAGAAGACAGAGGAGAATGGGCCAGTTCGCCTCAACAAAAGCCGGACCTAACCTGCCTCATTTGTGTTTTCAGGCTCCGAGGAATAAGATGAACCAGCAAGCACTCGCTCGTGGAAGAAAGACGCTGCAGACCAGATCCAGGCTGACCAGCAACACATAGATCTACAAAGTGCCTACCTAGAAGGAAGATCCGCAGGCTCGATGGAACCGCTAAAACTTCCTGCTTTTCCTCCGTCTCCCCATCGGGAGAATAATAAAAGTACCCTCTGGGGCCATTTGATTATTACTCTTGCGTACGTGTCGTTGCTCTACCTGTCACAGTTGGTAAAGTACACTGGGCGCCCTTACCTGCCATTTCTACAGTAATATATTGTCAACACTGTTACCAGCTAGTTACTGTAAGTGTTTTACAGTAAACAACTACAAAGACTGTCTGAAGACACATCACTAAAATAATCTATGAACTCACTGAAGTCACAAAGTCTTAGATGAACATTAAGTGTAAATAACAATTGAACACTAAGGTCTGTCAAGATCTCATCAGAAGAGAGTTAAACACAAACATCATTCACATCTTCACTTATTACAGACACAACTTTCACTTTATTTCTGTCATCTGTGTAAGATCTTATTAACATAAATATAATTTAAAGTTCATTATAGTATTTCTAATATTTTATAAGTCATCATTATGATGATCAGTGTTTGCTTTACTTGGACTCTTGACTTTATTGCAGATCATTATCTTTTGCGTTCATTGCATTACTATTTTGTTACAATTATACAATCAACCTGAAAGAGACTATTCAGAATATTCAATTTTTGTTTGATTAGTTACTAAAATACATCAGAAATAAGTTGATTATAATATAATAATACTTTAGCATTTAGAATTTGTGAAGATATGTTTGGTAACACGTAGACACTTGATATACAAATCTCATTGTTGACTTCTGTACTATGCACCCAGAATGCATTGCAGCATGATTCAGTTCAGTTGATTGTCACCATTGTTGAGATTCATAAGTGGATTGTTGATGTCTCTCTGTGTGTCAAACTCAATCTCTAGATTAATCTCTTTGCTAAATATAGTGGGAGCATTTTTGGAAATTTTAATTATTTTCTTTTTTTACCTGTTCACATTGCTACATGACAATTGTCCCACAGGATGTTCACTTTTGAGTAAAATGTCCTTCTCTAAAACAAATGTGTTTCGAGAAAACAGTTCAGAACAATCATTATACCTATTGAGAGGCAACAGTCCAACTAAAATAAACACTGATCACACTAATGGTGACTTACATATTTAACCTCAATAAGAGCTTTTGCTGATGTATGATCAACAGTAACTATCTGACAACAGTGTTGACGGTATACTACTGTAGAAACAGCAGGTAAGAGCTAACAGTGTAAACCACGGAGTCAAGAGAGGTGATCGGAAGACTCTGGTGAAACACAAGATAATTCCCATAAGGAGTTTTATTAAGACATATGAAGAGATTTGAGGTGACAAGTACATAAGTTATAACTTAAATAAAAGGAATCACATAACTGTACATCCAGACTTCTAGATACACATTTGCTCAAACTGACTATAAACAAAACATCTGCTGTAACACAAAACCAGCACAAGGTTTAACACACTGACACCCTCCTCCTCTCTGGAGTGACTATAAGAGAGACTGACTCTAATAGACCAGATTCACCAGGTGAAGCACCAGAGCAGATCATTCTACCATCAGATACAATCCAAAAAGAGAAGAAAACATTACATAGATTGATATCAGGAAGAATAAAGCATGTTTTAAAGTGATATAGTCTCCTAACCAGTTATTCCTCAAACACATTTCCTGACGCTTATATAAGAAAAAGGAGAAAAGCAGCCCCATGCTGTGGAATAATGGTTTCCTCCAGAACTTTAAAAATCTCTGAGAGCACCAGACCCTCTTAGGAGAACACACCACACCTGAAGCAGATGTCAGTGGTGCTCACATCATGAGAACACAGGTGTAAACCAGCTCCATATACATCTGCCTGACTGCTCAAATCAACACAATAAATTGTCAAGTTAAAAGTGTTTTGTCATTATTTGATGAAAACTGAGACAAAAGCCAAAATCAAATCTCATCATCAAGGTCAGCGCGAGAGGCTCATGTTTCATCATGTGTGAAGTGATGGAAACACAGCCGCACACAATGTGATATGATAATTCATGAAGTCTTTGTGTGTTTAATCAATTTAGTTGTTACATAACAGTTTGTGAATATGTGTGTTGATTCTTATGAAAATATCACAGCCATAAAACTGCTTTTGCCTCATGTTGTAGTATCACAGACATCACAGGACGAATGTTACACATTAATAGACATTCAGACAATGTGCATCATCACTTAGACTTCATCATCTGATCTCATTGTATTTAAGCCACAACACATTCATCTTAACACAATGTTACAATAGCAGAAATAAACCAAACTGAACATTAAACCACAAGAGTCAAGAGCTCAACTAAAGCAAACTCTGATCACAACAAAGGTGATTCAATACAATTTCAATTTTTTTCAACATTAGAAGCAGTTGTAAAAGTGATACTGATTAAATGTAAATAACATAATTATAACAAATAAACAAATATGAGTCTTGCTGCATTCAGATCATTTAACTCAATTTGTTTCAAACCGCCTCATTTAATTGATTTATTTCCATGTGAAAAACTGAATTGAGTCTGAAAACATCACATTTGAACCATTTAAACATATGAACAATTATTAATAATGAAATAATTAATTAATTTACCCTTTGTCATTTTAAATGGCGTTTAAGACATACACACATCTGCATTTGACCTTGTGTACGTTTTTTTGCGAAAACGGTTTATAGAAAAGGGTGATTTAAATAACAAACTGATAAAAAATGCACACATGGCATTAATAAACATGTTTTTTAAAGTTTATTCGATTCATATTTTATTTTAAACCTTATAAAGTTCAATTAGTTTTGTAATCAACAAAAATAAATTCAAACATTTAACATTTAGATCAAAAGTGTCACACTGACCAGAGAACAGCAGCACATGAATGGGTTTTTCCTTTGCTGATGGCTTCACAAGCATGAAATGAATCTGAAATGATGAAAATATCCTATTGAATCATAACAAACACATGAAAATGAACAAAGTGACTCAAAGTGAAGTGACTGGATTGAATTATAAGATGAAAACACAAGTTTACCTTCAACAACACTCAGGAGTGAACATCAGACTGTCTTTGCTTGTTCAGTCTCAACACTTCAGCTTTAGTGTCCTACACAAATGTGGGCATTCACCTAAATGCAAAACCTGTGTTGGTGTGTAGATCCTGAGACTGATTTCCATTTGGATTTTGTTTCCATGGAAACTCTAGGATTGGCCCAGGTGTGTGTCTGTGTACATAAATTTGCTTCTGGGTTTTAAAAATCATGTGGTTTTAAGCAGGGATGGAAATGGGAGGTGGGGATCGGTGGCCTTGAAATAAATTGAACTTCAAAGACTTTCTATCCTATCAGATCACATAAAACCAATGTGAAAGTTCAACACACACAAGTTTCGTCACTAGGTTCTGTTGTCTGAAGGAGAGCCACACAGAGCTGACTGAAATCTGTTTCCTTTGTCATGAAACCAGGTAATAAAACAAAAGACTTTCTCTTTCCAGGCGGAGGAATAAAATGTATAGATTTTGTCCCAATGTTCATTGTCTTAATGTAGATCATTTTAGCCAGATAAGAATCTGTCACTGGAGACCGTACAGGAGTCTTATGAAGAGAGTCAAGTAAATGATGCTCTTATCATCACACTGTTGATAAACAAGATTTTATAATCCCTAAACACTCTTGATAGAAATAATCTCACATCTTTACAGACACAGAAAGCATTTTGAGTCAATGCAAATGCACATCATTACAGACACAAGTAAAACATCATTTGCATTGTTCAACGAATATATGAATTCCTTTCACTTGATGGTATTAAAGAATTAAAAAGGTTAAATAATCTACAGGGTATATGAGTTTAAATACACTGTTAGAAATTACCAGCATTTCACAATAATTAACAGTATTATTTTACAGTAACTTGTTGTAATTAAGTTTCCCTGTAATATCCCAATGAATACCTGTAAAAACTACAATATCCTTGGATTTTACAGCATTTAACTCTTATTTTACAGTAAAATCTTGCAATCTAAAACGTGCTGTTATATCACAACAAGGTCTGTAATATCACAGCAACACAGTGAAAAAATTAAGGATTTCACAGCATTAAACAGTATTATTACAGTGAAATATTGTATTGAAATATGACCTGGGAAGTCACATGACATAACCGAACTGTTTTGAACTGAAGGCGCCATCGTGTCTCTCTTCTATTCCTGGCTGAATGTTGAAGGTGAGCAGCATGCATGTTTGCAGCACTTACACCCATGTTATTTTAATATGATAATAATATTTACTTTCAAATAAACGTTTATCGCATGACACAGTTCACATTTTGTTAGCAAGTGCCCGGAATTGTTGAAAGTTGTCTCACAGCATTTGCTAATAGTAGTAATGCTAGTAATGACGAGAGTTTCGCTATACTTTTTCATGTCACTATCACCGTTTAGACAAATCTGGTGTTTGTAAAGTTTATAAAACCAATGATGGGACAAACATTACTATTTATGTGTGCACATTTCTGTAATTAGTCAAGGTTATCATAGATTAGCAGGGCTAACCGTTAGCTGCTTAACTTAAATAACTTAGTGATTCAAACGGACCATGAAAAAATATTTTTCCAGCGGATATCCTAGTTACAACATGACTGAGCTAACTGAAGTAAGTTAGTCTCATGTCGTGTTCGACAATGGGAGGGTTTTAATATAGGGTTCCCACTTGTCCTGATATAAATGAATAATAATTGTAAAAATTGTAATTGTACTTTACATTGAGTGAGCAATCTCAAAGTGCTACAGAAAAAACACACTTTATGAGTCATTCTAGAATTGGGGGACATTTCGAGTCTCCCAAATAAACCTTTTATTTAAAAACAAACAAAACTTTTTTGAATCAGTTTTGAATAAGAACACAAATGATATTACACTATCACTAAAAATAATGCTTTATGTATATTTAGGAAAAAATAATAATGGGAAAGATTAACTAAATGGCTCCCACTGCACCTATTATTGACTGTCTCTGCCTCCTGATTCATACATTCAACTTGAATTATCATGAAACAATTAAGTCTAATTTTCAAATATTTTTTTGTGTTTACTCCATTAAGTTATATAAACAATTTCAAAGAATATATATTTTCAGTATTATTTGTAATTTAATTAATAAAAAAATAGTTTTATTGTCTGTCCCTACGTTCTGGTCAACTCTGTTACCTCTGTTATAAAATAAATAAAAAACTTTCCAAAGCATTTGTAGAAAAAGCATGTGACTTGCACCAAGGGATGTCACTTGTACACCAAGGGATGTACAAAATGTTTAGGATACACCAATAGTAGATTACTTATTTGTCAAATCTATTATTGTAATATTGCAGTGAATCTCTCATTCACTTTTTAAAAAACGATAATATGGCGAAAACCCATAAAATTCTGTTTTTAGACATGCCATGTGGTATCTAGTTTGAGGTTAGTATTTCGAGCTAAAACACAATATGGTGGATTCAGTATTAATATTTTAAATCTTAAAAGTTTAAGATCAGCAAATATTGAAAATGTTGAATTTAAAGTGCATTCTATGAAAATAAAAAAGTAAATAATATTTAAAAAATCATATTTTTTGTTTTCTTTCTCTGCTTGAAATATACCCGCAATTCTGGAATGAGTCATATATCAGTCATATATCAGTCATAATCAGTCATTTTTGACATACGGCTAAAATTAAATTACAATGATCGATGATCATAATCTGCATTCAAACTGAAATTCTTATTGTTGGTTGCCTTTGTGTAATTTCTGCTTTTTCTTTTCTTCCCAGGTCATCAGAGCGCGAGGCTAACCATCCTGTTCAGTGTCGGGCTAAGATAAGAGTGAGGAGAAATAGATTAGGTAGATGCACCACAATGTTCAACTGTAAATTCGTTGGCTGTGAGCATGTGTTTAGATGACCTTGTTTTAGACAAGTCTATTGCTACAGAGCCGTTGCCAGGACACAAGGTTTTAGCGGTTTACCTAACTCTTACTGCCATCTTGCCTCACAATAGATCTTCTATTGATCAGATGCAACTTGTTCTGTTATGTAGGGAACAGGACTTTAAGTATTTTGGAGTAAATAAAGTTTTTGCTCTCCTTATTGAGGACCTCAAAATTCTGGAGCAGAGAGGTGTAGTCACATCTGATGGCATTGTATTAAAGGGCTCTTTGGTTGCCATTGCAGGAGACAACCTGGGATCCCATTCTATTGGGGGATTCTTGGAGAACTTCAGTCGGTCTACTTATTTTTGTCGTTACTGTGAGGTGTGTAGAGATGATTTCCTGATTAATTCTATATCGTGTGGTACCAAAAGAACAGCCCAATCATACGCAAGTAATTTGCAAGAGCAGGAAACTACTGCCACTGACTCTGTATGCGGCATCAAGTTTGACTCTCCTTTCAATCAGCTTTCACATTTCCATGTTTGCCAGCCTGGCCTACCACCATGTCTAGGCCATGACTTATTTGAGGGAGTCATAGCTTATGACCTTCCTTTATATATTCGCCATTTAGTTGAGGATAATCATTTTACATACCTGCAGTTAAACAGGTGCAAGAACCAGTTCAGATATGAAGTTAACGATGGTAAGGAAAAACCAGCAGACCTCTCTCCCAGCAGCGACAAGCTCAGTGGGCATGCAGTTCAGAACTGGTGTTTGCTTAGACTTCTCCCACTCATTGTGGGTGACAGGATTAAAGATCCCTGCGAAAATGAGGTGTGGCAAATCATTTTGCAGCTGAGGGAGATTGTTGAGCTCATCTGTGCACCGGTCATTACAGAGGGCCAGGTTGCGTATCTTAAAGTCCTCATAGCAGGACAACAGGACAAGGCTTTTCCCCAATGCCCCACTCAGACCAAAGCACCCTCTATCTGTGCCACTATCCATCTCTCATCATTCACTTTGGCCCACTTATTCGCCTATGGACACTCCGATTTGAGAGCAAACATACATTTTTTAAACAGTGTGCCAGAAAATTGCACAATTTTGAGAATTTGTGCAAAACTCTAGCAGAGAGGCACCAACTTCTACAAGCGTACTTGAGTGCAGGAAACTTGTTCCCTCCACTTGTACAAGCAGAAAAGGGGACTGATTTTCATGTTGACGATTACAATGACAGGATCAGGGCATCTGTAGCCAGTTGTCCATTCCAGTTACAGTCGGCAGTGGCTTGTAACTATGTTACAGTGAAAGGCACAGATTACAGAAGGGGGATGTACATTTTACTAGAGAACTGTGATGAAGGGCTTCTCATGGGGAAGATTATGCTTGTTATTGTTGTTCATAATTCGGTCTATTTTGTCTCAGAGAAACATACTTTTGTAAAGTTATGTGACACAGGTGTGTACTGTGACCTAGGAGTGGCCCAAGACAATTATGTGTGCATTAAGCAGGAAGATCTACTGGACTACTATCCTCTTTCAGCATCCAATGTGTATGATCAGTCCCTTATTGCTCTCCACCATTCTTTTCCAGAGGCAGTATGAGCAGGGAGGAAAGTGAGGATACAGAATACGTGAGGAGAGATGTGAGTAGTAGAGCAGGCTATGTAGTCATAGCAAACAAAAAGTTTTCTTTTTCTTTTTGGTAGCCTTGAATAAAGTTGATTATGTCTTTAATTTGCTTTGTTGATTGAACAGACTATAGTAGGAAATATGCATACAGTGTAGGGATGGCAAAAATGAGAAATTACAGTGTTTCATGATTCACTACTTAATGAGACTAGGTCAAGGAAGCAGTGTGGTCATACTTGCCTGGTCTCCCTGATGACCTTCTTACCACCATGCTGGATGAGCTTGGGGTCGAGTCTATTGAAGATCTGACCTTGGTAGAGGAGAGGGATCTGGTGAAATACCTCAAACCTATCCAAAGTCGGAAGTTAATGAAGGGCATCAAGGACGGTAAATTCATCTGTTCACCCATTACACTTTTCACTCTTTCATGTCACTGAACTAGGGCCTTAAAACATTGGCACAACTGGTAGACAATTTACTTTGTATGTAGTCCCAAGCTCACACATTGGTTACCTTTCAAATACTATTGGATGACGTGATTAATCTCAGGTGTGCAGCACAGTTTATAGACCTTATTCATGTGTGTGGCATTTGTTCAGTGTGACATAATGGGTTGGGGAAATGTATAATAGGCATAAAAAATAATAATTGGAATTACAAACTCATCAAACTGGGCTGTTTTTCACTGCTGTGTTTTTCACATCTGGAAATACATAGAAGTGAATGCAGCTGATGCTTATTACTTGCATGCATTTCCAACTTAATAATAATAGCAGTGAAAAACAATCAGACCCTGTTATGATGAGTTTGTAATTCCAATAGTGTATTGGCCTGTTATTTTAACTATTGTTTTTTAAGTGGCCTTATCAGAGCAAACTTTTAACATGAGTCAATGGACACTTCTGCGTTCTCCCAACCCATTATGTCACATTCGAACAAATGCCACTCACGTGAAGAAATTTGAATTGCTTCATCCAATAGTGCTGACAGGAAACCAATGTGTGAGCTTCCTCCAGGAAGTACTGGAGCAGGACTACAGTTAAGCACACAGTCTATTGACCCATAGGCCTACATCTTGCCCTATCTTAATTAATAAATTGTTTTTGTGCCTTCTAGGAGTAGTTACTCTTAATATGGAGTTGGTCTGTGCTGCTGATCCAAGTGCTCAAAGTTCCCCAACTCCATGTTCTCCAAACACAACATTCCAGCCTCCAAATCAGCTGTTGCCCAGGCCTCCAAGCACTGCCCCAAGCACACAAAGCGCTTCACAGCCCGGCGTACCATGGCATGTTGACTTTCGTCTCAACTGGGACCAGGTGTCATCAGCCATTTGACTTAGAGTGGAAAAAGAAGAAAGACCATTGCCAGACGAGAGAAAGGCCTTCGTGGTCTTGCTCGTGGACCAAATGATGCAGCACGACCGCAACCCAACCAGAGCCATGTGCCACAGCGTTGTGAGAAACATTGTCAGGTAGGGATGGGACTATTATCAATATTAGCTGTCAGTTAATCCCCAGCCCCACCCCCTTCAACTGTTTGGAACTTTCACTGATTCATTCCCGCACCCATGATGTAACAAGGGTGCAAAAGTGAAGACTTTGTAAACATGGTTTGTTTCTCTGCATTTTCTGCATTTTAAGATGGCTTTATTACTGTTATTGTGACACAGCTAGTTGAATTGTGAGACAGGTAGTTGAATTACAAGTTTGCCCAATTTCTATGCATTTTCTGTATTTTAAGATGGCTTTTATGACTAGAAAGTTGAATTTCTTGAAGTTCTTGGCATCTGCTGTACATTGAAAAATGTTTATTTGTTAATAAATATGCCATTGGGCTAACATTGACTTTACCTCAGAGTTGTTTGTTGGGGGGAGGGGGTTAATTGTACAATGATTTTAAATTCACAGTAAATGGAAGCTTCATCTGCATTACTTTTACAGTAAGTTACTGGACAATTTTAGCATGACTTCCACAGTATACATTTTAAATTCACAGTAAATTATTGTCAACTTGTCTATTACTTTCACAGTACATACTGTAAAAGTACAGGGCCTTGTTGTAATGATGTACAGCAAAAGATTGTAATTCCCCAGTAATACTGTAATATCACAGTAAATGTTTTGTCATTGAAGCTGTGAATTTACAGTATACAGTTGTGCCTTTACAACAATGCATTGTAATATCACAGATATAAAATTACAGTAAATTGCTGTGAGTATATTTCACAGTATATTGCTGTAATCCTTACTGTGAAAGTCATGCAACATTTATCCAATTATTTATTGTAAATTCACAACGAAAATTTTTGCAGTGTAGTAAACATGACAGGACTTGAACATCATAGTTTCCATAGGTGGCCTCTGCAGATCATTTGTTTTTAAAACACGACGCTGTTGTTAAAGGTCTCTGTGATCACCGGCTGTCACGCTCAATTGAGTTTTGGTCGCGTCATTTAAGATGCATATAGGCATATATGTGAGTTTGAACCCTGGTCTTCTCGTACACCATTTAAGTAAAATATCTTCATCTTAAAATAAAAACTTCTGCATCAGACCTATGCCGAGACGTGTACCCTACGCCGTAGCGTGATGCGTAACTCTCTATAAATGTAACGGCGTCAATGTGGACAGCAAGCGCTGTGATTGGTCAGCTTGATTCCCCTCCCTTAAGGTAAAAATACCTCTAGGTGGCGTCAGGTTTACTCAGACGCAGTTCTAAATGTATTTTCTTAATAAATGACGTGTTTTTCTGTATTTAACAACTTAACCTGAAAAAGTGACTGTTTTCCTGTCGCTCTCACTGCTTAGTGATTGTCCGACAGTGTACACAACAACCTCTTCTTCTTCAGATCTTGTGTTGGTTACTAAGCAACACACCATTGGACACTGATATACAGTGACAATTGCCTGTTGACCCGGACAACAACATTCAAGTATGAACAACTTTATGTTTATTTACAACATTATAACCGGCAATCCACAGCAGGCAGTCAGTTTGGGCACAGGATAGGTCGCCTTCCAGAATACGTCTTGTGCCCTTGAAAGTATTTTATAAGTAGCTGCAGGAAGGGTACACCATTTGAACTGTTGTATCAGATGAAGAGAAAACTTTGTTGTTTTTGTAACGGGGACGACGAATGCAGTATTCTATGCATGTTACTCTACAGAGGTTAAGTTCAGCCTAGCTTCGGCTCTGGGGGGATTTAAGAGTAAAACGGTGGACCAAATCAATTTAAAGTAATTATCAGCCGGCAATTTTATTTGCAATAATTCACATTCAATATTTAAACAACATTCTCACAGTTAACTCTTTGTCTGATTTCCACTCAACACTATGAACCAACAACTGAATGATTCATATTAAACCTGAAGTTGAATGTGGATACCAAAAAATAAATAAAATGAAACAAAATAAAACACAGTCTCAGTTTGTTCTGGATCCTTTGTAAAGTGCTCAAATGTCCATATGAATAAAACTCAAAAGTCCATGTGTTAAGCTCCAATGGTCATGTGTGTGTGAAGAGCTTCAATGTCTTTGTGTGTAAAGGCCTTTTGTGTGTTGCTACCCGGGTAGTACGTATGTGCTTAGCTCTCTTGTGTGCATCCGTGATGGACACCGATGATTCTTTGAGTGGCAGATCAGGGTCTGGCTCGCCGTTCAAATGGTAGATCACTCAATTTGAATCAGCCCTCAAAAAAAACAATCTGCATAAAACAATGCAGTCACATTAAACATTATTCAATATAAACAATTTTTTTACACCGACATTTTCTATTAACTGCACAAAATGTCCGGTATTACCAGTGTTAATTCAACACGTGACAATATAAGTGCAAATAGACATTTTAAACGCATAAAAGAATTAAATATGCAATATATCTCTCTCATTTGAATATTTCGTTAGTTGTACAACATATCTTTTTTCCATTGGCTGCATTTATAATACTTGTAGAAAATAAAATAATTTAACTAAACAGTTAACTACCGTTATACACGGATAGATTTGAATCCGTATCAATTTTACCTCTTAAACATACAAAAATTCATTCTAAAACATAATAAATAACTCTGATTGGCTTTAGGACACATAAAGAAAAAAGAATATCAATTTGAAAGTTAAAGTAATGCGTAAGCAAAACTCACCAGAGTTCGTGTAAAAGAAAAACCAGTAACTGAAGGGTTTTAAAGTCATGTTTTTGATTACAATGTTCATTTAATTACAATCTACGTTTTTACTACATTTTATTTCTTCCTATGGATTACATATAATCAATAATAGAATAGGGTATCATTGTGAGCAAATGTGTGTGTTAAAAGGGTTGAGAGACTAAGCAGGCATATTATGGTGCAGTGAGACGTTTTCAACAGGATGTGAAAATGTGTGTGCGCGGCTATGGTTGCCCAACATTCCATAGCCATTGGGGCCTCAGGTCAGGGGTTAACAGATGTGATCAAGTTGGGGGAAGCACACAGGAATAGTTTACACAGGAACCGGGTGTAACATGATTGGAGGAGAAGAAAACGTCAGCTGAGAACTGGTCCAACGATTGGTCAAGATTCGAAGCAAGCTTGAAGACACACCTCTCACATACACAAATAAATATGTTGTACACTGTTTAAGCGGGGCTGATCTCTGGTGATACTCTGTGTGCAGAGTGATTGTGTGAGACAGCCCAGCGCTGAGTTCAAATGAATAAACTTCAACTTTTGTTCATCCGAAGTCCATAAGTCCAATTTTTGAACACGCAGGACAGCAGATGTCCAACATAACCAAAAGCATTGACCGGTTGTTTTCCTCAGCAACAGGATAGATAAACTACCTCGACGATTAACAATACTCTTTATAAAAGAATATGCATATTGAACCGAAGAAACAGATGAAAATTAGATCGTCTTTTGCAGCTAACCTCGTGCGACTGCGTACCTATTAAGCAGGCTTCTTCATCTGATTTTTAACATGCGTTGACTCACAACATACCACGGCAATAACCGCCCTCTAGAGGTTAATGATAGCAGTGCACTTAAAATATAGAAACTTCCTTTTATGGTATATAAATCAACCGTAGTTACAAATAAATATACTTTAGGACTAGAAAAACAAGGAAAACTATGAATGTTAAATTCGAAAGGGTTACACTGATATTTCCAAAATTGCCAGTCAGAATTTGGTAATTACAATATTTGGTTTCGTGTTTCCGTAGTGAAAAAAGAGCTATTTTTGGTATCCAGTTCCCTGTTTTTGATCATGTAACATTTAATTGGTAACAGGTTAAAGACTATTTTGGGGGGATTGGGGATGGGCGACGCTGCATGCAATCTTCCTTCTTTTTTTTTGTCCTGGGCTGATCACATGCCTGATGAAACATGTTAATGCTCAGTAGTACTCACATATGGTTCTAAATGCGTTAATTTTCAATGGGCATATATGCGGCTAAAACAGGCAGCCCTGTGCATCCCAAATATTTCAACATTAACATCTAAATATAACATTATAGTCATTAGTGCTTTTAAAACAATGTGTTTTTGAGAAGTAGGGGTAGTGCACAAGACGCCCCTGTGGAGCCTTAAGATTTTGTCCTTAATCACACTTTTCTCTTTACATTACTTTTACTTTTATACTATAAGTGGTTTTGAAACCAATACTTTTACACTTTTACTTGAGAAAAAAGCTTGAATTGATACTTCAATTCTACAGAAGTCTTTTTTAACCCTTGTATCTATACTTCTACTTGAGTAATGAATGTGAATGCTTTTGATACCTACGATTATCAGTAACTCAACTCAAGTCAACTCAACATTATTTAACATCACTAAAAAACAATTAACAAAGGTGCTATACTAGTAATATTTAGTGTTCTTTGACTGTTTTAAATCTCACAATATCAAGACTACATAGATCGACTGTATGTGGGTGGTGAATCTTTGCACAAGACAAATGTAAATATTGACTTCTCTTTAAAAAACACACTAACTCTCTCTATCTCCCTTCCTGTCTCAAAAGGTGATGTTCTGGCTTCATAGAAACTAGTATCTTGGTATAATCGCTTATTGTATTATTACCTCCTATTGACAATTCCCTTTGGATAATAGCGTCTGCTAAAGGCCTGAATTTAAATGTAGACAGCAAATCGATTGGATTCATAAATGATCAACAGGTTATTAATTTGATTCAAAAACTATTTGAAATGAAACAATCTCGAAAAGATTAAATATTGGCAGACTCAAAATATAAAAACAATTTAATTCAAAAGAATTTCAGTTCAATTTGATGGACTCAGCATTTACAAAATTCAATAACTTTAAAGCACTTTGATTTTACCCATTAAAACTATGCCCCAATCTATTTTTAGTACTTCAAACAGACATTACAGTAATGAGATTTCCAGCAGAAACAAGCTGTAAGATGCAGAAGTCTTTCATTTCTATGCTACATTTTTCTTTGTGCAATTCATTATTTTTGTTTTACAGAATTACATGATTTAAAATTTGATTCAGTTCCTTTTATACTGTCTTTGTTACTGTTACTTACAGGTCAGATGTACACACATTGCATATATAACTTTTCGTGATATTTAATTAAAAGGGATATTGTCTTTTTAATTGTATTTTATATTCATTAATTCATTGAATGGAATTGCTGGTAATTTACTGTGGGAGGTTAAACAAGATATTTATGAAGATATTGAATTAATTCTAATTAATTAACATTAATTAATGATAATTAAATATCTTATGGATTTTTGGTTTGTCAAATAAATTAAAGCTTAATTATTCCTCCACTGTCAGTAACAAAGAAATAAAAACAGAAACCAACCTCTGTGTTCTTCAGTCCCTCAGTTTGTGTTCTGTGTAGTTCTGGATCTCTCAGACAACAACAGAGTGAAGATTTCAGTTCTTACACCTGAAGTGATTCTTCTGCTGGTTGGTTTCTGGTGTTTATTGGTGGATTGATGTAGGAGGAGCTTCACTGAAGGTGTCATTCATTGTTTGTGTGAACTGGAGATGTTAGAGAGACATTGTCAGTAACTAAAATCAGTATTATTTAACATCTCTACAAAACAATTGACCAATGTGCTATACTACACTGTAAGCCCTAATATAACTTCTAGTTAAACAGTTTAATTGCAACACACTTAAATTATTTAAGATTTAGTGTAGTACTGTAAAAATGTAAGTATATTCTACTACCTCTGCAGACAGTGTCGAATGTGTTGAAAAATTTAAGTGTAATGGGTTCAATAATAAAAGTTTTCGACTAACGACGCCCCCTACCCCACCCCCTCGCTGATAGCAGTTGCAAAGGTTTCGACGGCGCCATTTTCTTGTGGTCGCAGCAAATGCGAGTTGTTGGTAAGAAATACATTTTTTCATATATATTTCTACCAAGAGGTTGTTATGCGTGTTTAAAAACATCATATATTGAGTATGTTTCGTTTTTAGCACGTTACTCGTGCACTGGTCCCGCTTGAACACATGAAATGACAGGCATAGTCATGATATCGGCTATTCATCTGTATTTACCTCTTAAATCTTATCAAAGTGGTGATTTTGAGAAATAAAAACACATTATTTTAACCAATTAAGAGTTATTCGCTTGTCATCTTGCAAGATTAACGTTGACTCTCGTGCGGTGGGGTGGACACGATCACACGTGTTTAACGTGATATGTTTGGCGTTTCTGTTGCCTTTATTTTTTGCTACGTTTATTGTTTTCTGATTTTGATAAGAGCAGTTTTCAGAGCACTGAAAACACGCGTCAGACAGGTTGTGATATTTTCACATGCAAATATTTTTACGGTCTCGTTTAACCCTGCGAGTTCGACACGGAAAGTCTGAACTCCCGTGAGACGACGCTTTTTAGTCCGTCTATTTTCTAGCTGTTTCATCGAGAGGTTGTTTGCGAGGTTAGCAAACATACTTTAAACAGATCTATGTCTTTTCAGATGTAAGTTCGTGGGTAAACGTATGTCACTGGCTTGCGACTGACACTGTCCTGTTTAACCCCTTCGAATTAGACACGTGTGCTGTGGTTGTACCGGAGCAGATAGTGCGAAAAGACGACCAATTTAATCAATCTGGTGAGTGAATTTAAACGTAAAAAAACACAAGTTTGATATAGAAGTCAATTAATGTTTAAGTGTAGAGATAAGTGGACACTATAACAATAAGTTTGTTTGTGTTTCAGGTACCAAGAAGGTATGCATTGGAAGTGTAAGTACTGTTCATTTAACTGTGAAAAAAGGTCACAGCTATTTAAACATTATAGACTGAAACATGGTAGTTATGCGAGAAATGAGCCATTTCCATGTTTGCATCAGGAATGTATATGCACTTTTAAATCATTAAATGCCTTAAAAGTGCACTTATCCAACTTTCACACCAAACTGTCTGGTCAGCAGCCCAGTGATGCACCTGTTAAGTTTAGTTGTCAGTCTTGTGGGTTTGCAGAGTATTGTTCTGAGGGTGATTACTTAAGTCACTTGCACACTGCACATTTAAAAGTAAATCATAAAGTCAAGTGCCCTTATAAAGACTGCAACTTTGAAAGCAGTGTCTACTCCACTTTCAGAGCACACAAGAGTAAGTTACACAACAAACAGGGCTGGAGGAGATTCAAATCAGAAATCATTGGTCATGATTACACAAGCTCTGACAATGATCCTGCAGAAGAGCAAATTTCACATGCTGATGATCTGGAAGACCTTGAAGAGCCGAGTCATAGTTATGAAAGCCTTCCTGATTTAGAAAAACTTTATTATTTAACTGGGATGACCTTGTGAATCTGTTTCTATCTTTTTAGGACATCAATGATGAGGACTCGTACCACCAAATTCCAGTAGGAATCCTCTGCGTTGATGCAGAAAGTCCACAGCTAAACCCTTCCAGAGTGTGTATCATCTTGGAAGGGAATTCAGTGATGGAACCGGACAACTTGCCTCAGGCCTTCGGTCTTCTATTTGGACTCATTTATGCCCTACACTTGGACTATCCAAAGACTATGAAAAACACTTTTTGTTTCATCCAGCAGGTATTTCTTAACCTTGGCAAGGTTGAGCTTGCACCCAAAATTCAATCCCTGAAAAATCAGCTTACCGGTTAAAAGGTTTTTCTCCACAAACCATCTGAATGACATTTATATTCTTTTTTTATGCATTTTTTCCCTCTTATTTCTTACTGTACTATTGGCAAAAAGGCCATGGTCCGATTTTGTTCAATAGATAAAATCTTTTTTTACTAGTAAATATTTGGTGCCATGCATTTTTTTTGTGGAGACTAAAAGCAGGACCCAAAACCTAGCGATTTAAATACTGCACGGCACACTAGATTTTATTCAGGGAAAATTTTCACTTTCTTTGTTTAATGTAAACAATGCTGTTTAATGTTAATGCTGCAACATAACTAAGCCACACAATGGCAAGAAAACATGCTATACATTTGTTATATTTCTATAGAAAATATTGTATGTCATGTGCTTAAGTGAAAATGTTAGACCAAGCTTTCGTGTTATTAAGGGAATAGTCTACACATTTTACACACATTTTAAGCATTTTATTAAGGCTCAAGGTTACACGTTTAAAACTTGAGGGCAATTTTCAATAAAAGAAAAAGAAACATATTTTTGTTGTTTGATTGCTTTTGTATATAATTTAATGCAATTAAAAAGATAAGTGGAACAATTGAACAGAGAAATTAGAAGAAATTAAAACATTGAGTAGATTTGTCTTAAACATATAAGCTGTTCTAATAACTATTTTAAGTAGACTTCACTGAAGTTTTTAAGTAATCATTACTCAAATTTTTTAGGGCAACAGGTTTCCTTCATTTTTTTGAGTAAACTCAACTTATCCGGGCTTACAGTGTAGTATTCTTTAGAGTGTTTGTTTCTCATTTTAAATCTCATTATTTTCAGACTACATAGATCGACTATATGTGAGGGTGTGAATCTTAAGGTAGACAAATTTAAGTATTGACTTCTCTGTGTCTATGTCCGAAATAGCATATCAATGATTAGGTACTCAATTTCAGTAGGAACGTACTCAACAGTTTAAATAGGTAAGTACTGTTTTCTGTGAATGGGTGTAGTATGAATAAGATCGACCTTTGTCCCCCATATTGAAAATCTTCATTTCATTTTTAATTGCGGGCAGCAAATTTCGTTTGTGGTGCAAATCCGCCACCTACTGTACTGGAGTGTACATGAGCCAAAGATTCAATGAGTATTCCAAGCATTTGCAACATGTTGGTAATAACTTCACAAAGGAGACATCGGGCAGCTGCTCGACGATCTTGTCTTAGAATAGCACTGCTGATTTTATTGTCAAGGAATATAACTATTATTGCGTATAAATGAAGTGTACCCTAGAAACTACCCTTGAACTTATAAAACACTTGTAAGTGTTATTATTTTAGAGACCTCCCTTTAAATGATAATTGCAATCAGCTGTTCCTTAAATATGATTTATTTCTAAATAGTTCAAATTAAAAATGTGCATCTCCTGTACCTTCATTTTATTTTTGTTCCTTTCAGATATGATGGAAGTGAATAAGGACAGTCAATAAGAAATAAAAGATGCCGACGAAAAACATCATGTACAAAAGTCCCCAAATGTTTCAAAGAAAGGAACTCTTAGAACAGGAGACAAAAAGCGTGGAAAGAGATTCTCAAAATCCAGACACATGAGAACTAGCAGTGGTGAGAAGCCTTTCACATGTCATCCGTACGGGTAAAGTTTCACCTTTAAATGAAACCTTAAGACACACATAATAATTCACACCGGAGAGAAACCTTTTCCATGCCAAGAGTGTTTTTTCATCAGTACAAATGAGAATTCACACTGGAGATAAACCATAAACATGCCATCAGTGTGGAAAGAGTTTCAGATGAGAAGATCAACAAAATATTTGGTAACATTTGCTGTTTGAGTGTCCATCACTAATCTGTTTGAGTGACATCACTGATCTGTTTGAGTGTCCATCAATGATCTCTTTGAGTGTCCATCACTAATCTGTTTGAGTGGATGCACACTTTGGAATTTTGCCGGAAAAAATATACATCCATACTTTGAAAATACTCCTTTCAACATGCTATGATTTGTTATGTAATAATTATAATTTTGAATACTATTTAGGACAGAGTGTGCGGCGCATCCCTGTATTTACCATAATATTTTTAAAAGTGCTTGGCATTAGGTTGCCTAACAAGTTTATAGGTAACAGGTATGTTTTCATGCTATCTGAACGCAAGAATAAATCGAGGTGGTATTTTTATAAATGTTATATAAAGACATCTGCAAGTGATCTGTAGATATAAAACAATAAAGGTTTTTTGTGAAAGTCTGCAGTTTTTGTAAAGACTTTCTGAAGACAATTGTAACTGCCACTGAATGAATTTGTTTTACAGTAGCAATATTTAATAAATATACCAAGTTACTTTAATGCACACAAATCATAATAAACTCTGAATAACTTTTGCACTTCAAGCAAACCCTAAACAACTAACCATGATTTTTATAGGTCTAAGAATGATATTTGTATCAAAATCATAGATCATTTTCCTAAAGGGACGACCTTAATATGTTCATATTGTTGTTTTTGTCAAAATCTTTCATTATCAAATTTTACAATGAATCTTCAAGATGTGCCAACTTCATATGAAATCATCCATAGAAATCGATTTTCATATATATTTTCAATTTTCTAATTTCTAAGTACAAGAAATAAATAGTCAATTTTACACACATGACCCCTAGAGCATGGTGAGGAAGATAAAACAATGAAAAGATAAAAATGGTAAAAATATTACAAAAAATATATATTTTGTTAATGTTTACCAAGAATAAAAATCAGGATTTTGATGTTCATCTCAAAAGTTTGTTTTATTAGTGACATTAGCCTAACAGTGAAAACACATCGATTAGTGTTAATAGAGAAGTCCGTCTTCTGCTGATGATCATGAGTGTTTTCTTTTGTTTCATTATAACAGACATATCAGTGTTAACAGCTGTTCTTATTCAGACTGAGAGTTGTCATTTTCTTCTTCATTATGCTATCTTACACATGTAAATTTCCTTACAAAACCAAAGTTTGTGGTTTAAATAGGCTTGGGAAAATGTAGAATTTGATATCGATTTACAAAGATCAAGACTTCGGTAATTTAAAACAATACATCCCTGAGGGCCTTGTTCTAACAAAGTCCTTTAGAAGTTATTGAATTATTTAACTGAGTTGCTGAGTTTTAAAAGACATATTTTGGTTATTGGTCTTTCCAGGTGGCTGCTTTTGGTTTTAACTTTCACATGACCTACAAATCCTCTTTTGACTAAACAAAACCAGGAACAGCTTGGAACTAGACGGAACTCTATACTCCATCATGACAGTGAAAATGGCTGGCCTGGAACCTCAGTGTTTCAAATGGGAGCCGCCAACCCCTGTGCTGAAGGCCTCAAAACCTGCTACCAACACCTACAATAAACAACACTGACCATTATCTCTCACACGCACACACTAAGAAATGCTGAATTAAATTAATATTTTTTTTTATTGTACGAATTTATGTGTCACATTTTTCAAATCAGATTCCTTTTGTGATTATTTTGTTTTGGTGTATTTCATTGATCTACAGTACAGCATGTTGAAAAAAATGCCTATGTGTCCCACAGCAAACAAAGCAAATATTACATGATAAGTAATGTTTAAACGCTTGCAGAAATGTTGATCATTTTAAAGTTTAAAGTCTTGTTTCTTCTAAATGAATTTGCCGCAGAAATCACACCAAAATAATTTGATTATAAGTAAACGAGTAAACCTTAATAAATGCAGTTGAAAACATAATGTCATTGATGTGACAAATATAATAAAATAAATGTTAATGATTGCGATATTGCATTCATTTCTGTAAAGTTGTTCATATGTAAATAGTTAATGTTATATGTGTCGTCACAACGTCAGTATTATGAGTTTAGATTCTGTAAATACGTCGCTAAATACATCTTTTTTAGAACCACATTTCAGATCACTTTGACATGGCAAAAAATTGATCACCCATTCTGCTTTGAGTTGTAGAGCACAGCATTTTGACATTTAATTCCACATTTTTATCAGTCTGTTGGTTTATTATTGTCTTATTGAAAAAAATAACATGCATATGTTCTTTTACTTGACTACATGAGCCGCAGTGTGTTGCCTTTTAGTTGTCATACATTATTTTATGGTTTATGCTGTACCGCGCTCGTGCTATTAAAATGACAGCAGCCTAACACAGTCTGTCATTAATGCTAAGAAAACGACTAAAGACAAATAAAAATATCACTCAATATTACTGACTGTAACTCTAATAAGGATTGATATATATTCAATTCATACAGTCAAGACTATGCAGTGTTATTTAACATCTGATGACTTTTAATTTTGAACCTGAACATCTTTAACGTTGAGCCTTGATTTATACTTGAAGTTTCAGTGGTTTGGAGTGAATGAATCATGTCATTAAGGTTTTTACTTATAAAACATATAATTTGGTAACAAAAATTATTATCATAAACTTTCATTTGCTCACTGACTTGCAAAAGGAATAATTTATCACTTTTATTACTTTTTCTGCTAAAAATCTAATTACTGTACTGTATGAGGGCATTTTATGTTGTTATTCAAATGGAGTAAAATAAAAATCTTCTCTTGGGAGGTGGTTATCATGTATGGCAAACTCTTTTATCCAAGGCAATACTCACTGCCCTGAATGACTGTGTTCCCTGAATATGAAACTATGATCTTGTCTTCTGCAGTTGTTTTGTAAAACTCTAAAAATGTGTTCATCAGATTGTTTTTTCACTTCAGATATGATGGAAGTGAATAAGGACAGTCAAGATGACGTAAAAGATGCTGATGTGAAACATCAACGTGCACAAAAATTCCAGAAAGTTTCACTGGAAGAAGCTCTGAGAACAGGAGACAATAAGAGTGAAAAGCAGCATCTGAGAATTCACACTGGAGAGAAACCTCACA
Source organism: Triplophysa tibetana (assembly GCA_008369825.1). NCBI lineage: Eukaryota > Metazoa > Chordata > Actinopteri > Cypriniformes > Nemacheilidae > Triplophysa > Triplophysa tibetana. Next base: position 21,340,443 of record CM017897.1, read on the forward strand.
CATGTCTAGTGTGGAAAGACCACGACGTGTAAAAGTAACCTAAACAGACACATGAGAATTCACTGGAGAAAACATTTCGCATGTCTACAGCAGTCTTACGCAGTGGAGGAAACACAAGCTAACACTAACTCTTAGTTGTGTTTGTCCTCAATGTGTACTGTATCATCATACAAGATTTATAAGAGACTAAGAAATGCATCAGTTCAAGCTTTAAAGCTTTTAAGCTTGTGCTGTTCTGTATTTAAGTTCTGGTTGTTTTAAATCGTAGACACTTGGAATCAAGTTTCGATCAAATAATAATTCAGTCACGTATGTGCATCAGTTCTGTCCTGATCACATTGATCTAAAGAAAGCCTATGGAACTAGATTGTCCAAGACTTGTGTTTTGAATTTGTTTTACTTTAGAGATATAAATAAAATGTTTTTTACAGGCTGTGACGGTATGGTTTTTGTTCTAACCGCGGTAAAGACGCTATGACTCATGCGGTTTGGCAGTTATTCGCACACAACAAAGATGTTAAAATAATTATTACAAAGAATAAGAACCCGTGGAATCAGGAAGCTCAACAACGTCGTAGTCAGATATAAACGCACACAAACTTTGAATAATTCATCATTTGGAACAGTAAATTATCATTGATGTTATTTAACTATTAATTATGCTGCATTTATAATAAAACCCTTTTCAAAGTGCAATATAAACAGGCTTTTTCTCTCCAGAAGTTGCAGAAATAACCACGGGTAAAACTATAAACGCACTTGTCCAAACGCAACTTTTTGAAACTTTAAATAATTCATCGTTTTTAACGGCAATTTATCATTAATATTATTCACTATTTGTAACTGGGTGGTAGAGAAATAAAACACAGCCCGGCAAAATATTATATTAGGGAGGTTTAATCTGACTGGTGTTTACAAACAAGTATTACAGCGCTCGATGGGAGCAAATGAGTTAACAAGAAATAAAAGAAACCAACCAGAAAAAGTTTGAGAAGGTCCTATGAGTTTTGCAAAAATTAAATATATGGTCTTACATCTGCGGCTGAATGGAGAACCAGAACACAGCAAACACTTGACTCAATTAGGTTATAAACCTCAGTAAAACAAAAGAAACACAAAAATACGCTACACACGCTAAACATCTTTACAGAATCAATTGACCAAAGTGCTATACTAGTATTCTTTAGTGTTCTTTTCTCATTTTAAATCTCATTATATTCAGACTAAAGAGATCAACTGTGGCTTTTGTGGCTTCATAAAACTGGTATCTTGGAATTAGAGCATACATTTATTATTGCCTCCTACTGAAAAATCGCTTTATAATTTTCTTAGTTTCTCTGTAAGTTGCTTTGGATAAAAGTGTCTGCTAAATGCATGAATGTAAATTTAGACACACTGTAAAAAATGCCCGTGAAGTTTACGGTAAAATTCTGTTGATTTCACACAATAAACCTGTTATCAGAAAGCATCCGTAAAAAATATGGAAAAACACTGTAAAATTGTCTGTAAAATTAACAGCGAAAAATCCATTGTTTTTACGGAAAACCCCTGTTAAAGTGCTTGTGAAATTAACAGTGAAATTCTGTAGTTTTCACAGAGAAAACTGTTGTCAAAAAACGTCCGTAAAAATACGGAAAACCCTGTTAAAAATTTCTGGGAAATGAACAGTGAAATTCCATAGTTTTCACAACTTTTGGAGTTTTTAACTCCACAAACACTATTATCACCTTCACTTACAGACACCACTGTCACTTTATTTCTCTTGCATGTCTACAAAAGTTCTAATTAAGAATTAACACAAGTTTACATGTTAATGGTTTAGTTGAGTCACCATTATGGTGATGAGTGTTTGCTTTAGTTGGGATCTTCACCCTTTACCTCTTATGTGGAGAAGTCTTTCCCAAGTTTTGATATCTATGTGTTGAAACATAGACCGAAACAGGTGGGTGAAAGCTCAGACAAAGCAAACGATTAACTTCTTTAGGTTGGAGAGTAAATAAATGGTTGCGAGTTTAGGTTTTGCTATAAAGTTATTTGTTGTCCTCATTTATGATATTGTATGAAATTAAATAATATACTGAAAGTCTTTGACAGCACATGTGACACATAATAAATGTTCTAGCAGACATCAAGAATATAACAGTTTGTCTCAACAATGGTGACAACAGAAAAAACCTCTAAAGAGAAACGCAGTGCATTGTGGGTATCATCAAAGGGCAAAACTCATCAATGACTCCCAGCATGCATTGCGGCTGTTAGATTTTCAATTGTTAGTCACCACTGTTGAGATTCATACTCTGATTCTTGATGTGTGTCATGTGACTTTTGTAAAAAAAAAAAAAGTAATTAAACAACATCGTAGAATTAGCTTTTGAAAAAATCTTATCACATTTTCACTTGATGTCACTTGCTACAAAACTATGTTTTATATAAAACAATGTCATAGCAGCCCAAAGAAAACTGTAAATTTATATATGACGGCTGAAAGATGCCAACTAAAGCAAACAGTGATCACAATAACGGTGACTTTAAACAACAATAGAGCATCAAGTCATGGATGTTATGCTGCAGTCCCTGTGAAGCAGAAGTGATGATCGTCTTCAGTATTCTGACATATTTCCAAGATGAATAGTGGGTGTGGCTCATGTTTTGCACTGTGAATTGATTGGATGAATAAAAACAGGATGTTCCTGTAATTTTACGGTAGCTTGCTGGCAACCACAGCTGCCGGTATTTTTCCGTAAAAACTACGGAATTTGTATTTTCTCTCTTTTTTTCTGATATTTAATGTTTTGTGGGTCACCACTATGCTGAAGAATGGAGTCTGTGTTTAAGTCAAGGTCAGGCAATGAGATGCAGATGTCATGCTGCATGTTGCTTTGTTTAAAAGTGACTTTGATGTTTTAATAACAAATTACAAAGAAGAAAATTAAGTAAATGTAATGTTTTCACTTTTGTGCATTTGGACCAAGTTTCAATTTTATATTAAGAAATTCTGTTGATGTAAAAGACTCAAATGTATTAAGTTCATACACAGCTTGAAGTTTGTACCCTGAGTTTTAAACTGCAAAGCTGTTTACGTTCTTTTCCTGTATTTTTTACGGAATTTTCCTGGTAACCGCAGCTGCCGGTATTTTTCCGTAAAATTTACGGAACATTTTTTACAGTGTTGGAATTAGAGCATACATTTATTATTGCCTCCTACTGAAAAATCGCTTTATAATTTTCTTAGTTTCTCTGTAAGTTGCTTTGGATAAAAATGTCTGCTAAATGCCTGAATGTAAATTTAGACAGCAAAACGATTTGATTAATTTATAATCAGATGTTATTAATTTGTTTGGAAAATTATTTGAAGGATTAAATTCTTCCCGATTCATAATAAAAAAAACGATTTAATTCAAAATAATTCCATTTCAATTTGATGCACTGAGTTACAAAGTGCAATAACTTTTAAAGCCCTTTGATTTTACCTATTAAAACTAGGCCCCAATCTATTCCAAGTATTTCAAACAGACAAAACCTTTGAGAAAAGACACCTAAAACTAAGGGGTTAAGTAACTTTTCATGTAACTGACTGTTTTATATTTAAAATTATAGAATTGCTTCTTATTATATAGATCACCGCTGTGTAGATAATCCGTGCTATCACTTGTATTTAATATCAATATATATCTTATTGTATTTCAGTTTCAAAATATTCTCAGTAAACTTTATGGAAACAAATCATCTCTGTCCTGGTGTTTCTTGGGAGTCTTTAAGCTGAATGGAGAATAGTCCTTGAAAGTTTGGTTTGCTTTTATTAATTTTCTTGTCGTGGCCCCTCTTAAAATAGATGTTTTCGTAATGTCCTTGTTAAACTTTAAAAAATATATCATAATTTCACATCGCTGTGTTTTTCCGCATGAACCACAAATATTACAAACCACTTCAGTTAATGGACTTAAACAATATTGAAAAAAGATATCAGCTGACATACTCGCACAACGGGCATATAATCAGTATCTTCAGCAAGTCTTTCTTTTTCAGTCGCGTGTACACAGGGTTGTGCTGCTTCACAATTCGCATACAATCAGTCCTAAATATTATTCTATAATAGTGTTGTAAAATAACCAAGAAGTACAATCTGGGAGAGGATAAATTAGCACCGTCTTAAATTAAACACACACAGGCAAAAACAACCGTATGAACTATCACTTGAATCACGCGGATCATTTACAACATCAACCTTGCAGCCTGAATCCGAAATGGCATACTCATGAGTAGGTACTCAATTTCAGTAACTACCTATACTTAACTAGGGCTAAATGTGTACTGTTTGTGTGACTGCGATAGCCCGTCGTGCCATGTTTACGTGTTTAAAAGGAATACAGCGGCTTTGTGATTTTGAGAAGCGTTTTTTCAGTTAAATTTCGGCAATAACAGGCCCATCCACACGTCCCATTGTTGAGAATGATGATGCCAATGGAATGTTATTTTTGTAGCAGAAACATGCTTGACTGCTGCTGATTATTCTTTTGTCTGTATTCTGCCTTTAGGTTAATGTCTCTAGTAAGTTGATCCAATATGCATTATTCTATTGTAGTATTAAAATCAAACCTGAGAGAATCTCTTCTGTAGTGTTTTTATGTGCCAAGTGTGTTTTTACATGGACGTTCTCCAATGTTATCCGACCAGCTTAACTTTCACTTTATGTTCTTTTCTTTCCTTGTCCAAAAAATACACTATTTTACAAGTCTCTTGATTTTTCGTTTAGATAAATATTTAATTTAATTATAGTGAGTATTTGGTGTTGTGCTTTTTTGTGTTTTGTAATTATTCGTTTGCAAAAGGTGAGAGTTGAATTGCGCCAAATTATATCCGTTAAAACCACCGGATTAAAATGATCTTGTGAATGATTATCATGTATTTTGTTATATATGTGAGTAAAAAATAAATAAATATATAATATTGTAAAGTCAAATGTACATCTAAAACACAAAGGTAAATAAACTGCTGAAAATAAGATCAATAATATTGCTTCGTATTTAAAGTCTATGAATGAAAACTATGCACAATTTAAAAACACAATTTCAAAGTCAACGTTAATGTTACATGAGCTTCACAATTATAATTAAAAATAATACATGAAAGTGGGCTGAGATTGTTTTGTGGCTGTGCATGGTATTAGTTTGAGTATTAACAACTTATCGGGTTTAGAGTGCACCTAAACTTTGAATTGAAAATTGAGAAAGACGTGTTCTTAACATTCAGGGGCGGTTTCCAAGGATCATCTTAAATCAGGACTAGCTTTAGTTAAATTAGGATATTTACGTCAATTTAAAAAACGTATTTTAAGACTTCTTTTATCATCCGTGTGTCTGTTTTATGTTGTATTCAGAATAAAACTATATTTATCAACCTTGTTCTATTTAACTGTTCTTATATCTTCTCATTTTATATAACATAAAGAAATCCAATGGGTTAATCTATGGCAATGTACATTTAGCAGTCCCTAACCAACAAAATGTAGAAATGTGTCTGCATTATGCACAGAAATGAAAGAGTGAACAAAAAGTTTGATGTAAAATATTTATTAAATCAACAAACAATAGTTCGAAATGCATTTCCCAGTCCATCAAACGCATCTTCTTCTTCTACATCTCCACGTTTTTTGGCATGCACTGGGAGAGACATTCCATCTCCTTTTTAGCCAATTTTTCTGTGTTTCCTTGTCGAGCAGCTGCTCGCAAGACGCCATTCTGAATGATCTGACGTAATTCCGTTAAAATTCCTACTTTTCTTCTACATCCTGCGGATTTACAAGACGATTTCGTTTGTGCGCCCCCTGTTTGTTCAAAGAATATCTCAACGGTGAACGCGTCAAGTATAAACGTCTCGTCCGTTTAGGGAGTTGCGCGCGCGGTCAGCGGAGGCTCGCGAAGCGGAGCAGGCTCGTCTATAAACAGGCCTTATAGCCCTGTTCGGGAAACCGACCCTGAGTGTTCGTCACATCCAAAGGGTTGCACACGTGATAAATCAAGCCAAATTTGTAAATTGCATACAATTTAATTTAGATCACATTACATGTACCATTATCGCTTCATTTTAGCCCTTTAAAAAGCACTTGAAGTTTACAATACACACTACTTCACAAACAATGACGAACGGAATCTAACATTGAAACTTTAATCTAAGTGTAGACAGTTTAAAACAACCAGAACTTAAATACAGAACAAAAAAAGTTTTAAAGCTTGAACTGATGCATTTCTTCCATGCAGACTCCTGTAAAACATGTATGATGGTACAGTAAAGACTAGAGACACTAACAACTAGAAGAGTTAGTGTTATCTTGGGTTCTTTCCACTGTGAAAGTTCAGTCTGGTCTGAGTTCTCGTATGCTTCTTGAGCTTACTTGTAAATCTTTTCACACTGAAGGCCTGCAAAAGACTGACTACACTGATGACAAGGAGTCTCTCCAGTGAATTCTCATGTGTGACTTAAGGCTTTCTGTTTTTGTGAAAGTCTTTCCACACTGTAGACACGTGTGAGGTTTCTCTCCGGTGTGAATTCTCATGTGTAGCTTAAGGTCACTCGTAGTTGTAAAAGTCTTTCCACACTGTAGACATGGGTAAGGTTTCTCTCCAGTGTGAATTCTCATGTGTTTCTTAAGGTTTCCAGTTTGTGTAAAAGTCTTTCCACACTGTAGACACGCGTAAGGTTTCTCTCCAGTGTGAATTCTCATGTGTTTCTTAAGGTTTCCTGTTTGTCTAAAAGTCTTTCCACACTGTAGACACGCGTAAGGTTTCTCTCCAGTGTGAATTCTCATGTGTAGCTTTAGGTCAATTGTTTGTCTAAAACTCTTTCCACAATGTAGACATGTGTGAGGTTTCTCAGTGTGAATTCTCATGTGTTTCTCAAGGCTTCCTGTTTGAGTAAAAGTCTTTCCACACTGTAGACACGCGTAAGGTTTCTCTCCAGTGTGAATTCTCATGTGTAGCTTTAGGTCAATTGTTTGTCTAAAACTCTTTCCACAATGTAGACATGTGTGAGGTTTCTCAGTGTGAATTCTCATGTGTTTCTTAAGGTTTCCTGTTTGTCTAAAAGTCTTTCCACACTGTAGACACGCGTAAGGTTTCTCTCCAGTGTGAATTCTCATGTGTAGCTTTAGGTCAATTGTTTGTCTAAAACTCTTTCCACAATGTAGACATGTGTGAGGTTTCTCAGTGTGAATTCTCATGTGTTTCTCAAGGCTTCCTGTTTGAGTAAAAGTCTTTCCACACTGTAGACACGCGTAAGGTTTCTCTCCGGTGTGAATTCTCATGTGAATCTTAAGGCTTTCTGTTTTTGTGAAAGTCTTTCCACACTGTAGACACGTGTGAGGTTTCTCTCCGGTGTGAATTCTCATGTGTAGCTTAAGGTCACTCGTAGTTGTAAAAGTCTTTCCACACTGTAGACACACGTGAGGTTTCTCTCCGGTGTGAATTCTCATGTGTTTCTTAAGGTCAGTTGTAGTTGTAAAAGTCTTTCCACACTGTAGACATGCGTAAGGTTTCTCTCCAGTGTGAATTCTCATGTGATTCTTGAGGTTTCCTGTATTTCTAAACGTCTTTCCACACTGTAGACACGCATAAGGTTTCTCTCCAGTGTGAATTCTCATGTGATTCTTGAGGTTTCCTGTATGTCTAAAAGTCTTTCCACACTGTAGACACGCGTAAGGTTTCTCTCCAGTGTGAATTCTCATGTGTAGCTTAAGGTTTCCTGTTTGTGTAAAAGTCTTTCCACACTGTAAACATGTGTGAGGTTTCTCTCCAGTGTGAATTCTCATGTGTGTCTTAAGGCTACTTGTTTGTGTAAAAGTCTTTCCACACTGTAGACATGTGTGAGGTTTCTCTCCGGTGTGAATTCTCATGTGCTGCTTTTCTTTCTTTTTGTCGCCTGTTCTCAGAGCTCCTTCCCTTGAAACTTTCTGGAAATGTTTTGCACGTTGATGTTTCTCATCAGCCTCTTTAACTTCCTCATTTCTGTGCTTATTCACTTCCATCGTATCTGGAATGAAACGCAGTTTCAATTTAACAATTAGACAATTAAAAAGCAACAGACTGATGAAAATGTGGAACAAACGGTCAAAATGTTGTGCTGCACAACTTAAAGCAGGATGGGTGGTCTGGTCACTACTGCTACATGATTAATGCAATTCTACTGAATCTATACCAGATTATATACTGTACAAAGTTATGATCATTCATGTATTTTACTGCATTCATTTATAGTGCTAAACTTCTGCTTTTATGATCTATCAATAACCACACTATTCATTAAACCAGATTCTATCTAAAAAAAACAGTTTAAACCAGAAACCAACCTCTGTGTTCTTTAGTCCCCTCAGTTTGTGTTCTGTGTAGTTCTGGATCTCTCGTGTTCTCAATCTTCTCTTCCTGTAACTCCAACAACAGTGTGAAGATTTCAGTTCTTACACCTAAAGTGATTCTTCTGCTTATTGGTTTCTGGTATTTATTGGTGGATTGATGTAGGAGGAGCTTCATTGAAGGTGTCAATCACTGTTTGTGTGAACTGGAGATGTTAGAGAGACATTGCCATTAACTCAAATCAGCATTATTTAACAGTTCTAAAAAACAATTGACAAAGGTGCTATACTAGTATTCATTAGAGTGTTAATTTCTCATTTTAAATCTCATTATTTTCAGACTACATAGATTGACTGAATGTGCGGGTGTGAATCTTTAGGTAGACAAATGTAAATATTTACTTCTCTGTGTCCGAAATAGCATATCAATGATTAGGTACTCAATTTCAGTAGGAACGTACTCAGTTTAAATGGGTAAGTACTGTTTTCCGTGAATGGGTGTAGTATGAATGCGATCTGCCTTTGTCCCCCATATTGAAAATCTTCTTTTCATTTTAATGGCAGGCAGCAAATTACGTTTGTGGTGCATATCCGCCACCTACTGTACTGGAGTGTACATGGGCAAAAGATTCCATGAGTAATTCCAAGCATTTGCAACATGTTTGTAATGCCTACACAAAGGCTGCTCGACGATCTTGTCTTACAATAGCACTGCTGATTTTATTGTCACGGAATATAAGTATTATTGCTTATAAATTAAAGTGTACCCTAGAAACTACCCTTGAACTTATAAAACACTTGTAAGTGTTATTATTTTAGAGACCTCCCTTTAAATGATAATTGTAACTCACATTTAATTGTGACAGTTATCAGCTGTTCCTTAAAGATAATTTATTTCTAAATAGTTAAAATCAAATATGCGCAAAAGTCAAAAACCTTCATTTTAGTTTTGTTCCTTTCAGATATGATGGAAGTGAATAAGGACAGTCAAGAAGAAGTAAAAGATTCCGATGAAAAACATCATCATGATTTACAAAAGTCCCCAAATGTTTAAAAGAAAGGAACTCTGAGAACAGGAGACCAAAGGCGTGGAAAGAGATCCCCAAAATCCAGACACATGAGAACTAGCAGTGGTGAGAAGCCTTTCACATGTCATCCGTACGGGTAAAGTTTCACCTTTAAATGAAACCTTAAGACACACATAATAATTCACATCGGAGAGAAACCTTTTCCATGCCAAGAGTGTGTTTTTTTTTATCAGTACAAATGAGAATTCACACTGGAGACAAACCATAAACATGCCATCAGTGTGGAAAGAGTTTGCTGTTTGAGTGTCCATCAGCAATCTGTTTGAGTGTCCATCACTGATCTGTTTGAGTGTCCATCACTAATCTGTTTGAGTGTCCATCAGCAATCTGTTTGAGTGTCCATCACTGATCTGTTTGAGTGTCCATCACTAATCTGTTTGAGTGTCCATCAATGATCTGTTTGAGTGTCCATCAATAATCTGTTTGAGTGTCCATCAATGATCTGTTTGAGTGTCCATCACTAATCTGTTTGAGTGACATCACTAATCTGTTTGAGTGACATCACTGATCTCTTTGAGTGTCCATCACTAATCTGTTTGAGTGGATGCACACTTTGGAATTTTGGAGGAAAAAATATACCATCCATACTTTGAAAATACTCCTTACAACATGCTAATGTTTGGGATGTAATAATTATAATTTTGAAAACTATTTAGGACAGAGTGTGTATTCCCTGTATTTACCATAATATTTTTAAAAGTGCTTGGCATTAGGTTGCCTAACAAGTTTATAGGTAATAGGTATGTTTTCATGCTATCTGAACACAAGAATAAATCGAGGTGGTATTTTTATAAATTTCATATAAAGACATCTTTGAGTGATCTGTAGATTTAAAACAATAAAGGTTATTTGTTAAAGTCTGCAGTCTTTCTAAAGACTTTCTGAAGACAATTGTAAGTGCCACTGAATGAATTTGTTTTACTGTAGCAATACTTACCAAGTTACTTTAATGCACACAAATCATAATAAACTCTGAATAACTTTTGCACTTCAAGCAAACCCTTAACAACTAACCATGATTTTTACTATGGTCCAAGAATAATATTTGTATTAAAATCATAGATCATTTTCCTAAAGGGACGACCTTAATGTGTTCATATAGTTTTTTTATGTTAAAATCTTTTATCATCAAATTTGACACTGAATCTACCAGATATTCCCACTTCAGATGAAATCATCTTACTGTGGCACATTTCCATTTTAAAGATCAATAGAAATATCTTTTCTAATATCTTTTCAATCTTCTAATTTTCGAAGTACAAGAAATAAAAAGTCAATTTAACACACAAGACAACCCAAAGAAGCACGGCGAGAATGATAAAACATTTTTTTCTTTTTATATTTACCAAGAATCAAAATCAGGATTTGGATGTTTGTCTTGAATGGTTTGTTTCATTGGTGACATTAGCCTAACACTGAAAACACATCCATTAGTGTTAATAGAGAAGTCAGTCTTCTGCTGATGATCATGAGTGTTTTATTTTGTTTCAGTATAACAGACACATCAGTGTTAACCGCTGTCATTATTCACACTGATAGTTCCCATTTTCACCGTCTACATTATGTTGATATCTTAAACTGACATGTACATTTCCTTACAAAACTGAAGTTTGTTGTTTAGTTGGGAAAATGTAGAATTTGATATCGATTTAAAAAGATAAAAACTTCTGTAATTTTAAACAATACATACCTGAGGGCCTTGTTGTAACAAAGTCCTTGAGAAGTTATTGAATTATTTAACTGAGTTGCTGAGTGGTAAAAGACAGATTTTTGTTATTAGTCTTTATAGGTGGCTTCTTTTGGTTTAACTTTTAAATGACGTACAAATCCTATTTTGACTAAACAAAACCAGGAACAGCTTGGCACTAGTTGGAACTCTGTCATCCATCATGACAGTGAAAGTGGTTGACCTGGAATCTCAGTGTTTCAAATGAAGAGCCGCCAACCCCTGTGCTGAAGGCCTCAAAACCTGCTAACACACACAATAAACAACACTAACCATGTGTCACACACACACACACACACACACACTAAGAAATGTTGAAATAAATTAACATGTTTTTAATTGTACAAATTTATGTCTCACATGTTTCAGATCAGATTCCAGTCGTTCCGCTTACATTGCGTTTGCCAGTCGATGTTGTGGTCGCGGCAGTATCTCTAACACTATGAGTGCGCTTATATTCGAAATAACAACATTTTGGTCAGCAGGTAAAATGGTTTTAAAATCCGTACTGAAAGTGTTGGGGAAAATGTTGATCTTCAAGCTCAAAAAATCGCTCAGACAAGGAAGGTCCAGGTGTCAAAGTTTCAACTTTATTTGTACAAGTCAAACAAAGTGAGATGTTCCAAGTCTCCAAAACATCTGAAAACTTGGTGTTTTCCAGCCTCTAGTTATAGTGAAACTTCTCAAAGGTGTTTCCTTTCGAAACCAATCAGGTAATTTCCCGTTATCTCTTATTTTTATTATCCATTGTTGGACATCTGCTGTCCTGCGCATTCAAAAATTGGTCTTATGGACTTCGGATGAACAAAAGTTGAAGTTTATTAAGTTGAATCTCAGCGCTGGGCTGTCTCAGACAAAAGAGTCTTCACAGAGAATCAGCCCCGCTCAAACAGTGTACAACATATTTATTAGTGTATGTGAGAGGTGTGTCTTCAAGCTTGCTTCGAATCTTGACCAATCGTTGGGCCAGTTCTCAGCTGACGTTTTCTTCTCCTCCAATCATGTTACACCCGGTTCCTGTGTAAACTATTCCTGTGTGCTTCCCCCAACTTGATCACATCTGTTAACCCCTGACCTGAGGCCCCAATGGCTATGGAATGTTGGGCAACCATAGCCGCGCACACACATTTTCACATCCTGTTGAAAACATCTCACTGCACCATAATATGCCTGCTTAGTCTCTCAACCCTTTTAACACACACATTTGCACACAATGATACCCTATTCTATTATTGATTATATGTAATCCATAGGAAGAAATAAAATGTATAAAAACGTAGATTATACTTAAATGAACATTGTAATAAAAAACATGACTTTAAAACCCTTCACCATCTATCCTTGTCTGCCACCATTATTTTTAGGCAACAAGGTTTCTGGTCTAATGGTGGAATTTCAACCTTAACTCACTTTTTTTAATTAAAAATGAACAGTGCTATAATTTATTTGGGTCTGGCCTTCAAACCATCCCTGGATTTTGTATTGCTGAAAATGATTAGAATATGTAGTGATTGATTCTCTCATGCAAACAATCTTATCGTGACACTAAGTTAATGCGATTTCTGACCTACTAGTAATGTGATCTGTGATTTACTAACACATTAAGTTAATGTTTACAAACATTCCTATAACATTCCTATTTTACAAACATTCCTATGAATACTTCTCCATGACCAGGGTGAATAAAAGTCCCATAGTATTACAGAATCATACACGAATATGATCAGAATCAGAATTATCAGTGATCAGAATCAAAATTATACACAATAAAAGCAGACCGAAAGCCTCGTACCGAACAGTTCAATACATCTATCGTTACACCCCAAATATATGTGTGTGTGTGTAGATATGTAATAAGTGCATCACCATTATGCAGGCAAAATGTGTTAATAATATTGATATAAATTATATAGTCTCAATCTATATTCCATCGGAAATCTTATACATGTATCTTAACTCTATATTGGCCAGCTAGTGTGCATCCAAGCAAAAGGGAATGACTGTCACTCACAATTACTGTAATTAGTTAAAAAATGATTGTCAACAATGCTTTTCTTGTGCATTTTTTTTCTTTTTCTCGTTTGGCAGATGCAGTGATGACCAATTCTCCATTGGCACCAGAATTTGAAATAAAAAATGCAATTTCAGGCCATTTTAAACAGGCACCAGGGAGAGCAGGGTGTGGTGGTATAAAATACATTTTTTTATATTCTTATTATCTTGAGTTGTTTTACCATATTGTCTAATATTTATTTGATCATTTTTATGTTTGTATGTTGTCTAAGTTGTTAATATTATTTTTCTAAATAAATTCTTCATATTTAATTTGTTTGGATGATTGTCATTTATGAGAAACTGTTATATTTGAGTGAAAAGGATCCTTTAGCCTCATTTTGGTGTCTATTACATGTAAATGTAGTCCTTCAATAGCTGTGTAATTGATGATTTGTCTTTTCACTGATAACCCAAATTCTGCCTTGTTTTAGCCCAGACCCATATTGACTGTCTATTAGACGTATATATGTAGTCGTTTAATAGCGGTCTAACTGATGACTAGTCTAGTCTTGGGCTGTGGTTAGACGTCTCTTAGATGTAAATATGTAGTCGTCCAATAGCTGTGTAATTGTCTATTCCTGGGCTATGGTTAGACGTCTTTTAGATTTTCACTGACAGCCCAAATTCAGCCTTGTATTAGCCTAGACGTCTGGGCTGGGTTTAGACGGCAAACAGAAGTCTTTTAAACCGAAAACTGCTTGCTGGGGAGAAACCTCACGCATGCCTGCAGTGTGGAAAGACCTTTAGATGTGGCAGTCACCTTACGCTACACTACACAGAATTCACTCTGGAGAGAAACCTCACACATGTTATCAGTGTGGAAAGAGTTTTACACAAACAAGAAGCCATAAGACACACATGAGAATGCACTGTCAGTAATTACAAGGGGGCAGAACCCAGCCTCAAACACATCTGGACCAAACTCACTGTTCAATAACTCAAAAGGACCACAAGGGGGCAAAGAAGAGGAAGTAGAGAAAACAAGATGAGAAAAGAAAGGATCAAGAAAAGTGTAAGTGTTCAATTAAAAATTTAATCAATTTTAACAAGACACTGTATATAAAACATTGTTGAAAATAAGCCGTGTGTACTTATAAAAGTTCTGTACAAGGACTATCCGCTCAGTAAACATACTAAATGGAGTTTTATTTTTAAATAAAATATGCTTAATGTGTATTGTGAGGGTTAGTGTGGAAGGGAACAGAATAATTTGAACAATGTGTGCGTCGTGTGTTTGTCTCCGTGCGTGCGTGCGTGTGTGCGTCTTTTTTGCACCTTAGGGGCACTTTTGAAATATTTTATCTAAGAAAGAACCTACAGCTTGTGAAAATGCAGGTCAGTTAAATAACTTTCTTATAGATCTCACTTAATTGAAATATAACTAAAATAGCCTTTTTATACTAATAATACTACATGTACAAATGTTTATTAGTAAAACATATTATAAAAAATATTAAAATTAACACAAAAATACTAAATTATCATATTGAGCGAACAAATTAACTTCTGTTTTTCCATCTATTTTGTGCAGCAGCTGCCTCCTCCTCACATGACAGTCTTGGCCCTGTCTCAGCCTACATTGGCCTTGCTTCCAATTTATCTGTTGCCTCCACCACATCCTCCAGTGTCCTTATAATTAAAAAAAAAATTACTAATTCACAAATACAGTAAAATTGACTGTAGTTTTTATTATTACTTTTGATGTTTTGCTCGTACCTCTTTCTTTTGAATAAACTGATTGAACACTTTAAGCTTTCTAAGTTATGTTGTGTGTATTTACAAATCAGAACCTACATTTATGCATTTGGCAGATGCTTTTTTCCAAAGCGACTTTCAGTAATCGCATTATAAAATACATTCTGTGTATGTTCAATCCCTGGTATCAAACCCATGATCTCGGCGTAGCAAGAACCATGCTCTAACCACTGAGCTACAGGAAAGCTGTAAAGGGATAATATTGTGTTGTTAATTTGACATTGTCAGATTGTCAGTTTGATATAATCTGTGTAAGGTTACTATCTTGTGTACAGTCGATGATGGGGAGCCTCATTTTGTAACCAGTTTAGGGCTCCCAAAATGCTAGGGCCCGGCCTTTGTTCGCTTATGGGCTGCTACCACCGAGGCGCCGCGTGAGAATTCAACTCTGAGCACGGAAAAAAACGCCGGCTGCTCGCGTCTTCAAAAACGTGTGCTTCGGTGGACACAGCTCCATGCGGAGCTTTCCTCTGCTTCCAAATCGACTATTCATCATTTATTTTTAAATCTGGAGACATCAATTACCATTAATTTGCTGCTATGATTTCTCTCGCAAAGCGCAAAACAATGCAGGTTCACTCCTGCTCAATCCAAGGTTGATTACAAACGCTCTCATTTCTTGCATGTGTTTTTTTAAAGGTTCTGTGTGTAAGTATCAGAGGCCACTATTGGCGTAGTTGGAAATTGCAACCTAAAGCTCCGCCACCCCCCTCCCCCTCCCATTAGAGAAGCTACGGTTGCCGTCACAGGAGAAAAGGGTTCCGTTAATGACAGCGGACATTATCGGTGGTGTTGATAATTGCAATCTACGTCTCACAGACGAACAACAGACTGAAGTTACGGACACAGGACAGAGATGTCGTCGTCTGAGACAGCAGAGAGTAAACTTCGCAAGTCAAGTGACGAAGCTTATTTCAAAGAAAAATAAATAAATAAAAGTTACTTAATTCATCATTTACTCTAATCGTTATAGTGAATATTATTGTTACTTTTTTAACATTGTGTCAGTGATTTATTAGCTTATTTCGCATAGCATTTTTTGGCACCGTAACTTGGTTCGTAATTTACAGCCTATTGAAACAGCTTGCTAATGCTAAAGGCGCCTAATCTATCCGCGAAAGTCTTAGCAGTTGTTTTTCTCATCATCACTGTGTAAATCTCAGGATATAACACAGGTAGTAAGAGGGAGAGGTAGGTGTGTTGGAGATGAAGGCAGGGCGAGGAGATGCAGAGGAGCTAACATTACCCGGGAGGACCGCACAAGAGAGGATGTGCAAGCTAAGCAGTATTATAATATAAATTACACCCGATTTATGCACATTATGATTGTAAACATGATTTCTATGTTGATTTGCACACGGCCATGCAACAAGGACTTATAGTAGGCTACAATTACAAAGTGCTAAACATTTACACGGAAAAACGCGACTTCTCTTGATGATCAGCTCATCTTTTAGCTAAACCTATCAAACAAACAGTTCACTTATATAGCGAAAACTAGACAGACTTACCGGTCCAGCAGAAAGCTGGCAGCTTCGGCGTCGCTTAGCAAACTTTTTCCTGCTTCAGTGCCCTCCGTTTGGGAAAAACCACGACGATGTTTATTCGGGTTTTCTGCCGTTTTTCGTGTCGATTTCGCGTTGCTGCACAGATTGACGCTCTATCGGCTCTTGTGCAGCGTATGTGTGGTCCGCAATTTGCGCACATACTTAAACCGCAACAAAGAACCGTTTCTATTTCTAATAAAAAACACGACAACTAAATTGTGTTATTGCTCTTCTTCTGCTAATCCTTCTATGTAGTGGGGTGGCAAACTGCCTCAAAACACAGCCGAAGAAGAAGAACTAGTCCCGTGCATCCTGCGTTTTACGAAACGTGCTCATATTGTCCTTGTAGTGCTACTATAGAAACATGGCTGTGCACTGTGATAAATTACATGTAAGGGTGTGCCCACGGTGTATATGCATAAAATGGCTCATTGTAAGGTAATATAAACATTTTGGTTCATTTTGTAAGGTATTTCTTCACCACTCACAACATAGTTTTGTATTATATATTACATTTTGGTGAATAAATCCTTCAAATTTCTACACACTGTACCTTTAAGTGAATACATTATGAATAACTTAAGCGAATACGCGTTCTTATTACGCGAATTCATGAGAATGGCTGAAATTGCAGCACCTCTTTCTCTCTACGCATGAGTGACTGTTGTGTGGTGAGTGGAGTCTTTTTGACCATGTTATGTTAAAGGGCGCCAGTGTTCGCATGTTAATAATCATATAGTGGTTAAGTGAATGTGTTTGCACTGTTAGTAGGCTAATGTCAATTAATGAATCAAACAAACATACAATCCTGATTTCGATTATTTGTAAATATTAACAAAATAAATGCATTTGTTATATTTTTATATATTTTCATTGTTTTATCCTCCTCACTGTGATCCTATGTGTGGTTATGTGTGTAAAACTGAATATTCCGTTCTTGTAAATTAGAAGAGATTTAGAGTGAAAGGATATAAGAAAAGAGATTTCTATGGATCTATGCTATGCAGAAGAGCAGAAAATGGTATAAGGATAAATTGCAGATCTCATGTGAAATGCATTTATGTTCACAGAGATGTGGAGTGTCTTTACACATATACAGTATGTGGATGGTACACTGCAGTATTTTCCTTTGCAGCATAAAAGTAAAACATTTATAGGACCTCGGTTGAGTTGCCTAAATTAATTACAAACATGGTTGAACCAGAATCTTCTCGTGTTAAGAGAACAAAACAGAGATTATTTGATTTGGTTTAAAATCAAATATGACTTTGCCCCTCACTTTGGTAATCTCTCGTCTTATCTAACACCTTGTGCCATTATTGTTCTTTTCGACTGCAGCCTGGGTTTCAGTAAAATGATTTTAATTTAAGTGGGCATGTCTGGAAGGTTCATTGTAAAAGTTAAATATTAAAGATTTTAGCATTAGAAACAATATGAACATATTTAGGTCGTCCCTTAGAAAAATTATCTATGTTTTGATAAAAATTTCATTTTTAGACTATTCATCACGTACATATGTAAGCGTGTATAAACATAAAAGAAAATGCCACATGCATTTGTGGAGGTCTTGTGCAGTGAGAGACCATCTGGAGTTTTAAGGAGAAAACCTTGAGTAATGTGACTGATGAATTTGCATATGATTCATCTTAATGCATATAAAAAATACAGCAGAGATATGAATAAAGAAAATCATCAAATTGTTTACATAAACGTTTACAAGATTTCTGTCACACAAGCTTTCAAACAGGCCACAATCAGTACACAAGTCTTGTTGATGTGATGAACAAAAATAACCTTGTAAGAGCAATGATCAGAGTAAAAACACTGTGAGATCTGAAATTAGCTTTTCATCTGAAACTCTTTCCACACTGATGGCATGTTTACGGTTCCTCTCCACTGTGTTTTCTCACATGTTTCTTAAGAGACCTTTCAAGTGTGAAAGTCTTTCCACACGTATGACATCCAAAAGGTTTAACCTCAGCGTGACATCTCATCTGTGACTGAAGGGTAAACTTACATCTGAAACTCTTTCCACACGCGTTGCATGTGAACAGTTTCTCTACGGTGTGAATTCTCACGTGTTTCTTAAGGTCACTTTGAGATGAACAACTCTTTTCACACTGTTGACATTTGAATGGTTTCTCTCCGGTGTGAGTTCGTATGTGTAACACAAGGTTTTTTTTACATGCAAAACTCTTTTCACACTGATCACATGGGTAGGGTTTCTCTCCGCTGTGAATCCTCATGTGACTTTTCAGGGAAGCTTTTTCTGCTAAACTCTTTCCACACAGTAGACATACATGAGGGCTCTCTCCGGTGTGAATTCTCACGTGTCTCTTAATTTCACTCATAGATTTAAAACTCTTTTCACAGTGTTGGCATGTGAATGGTTTCTCTCCGGTGTGAATTCTCATGTGTGTCTTAAGGTCACTCATTTTTGTATAACATTTTCCACACTGATCACATGCGTAAGGTTTCTCTCCTGTGTGAATTCTCATGTGTGTCTTAAGGTGACTCGTATTTGTATAACAATTTCCACACTGTAGACATGCGTGAGGTTTGTCTCCTGTGTGAATTCTCATGTGTCTCTGAAGGTGACCTGAGGTTGTAAAAGTCTTTCCACACTGAAAACATGCAAATGGTTTCTCTCCGGTGTGAATTCTCATGTGAATCTTAATTTCACTCTTAGTTTTAAAACTCTTTTCACAGTGTTGGCATGTGAATGGTTTCTCACCGGTGTGAATCCTCATGTGTACCTTACATACACTTTGATTTATGAAAGCCTGTCCACACTCTTGGCATTTGAATGGTTTCTCTCCAGTGTGAATTCTCAAGTGTTCCTTGTAGTTATTATTTAATGAAAAACTCTTTCCACACTGTTTGCATGTGAAAGGTTTCTCTCCGGTGTGAATTCTCATGTGTCTCTTAAGGTGACTTGGAGTTTTAAAACTCTTTCCACACTGTAGACATGCGTGAGGTTTCTCTCCGGTGTGAATTCTCATGTGTGAGTGAAGGCTTCCTGTTTGTGCAAAACTCTTTCCACACTGTTTGCATGTGTGAGGTTTCTCTCCGGTGTGAATTCTCATGTGTGACTGAAGTGTTGCTGTTTGTGTAAAACTCTTCCCACACTGTTTGCATGCGTGAGGTTTCTCTCCGGTGTGAATTCTCATGTGTGTCTTAAGGTGACTCGTATTTGTAAAAGTCTTTCCACACTGTTGACATGTGAAGGGTTTCTCTCCAGTGTGAATCATCATGTGTCTCTTAAGGTTTCCTTTACAGGTGAAACTTTTCCTGCAGAGATGACACGTAAAAGGCATCTCTTCACTGTGAGTTCTAGGGTGTCCAGTTTTGGGGGATTTGTTTCCACGCGTTTTGTCTTCCATCATATCTGAAATGTACAAAACAATCTTTAAAACTTCATCAGTTTTACAATTGTACAAAACAACATCACAAGATCATATTTTAATTTTCAAGAAACACAGTCATTCAGTGCACAGAGTATTCTTTGGATAAAAGTGTTTTTCATATAATGACCACCTCCCAAGAGAACACTTACATTTTTCCTCTGTTAAATTACAAAATAAAGGGCCCTCAGAAATGGCAGGAGACATTACAGTAATGATATATCCAGCAGAAAAAAGCTATAAAATGCAAGACTAATTCATTTCCATGTTATTAATTTTCAATTTACAATTGAAATCATTTCTGCCATGTCCTAGTCATGTGATAATATATGGATGCTATTTTTCAATAAGACAATAAAAACCAACAGTCTGATAAAAATGGACAATAAAGGGTCAAAATATTGTGATGTACAACAAAGCACGTCTGTCACCC
The DNA here is from genome assembly GCA_008369825.1 of Triplophysa tibetana. Taxonomy (NCBI): domain Eukaryota; kingdom Metazoa; phylum Chordata; class Actinopteri; order Cypriniformes; family Nemacheilidae; genus Triplophysa; species Triplophysa tibetana. Next base: position 21,360,795 of record CM017897.1, read on the forward strand.
TACTGCCAAGTAATTCTGTTGAACTTATACAAGATTACAAAGTTAACATAACTTCGGCATCTGTGGTTTATCAAAAAACGAGAGTTTAATTATTCATTCACTGTCAGTAATAAAGATTTAAAATCAGACACCAACCTCTGTGTTCTTCAGTCCCTCAGTTTGTGTTCTGTGTAGTTCTGGATCTCTCGTGTTCTCAATCTTCTCTTCCTGTAACTCCAACAACAGTGTGAAGATTTCAGTTCTTACACCTCAAGTGATTCTTCTGCTGGTTGGTTTCTGGTATTTATTGGTGGATTGATGTAGGAGGAGCTTTACTGAAGGTGTCAATCATGTAAAAGCGTCTGCTTAATGCTTAAAAGTTAATGTAGACAGAAAACGATTGGATTCATTTATAATCAACAGGTTATCAATTTGACTCAAAAACTATTTGAAATGAAACAATATCAGAACGATAAATTCCGTCCGATTAAAAAAAAAACGATTTAAATAAAAATAATTTTAGTTACATTTTATGCACTCAGCAACTCAGTTGAACAATTTAATATCTTTTAAAGCATTTAGATTTTTACCAATTATAACTAGGCCCTAAAATATTTCAAGTATTTAAAACCAGTAAAAAAGACACTTAAAACTGAGGGTGAACTTACTTTTCATGTAACTGACTGTATGATATTTAAAATATCAGAATGTGTGATCTTTTAAAATCGATATCAAATTTTGCATTTTCCCAAGCCTATTTAAAACACAAACATTTGTTATGTGAGGAAACTTAAGTGTGAGTTTAAGATATCAGCATAATGAAGAAGGTGAAATGGCAACTATCAGTCTGACTGATAACAGCTGTTAACACTGATGTGTCTGTTATACTGAAACAAAAGAAAACACTCACGATCATCATCAGAAGACTGAGTGATCTATTAACACTAATGGATGTGTTTTCTATGTTAGGCTAATGTCACTAATGAAACAAACCTTTCGAGACAAACATTAAAACCCTGATCCGTCAGTGAATATAAACAAATATAATTTTAGTCACATTTTTCTTACATTTATGTTTTCATTGTTTTATCTTTTATTGCTTTCCTGTAGCTCGGTGGTTAGAGCGCGGTGCTAGCAACGCCAAGGTCATGGGTTCAATCCCAGAGATTGCAGATACTCAAAAAACATGTACAGTATAATGTACAATAGAAGTCACTTTGGATAAAATCATTGGCAAAATGCATAAATATAAATAATCTTCCTCACCATGCTCTTGTGTTTGGTCATGTGTGTAAAAGTGACTATTCGTTTGTTGAAATTTAAAGTTAAAGGATATCAGCAAATAACAAAATGCTTTCTCCCAAGAAATAACACATGCATGTGTTTTAGAGTGTATGTTCGTTATTAAATGGAAACGTAACACCGGGATTCTTATAAAGTGTTCTAAAATAGTTTCTCGGACATACTATTCCTTCGCCCGCGACGTTTTGCCTACTATATAGTATGACAGTATGCGATTTACGATTCAACCTTCAACCCATTCTCACTCCCCAAGTCGTCAAAAACTGAAGCATGCTCAAACGCTTTCTTTAGCACAATAAAGACGCCAACGGTTCCCCTAAGCGTCAGCATGTGGACGACTTAAGACCTCAATCGCTTTCAATCCCTTGCTTTGTGCGTCAAATGTAGACACGAATGGCAAATTAGCTTGTTTCATCATCTCAATATCTCCTTCTTGCAGTTTTATGGCGGGTAGCACCAGCGTTAGGTGCTTCATCACCTGCTAATGTGTCACCTCAATTTGGGGAGAATCAATTTATTTTTATTTTATGTTATAGCTTGAAATATTATCTGAATACCCCAATTATCTCCAGATAATGTATAGCATAAATATTAATCAAAATTAATTTTATTTGTGTATTAAAGGCTTCCTTTGTGTATAGTGCTTACAAATGGACTGTCTCTTTTCATAAACTGAACTGAAATATTATAAGATGTACATGTATGTTTGTAGAGTGGAAACCCAGTATTACAGTCAATGTGCACACAATACTGTGTATGAATGCAAGTTTAATGTATTTATTCTGTGTGGACTGTACTTTGTGCTGTATTTATATTTGACGACAGGACAACAACAGTTCGGTATTTAATGTAGAGAGTATGATTTACTTCACAAAATTTTAGTATGTCTTTGATTCTTAATATGTTGGTCAAACATAAACCTCACAGAAACTGCCACAAGAAATGAATTGTTTCTAATGGGGTTAATGTAAATCACTTTCTTATATAAGAAAAACATTATGTTTTTAAAGAGTATAAGTTAACATGGCTAGAGGTTTTTCAAATATTTTCAGATTTTATTGTCAATTTTTTGGAGAAATAAAACCAGACAATTGTAAATAAAGTTTCAATTTTAAATATGCTTGCTTTGTATTCCACAGGTAAATGTGATTTCTTTGCCAACTCATCACATTCCAGGTTGGTTGCAGTCAGTACTCGAGCTGTTTGGATTGGATTTAACATTTAGGGACAGATCATTTGTGCTAATGACACTACACATGGTGGGAGTCCAACGGTGTACACTTTTGATTATTGTTTAAGCATAAAGATAATTATTATATTAAATTAATCTAAAACAACATGTATGCTATTGATATATTACGTAACAGATACTCCTTTCATTGATCTTGACTAAGCCACCTCAGAATTGGAGTTGGTCCCCAGGCTCGCATGGCTACCACTGTACATAGTTTGGGTAAATACAGAGGACACATTTTCCCACTGGGTGCAAGTGCAACTTCATATTCACCTATAAAGCTATTGGGAATTCATCTATTAAATGTTGAAACAAACCCTCACAAAACATTGTGAACGATTAGGAATCCTCTCAAGTCAAGTCCATTTTAATTGAAATGCAAGAACAAAAGGAATAAACAAATGTACACACAGACGTGTGTTGCTTAGGCGACCGCTTTAAAGTGATGTGGGAAACCCTTCAGTAAGATATTCCAGGGGATATAGATATGAAATCTAATATTTACTTTGTGAATGTAAAGTCTAACCAGACGTTAACTAGCTAGCTGGCGTAAGCTAACAAGAAAAAAGTTCCAAACTATCGTTAACTGTGTTGTTATCGTCTATGTCCAGAGATTCCGTCTTTGGTGACACATCAAAAGTATTCCTGGCTCTTGACTTACCTTCAGTTCTTCTTCTTTTCATCTCAAATCTTTTCACCACCAAACTCTTTTCATATTAGTTTGATCTCTTTGTGTTTGTCTGTGTATGAGTGTTCTTATTAAACACTACTTTAAACATTAAAAGGGGTAAAAGAGTTGTCTTTTTTAAAACTCAAGAGTCAAGAGCTCAACTAAATCAAACACTGATCACAATAATGATGATTATTGAAATTTCAACATTTTTTCTACATTAATTTCGGGTGCAAAAGTGATATTGATTCAATACAACTTACATTGACAACTTACCTATTTTTTCACATTGATTCAATGATTGCTTGTTATCTGGGTATAATCTGTCTAACAAACAGTGAGTGGAGAGTTTTTCAGACCTTTATATCTGTGTTGATGCTTAGGAGCAGAAAGATGATGTGGTTTATTCTGAGATGACCATTGCCAGTAAAAAACAACAGAAGAACAACATTGTGAGTAGAAACTACATTAATTTACATCCTCCCTCCGTCTTAAGCTCTCCAACTACATACCTGATTTAATGCGCTGCAATATCTTCATGATATACAGTCTCATAAATATGTATTTGTATAATCTTGCAATAATAAAATCTTTGTGTTAAAACATGTGTGATGGATTCTGTAATGTTCATTCAGGTTCAGTGTGCTGGTGATGTGACTTATGCCGCAATCAGAGGAGGAAAAACTGAACCTGAAGATGCCTGAAGAAATCTTTACACCTCCCTGAACAAAACCACTCGCAAATAAAACACAAACACACATAATTATACAAATCACACGACTCAACAACAACATAAACACAACATATATTAGGTTTCAGTCAGTGACTTATATTTCCTTTGACAAACAAACTCAAGTGCTGATGTGATTTATGTGATATATATTGGTCAGCTTTAAAATGTTTTGTTTGTTTGTCTGTTTGTTTATTATTTGATGTTTTTGTCCACATGTTATTGAATCCTAACATATCTGATGAATTTTCATAGGTCTTATTAATACAGTGCTTGATCAAATTGGGGGGGGGGTGTAATGGAAACAGATTTCTTAGTTTGACTTTTTATCTTTACTGAAGAACCCAAAAATATATGTTTTGTCCTGAGAACGTTCTCAGAATGTCTCTGCTGGTGTCGAATATACTTCCAGAACGCTAGTTGGGCTCTTGACTCTGGACTTTCCTTGTTAATTCAATTTCCTCTTTCAATGTGTTTCTACATGAACACTTGTGCTTTGTCAAAGTATAAAATTGAAAAGTTTGTGTTTTCAGTATTCGCTTTTTTGTGATGTATCCAATAAAAAGTTAAGATGATTTAATTAATATTGAGATTCGTGCTTTCTTGCTTAATGCAAATTTCCTGCATTTTAAAAGGTACTTTAGCATAAACAGTCATCACAAAGATAAACGGGAAATTTACTACAGTCAGTTCCATCATTTATTTTCTCTGATGAATCTCTGTTTACTGTCTGCTAGTGTATGTTTTCTTTGCTGAGAGCGCTCTCATGAGGTGTCTCTTCTTGACCTTTTATTGTGTATGTTTGTCCGTATGGTTTTATGATCAGACTGGGAGTCAGTGTCTGTAATGGGGTCCATTATTCCGTTAAAGATCACATACAGGCAATACGCCGATCATAATGCACATGTTTAATGATAATTTGTATTTGTATTGTGTGTTATTTTGGTGATAACCAATATTTTGGTGACTCCCAGCATGCATTGCACTTGAATTGTATTTGTTTGATTGTCGATGTCTAAGTGTCTAAGTGAGGTTTTCTGTTTACTTTGTCGAAGTGCTATTACAAACCTTACAATTTGTGGCCCAATGGTTAGTGAGTCAGACTTGTGACCAGAAGGTTGAAGGTTAGATTCTCTGGGCCTGCGGGTGATGACTGATGTGCCCTTGAGTGAGGCAACTTGCTCCCCAGTGATAGCTGCCCACTGCTCTGGGTGTGCGTGTGTTCACGACTCTCTGGATGGGTTAAATTTAAAAACTTGTTCAGTACTAGTAAATAATCCTCAACTATGTCTATTAGAATTCACCAAGATGTTAAAGGGGTCATATGGGGCGAATACGTGTTTTCTATGTCTTAGGTGTGTTTTATTAGTTGCCCATGCATATATTAGACGTGTAAAACAGCACAAATTTAAGTGATATGAACAAAAAATGCATTCTATCTTAAATCTAACGCTTACCCAAACCTGCCTGATCGTCTCCTGTAACACACTGACACAATTTATCAGTTGGTGGTATGAGTTAACTTAGAATCACAAATGTTTACGAAATAAAGGTGGTGTACCTGTCAGCACAATTCCTTTGGATAGCAATGTTTCAAATATGGTGAGAAACGTTACTTGTCCTTCAGACGCTTGAAGTATTCGACCAATCACTACACATTGGATAACTGGCTAATCATAGGACACCACGCTTTTCAGAGCGATGAGCTTTGTAAAAAATCAGTGTGTTTCAGAGAGGGGGAGTAAAGAAGAGATACAAACCTTAAATGGTGTTTACAAATTGGATTACGTCTAAATGAAAATGAAATTATAATATACATTTTAGCCGTGTCATATCACCCCTTTAAGCTTATATAAAAAAAATAAGTTGTTTGTTAAAATCTTAATCATTTTCGTTACATAAACTTGAATAATAAATATACCTTTTAGAAAAAATACCTATTGGATTTGAATCATTTTTTATATGTCCCACTGAATTAAAATCACTTAAATGATTTTAAAAGATTTTTTTAAGTGAGTATAGCTGCTTATTCTGTGATATTTGCTAAGCACTGCATTATTTTTTAGACGGAACTCTACAGCTATTTTCCACCATATGGTTACAGCCTAGTGGAGAACTGTGACATTTGATGCCTGCACAAGACTTGTTTAGCATTGCAAGATTTGGATAAATTGAATTCTCTAAATGATAACTTTAATGGTGCTGGTGAATCCACAACAGATCTGGGTATGGACTGAATTAAAGATAGAATATCTGGTGCTGTAGCCATACTGTGGATAAAAAGCTTAAACTCACTGGTAGAGGTGGTTAGACTGGATGTTAATTGGTGTATTGCAAAACAGATTTGTTATCAAGATAAGAAATGTATTATTTTAAATGTGTATACACCTTACAAAAGCCATCGTAATTGTGACAAGTATTTAAATAGATTAGCTTTTATCAGTTATTTTATTGAAAGTTATGTTATTTCCAGTGTTTATATCACAGGGGACATGGATGCACACATTTCAGACAGACATTCATTATTTTCTGGTCATATTGTTCAGTTCTGTCAAGATAATAATCTCATATTGTCATGTGAAGTGTGTTTGCCTGTAGATAGCTATGCCTATGGTAGTTTAGCGACCATCATGGTCGGACCATTATATTAGTTCAGCAGATGCACATGGATCTTTATTTTCTCAAATGAGACAAAGAGGGGTGCCAGAATATATTGTGAGAATTCTGCCCTATTGGTATGCCCACCAGTTGATGCAAGTAAAAATGGGGCAATAAGGTTTCTGCCCCTTTTGGGGTGGGTAACGGTGTGAGACAAGGAGGGATTTTATCCCGAATTTTGTTTAATCTTTACATGGATGAGTTGTCTGAACGTTTGAATGTCTGTTAATCTGGTTGTATGATTGGGAATACTTTAGTGAATCATATTATGTATAAAGATGATCTTGTGGCGTTTAGTCCTAGCAGTGCTGGTCTTCAGCAGGTTTTAAACTTATTATGATTATGGTCTTGAACATGATATTGTATCTGAGGGGGTCAGTTGTGTTCTAGTGGTTAGAGAGTTGGACTCGATGCCAGAAGGTCGCTGGTTCAAACCTCAGTACCACCAGAAAATTACTGAAGTGCACTTGAGCAAGACACCTTACCCCTGTTTATTCTGCAGTGATAGTTGCCCACTGCACCCTACTTGTAAGTCGCTTTGGATAAAAGCGTCAGCCAAATGAATAATGGTTAATGTAAATGTATATAAACCTGTTAAGAGTGTGGTTATGATTTGCAGAACTAAAGAGGATAAAAGTTTACATTTTTCAGTTTTTAAGTTGTCTAAGAAAAGTGTCCTGTGGACATATTATCACTGAACGCTTGACAGATGATGAGGATACTGAAAGTAAACGTCATGTGATGTATATGCAGGCATATATACTTCTATGTAACTTTAGTTTCTGTTCAGATGAGGTGAAGTGTCACTTTTTAAAGCATATTTTACAAAACTTCACACTGCCCTTTTGTGATGTAATTACAGAGCATCTAGTTCACAGAAGCTGCAAGTAGCTTATAATGATTATAAAGGAGATCTAGATGGCATAGTGCAAGTGAAGTGTTTGTGAGTGTAAGAATCGCTTTTAAAGCACTGTTACGAAAACTTATGTATAGTTTTATCTTTTGGCTTAATGCTTCTAAAATTGAAATTATTGTGGGTTTATCAAATAAAGGGGTTAGTACAACAGGGAATCAGTTAAAGCTGTGGAGACACTGGTATTGCTTTATTTTATAACTCTTTATGTTTGCGATTGATCATGTGGTTTAATATGTTGTTTATTGTCTATTGCTATTTCTTTTTTTTAAATTTTGACCTCGAGTCTGTAATAAAGTTTTGATGATGATGATGATGGTGACTTCTCTGCTTGGTTTCTTATCTCAAAATACAGTAACTAGCATATATTATATTATGGTTCATGTTAATGTTTTAATGAAAATAGTTCATTTAAAGTCACCATTATAGTGATTAATGTCTACTTTTGTTTAGTATTGTTATATGTCATTAACTCTTTACATTCTTTTTTCTCTCTTTTGCATTTCATGTATTGTGTATGCCAGTATTAACATTGAGGGAAAACAACAGTGATGAAGACTTAATGTTGACTTTGGTGTGTTCAACCAATAGATGGCGACAGCATCTTATGTAACACATCAAACAGCTCTGCTGAAATGGCACTTTATTTTTTACTTTATTTCACCTTTTTTTTTTACTCATTTATATCTTTGGTGTTAACATGTCATATAATGTGTATTTTTCATGTTAAAAATGTATTTGCACAAGTCTGTATATTGTTCTGAGAATGTGTTTATAGTTTTTTCTGGATTGTTTCAGGTGAATGATGATGATGATGATGATGATGATGAAAACTCACGCGCTCTTCCTGCACAGATGATCTGAAGAATATCAATGTACCGATTTAACGTAAAGGTCCTGTTCACACATGATCTGTTAACTACAATTTTCTTGCAATTAACCAGTAAAGGCTGTATGTGTGGAAGCGACTATTGACTCTTGAGTCTATAAATAGGTATGATGACATAGCAACCACTCGCGGCGAACATTCTGACTCAAAAATGTGTTCCACACCACGTGGTACTAAAATGTGTATGTCATTCAATATCTTCTCCTAGGCGCCTGGTGGGAGTATGTTTTTCCTGAATACGACGGTAACTACATTGAGTGCAAGCATGGGCGCCGTAAAGGGGTGGAAGGTTAGGACGATTCTAAGGGCCTAGGCTGATTTATGGCCCTGAAGAGAGGGCCCTTATGGCCCTTTTTTTCAGATTGAAGTGTTCGCCACATGATGATAACTTTGCAAAACAAAAAGTAATCTACACGCTTCAAAAATTACAAAATCAGTTTGCTGTGTCGTGTGTTCTGTGAAGTGACAGTGCTGCTGCTACGATCGATGCTGTCAAACTTGACGTTCTTAATATGAATAAAATGCCCCAGAAAAAAATACATAAAATTGAATAATTGGTTTGACTGGTTTAGGGCTGAGATTACTCCTGGTGTGTCTTGATTTTGAGCCCTTTTGGCCTAGCTAGTTTTATTCCTGGACTGATTTAATTAAGGGTTAATTCTACTGTAGCTGATGTTTCCTGATTGAGAAGTTTGACACAGCTAAAGCTTGTTCATGTAAAGTATATGTCAATTTGTGTACATAATGTTCTGTTGTGCTTGCAATTGCAATTGAGATAATAAATGCTCTCCCTTTCATTTAAACAAGTACATATTTCTATATTTTTTTCTTGTTTTTGTAGGCTTTGTACTCATCTTTAGATATTTTAACTATGCAATGTGCTAAGTATCTCTTTTTTAAGAATACAGGGCATGTTTTTTGGGTTAAATTTTATCTGTAAAAAATGTAGGGGGCCCAGAAATTTTGGCTTCCATAGGGCCCAGAATTTCTGGCAGCACCCCTAAGTGCAAGCCCCTGAAGCGTTGGACACTTCGGGATTTCAGCCCTAATGTGATTTCCGGTCACCGCGGCTTTCAGAAAATTTGCGTTGCCCACCAACCTAACCTGTTGGTGGGCTTCATCTACGCTTTGGACACTACGGAAAGCTAGGTGGACCTAAATGCATAGCTTTTATCTTGGTACTGACGAAATTCCATCGATTTCCATCGAGGAGAAAGTATGTAACTATATCGCGGAAATTGGGTAGTAACATTTGTGGCGGGTAGATTAGCGAATGTACTGCAGGCGCCGTTCAAAAAAAAAAACATTTTCTATATTCAACTCCTTCTGACTGCGTTTTTCTTGAAGTTATTACTGATGCTATGTAGTTTATTACGTATATCATGGTTGTTCTGATATGCTTGTCAAGATTGTAACATAGTTTGCATCACTTCTAGTTAGATTACTGAGGACTAGCAAGTAACTCTGTCTAAATTAATAAGCTAAGAACACTTGATATGAGAGTAGGCCTGGGCAATTGAAATGTGGATATGACAAAGTGAACAAGCATAATATTATTTAGATCTTTTTTGCACTTTTTCATGTAACCTCTTGCTGATTCTGTGCACATAATTTAAAAGTGGCATTGGATCTATGATTGTGATCAAAAAGTTATGCTTGCTTTTGGTCTGTTAATTTTGTTTAATCTTGTATAACAGTATATTTTCATGATTTCATTTGAAAGAACTAACACAATTTTACCTTCTATTCAAATTTCATGCAAATATCTGATAAAATAAGGAAGTTAAAAGGAAAAATCTATGAATAATAAGTATTTTTGTTCACATGACTTCTATTGTAGTTTGTTACGAATGAGGTTCCTGCAGACTCTTCCGTTCGCCACCAGAGGGCTCCCTCCCCAGAATATTGAACCTATTAGGACTCCATTTCCCACATGCCTGTTGTTGATTACTTGCACACCTTAACTTAATTGTGGGAGCTATTTAAGTCTTGTGCCTTCCTTGGATTTTTGCGAAGTCTTGTTTGGCCCCGGTTAACACTTCTGAGCTGTATCTCATACTACCTGCCTTTCTGTGTATTACCCTAGGACTGCCTATACCGTTCGTGTTTGTTTGCTGCTTGCCTTTGGACTCTGATCCCTGGTTACTGGAATACAAGATTGTTTGCCGCCTGCCTCGACTTGCGCCTGCCACTGGATACTAAGATTGTCTGCTGCCTGCCCCGACCTATGCCTGCTATTGGACTACGAACTGTCTTGCCTTTGATATTGTGTTTGCTGGTGATTGACTTTGCTTGTACAACCTTGGTTTCAATAAAGCTGCACATGGATTCTCAAGATGCAAGTGCTTCATTACATAGTTAATGTTAACTATTTTACTATATTCCTCCGTATTATAAATATCATAACTTTCGCAATCCTCAACTGATTTTCACAATTCAGGTCTCGTCGGAAAGGGCATTTTCAGCTCTGTCTAGTCATGTGATCCATTTTGAGCTTAGGGGTGTTTGAAAATGTTTTCATCATACCCACAGTAAGATACACAAACTCTATGATTAATGTGACATGAGATGAAACTCAACATGTTTGAAGGAATGTCAGTGAGAGTAATGAAATGAAATCTGATGAATTAAATGTGTTGTATAGTTTACCTGTGAATAGTGAAGAGAGAAGGATCAGTCCCAGCAGACATACAGTGAGGAAAATAAGTATTTGAACACCCTGCTATTTTGCATGTTCTCCCACTTAGAAATCATGGAGGGGTAATCGTAGGAGCATGTCCACTGTGAGAGACATAATCTAAAAAAAAAATCCAGAAATCACAATGTATGATACAGCTGCAAATAAGTATTTGAACAACTGTCTATCAGCTAGAATTCTGACCCTCAAAGACCTGTTAGTCTGCCTTTAAAATGTCCACCTCCACTCCATTTATTATCCTAAATTAGATGCATCTGTTTGAGGTCGTTGGCTGCATAAAGACACCTGTCCACCCAACCTGATCTCACGGCGAATTCGCACTAATTTATACGAGTTGACCAAGTGGCTAAGTCGTACGATATCAAACGACCTGTGTCGTACGAAAACGTACGTTTGGTTCATTGCGTTCAAGAAACGTGATCCCGCTCATATGCTCCAAACATCGCGAGGTTTAATGACAGTTTACACGCGCCAAGCTTTGGTAAGTGACGGTTACGGTCTCCTGTCTTAATATCAAGTTAAATGTTTTTAATCAATCCGTTTGTCTTCAATCGCTTCATAATAGCTTACGGAAGCGTTCTTTGTGTCCCACATTGTAATTAATTTAGAGCGACTAAATGCTAGCGTCAGGTTTTCCTTCGATCACTTTATAATAGTTATATTGGGTTAAAAGAAGCCGTATGTTAACTGTGATGTTGGTGGTTAAAACACGCCGCATTCACCATGCTTTTATTACGATTATGTAACTAAGTTGTACTGTGGTATTTGTAGTTACGGCACAGTAACCACTCACGAACCATTACCATGTTTTTACCACAGTGACTGCAGTTCAACACTGTCACGTGTGCTAAACGCACGGTTATCATAACATTTACCATGCTTTACCTGAGAAACAACTAGTTTAACCTTGTCAAGTGTACTAAACACACGGTTATCATAACATTTACCATGCTTTACCTGAGAAACAACTAGTTTAACCTTGTCAAGTGTACTAAACGCACGGTTATCATAACATTTACCATGCTTTACCTGAGAAACAACTAGTTTCACCTAGAGCATGGTAAATGTTATGATAACCGTGTGTTTAGTACACTTGACAAGGTGAAACTAGTTGTTTCTCAGGTAAAGCATGGTAAATGTTATGATAACCGTGTGTTAAGTACACTTGACAAGGTTGAACTTATTTCTCAGGTAAAGCATGGTAAATGTTATGATAACCGTGCGTTTAGCACACGTGACAGTGTTGAACTGCAGTCACTGTGGTAAAAACATGGTAATGGTTCGTGAGTGGGTACTGTGCCGTAACTACAAATACCACAGTACAACTTAGTTACATAACCGTAATAAAAGCATGGTGAATGCGGCGTGTTTTAACCACCAACATCACAGTTAACATACAGCTTCTTTTAACCCAATATAACTATTATAAAGTGATCGAAGGAGTTTCTTGAACGCCATGAACCAAACGTACGTTTTAGTACGACCCAGGTCGTTTGATATCGTACGACTGAACCACTTGGTCAACTCGTATGAATTAGTGCGAATTCGCCGTGAGATCAGGTTGTTAAAACACATGTTGCATTTACATTTAGTCCTTTAGCAGACGCTCTTATCCTAAGTGACTTACAGATGAGGGAAACAATGGAAGCAATTGGAACAAGATAAGGACAACAAAAAGCATAAGTCCATTAAAAGAAAACTGGTCTCATATAGCCCACCACAGTATATTGTATATAGCTAAGTTTTTTTTTTTGAGTAGAAAGAGACAGACCTGACAAGTCAGGTGTTGACAGAAGAGATGTGTTTTCAGATAGTTCTTAAAGATGGACACAGAATCTGATGATCTTGTAGCAGTGGGCAGATTATTACAGAATTTAGGAACTGATCCCATGAAGGTACGTGAGAGAGATTTTTTTACCTTTTTGGGATGACACCACAAGACGTCACGTTTCGCTGAAAAAACATCACGTTTTGCTGAAAAAACATTTCCATCCGACTGCACTTTCCATGTCAATCTTGTCTCCTCGTCTATCCCATGATCTCTTGCTTTCTGTTTTATCTATAGTACAGAAACAAACAGAATTTTTTTGGTCAGAGTAAATATTAACACTGCAAAAATGCACAACCCCAAATCAGATAAAGGTGTAAAATATAAATCAAAACAGAATGTGCACGCATGTAAACACACATACACAGACACACACCGCGATCTGTCAAAACAACGACATGTGCTCGACAAAAACACCCAGAGACAGCAGAGGATACAAACCCAGACCCAGAACCTGACACAAAGAAGCCGAGTTTACATTAAACAGCCCATCATTAACAAAAACATTTCTTTTTATAAAAGGGTTTCATTCATTATGAGCAATTTTGTATTAGAGAAAAACAATTATTTCATAAAAACAAAGCCAGAATGCAGTTTAATATAATTTTCTACTGTTACCACAATTAATGCTTTAGTAGGAAACAGAAGGCAAATGAAGAAATAAACAGAAATAAAGTTTTGCAAAAAGAACATTATGTAACAATCCTCACTGTATGAACAAAACTTTTTTTTAACATTATTAAAAGAAACAACAACTGAACACTTTAAACGTAACTTATTGGGAGGTTTAAGCTAAATTCTTACAGCTGGAGGATCCTCAGGATTATATGTGTTCTAGTTTAACACAAACTCTTACAGTCACAGCTCAAAATACTTACAAACTGCAAGATGGCCTCCATCACCGCAGGGTCATTTACATTCTTTCCAGATTTCACCTCGACTCTCACAATCTGTTTCCGTGAATCTGTCAAGAATCATTTAGAAGAAGGTTTACTTAGTATTATCACTGACTATTAGAAATGTAAAGAAGGAAAGTTAAGATTACAACAACTATGATGTCGGTCAGACCAATCAGAGACAATAGTGATTTTGTTTTAACATTATAGTAAAAAATAGCAATAAGTAAAACTAATAATTGTTTATGCATGTACAGTGTATAACGCTGTTAAAAAAAATTGTTGATTCAACGTAGCTTGACTCTCTATTAATTCTGGGTTTTTTAAGTGTGTTTGGCATTCCAATGCTTTTCCATCCGCTCAGAGCATCTTGCTAATTTAGAAGCATTTTACTAGTAACACTGACAGAGTTTTTGACTGCTTTTAACCAAGTGAACTGCAAAAAGGGTTTACTGGCACAGTGACTAATAACAACAAGATAATAGGCAGAATTGTCCACTATACTGGAGTGTTACCAGATCTTCTTACATTTTTGCCATATAAAGTGTATTACATTTACATTTATTCATTTAGCAGACGCTTTTATCCAAAGCGACTTACAAGTAGGGTGCAGTGGGCAGCTATCACTGCAGAGCAAACAGGGGCAAGGTGTCTTGCTCAAGGGCACTTCAGTCATTTCCTGGTGGCACTGAGAATTGAACCAGCGACCTTCTGGCTCCGAGGCCAACTCTCTAACCACTAGACCACAACTGACCACAACTTCCTTACGTTGATGATATAGTTTAAGTCTACGATATTTAAGTCTATACAAACTGCACAGTCCATCAGTAGACACACTAAAATAGAGTCACTGCAACAAATATTAATAGAGATTGTTCTTAACGTACGGTTGGTGTTCATTATGAAGTGAATTTGCAGACAATTAAAATAAATCATTATATTTCCATAATTTATAAAATATTTCCGTATGAAAAGCGCTTGTTTATCTTACTTCCATAAAAAAACATTTAAATCAAACAGTCACATTTACAGTCATGAACAAAAGTATTGGCAGTGATATACATTTTAAAATGTATACCAAGGCAAATTTTAAAATTGAGTTTGCTGCTTCTGTAATTTTAGATTATTGTGCCACGTGTTTCTAAGGTATACTAGATTTCTTAAGATAAAAACATCTGTAAAAATTAGCTAACAAAATATTTCAAATTCACATTTTATGTCCAGTTTCTTTCTCATGTGAGAAGTAGTGAGCATTATTGTGAATTCTTCACATGCACCAGATGTATCGGAGGCAAGCCAGTGAAGTGCTGTGCAGTATGTAAACCTCACTCTCTGGCCTCAAGGACTCTCTAGTGACAGACGACTCGCTAGATCGCCCGACGATGTTGAAAAAAAGACGGTCAAAGAAACGGTCACTTCTTCTACTAAATTTGCACCCTTAAATTTTGAAAAACATTTTAAATCTGGCATTGACTTTTCATATGGTACTTTTTATACAAGGTTATACATTCATTTTAGAAAAAAATATACTTGCAATATGCACTTTAAATAGTCCTAAAGCCACCCTTAAGGCTGACACAGAAAACAAGGAGACAACAACATAATCACAAGAATACTCTTCTCATCACAGTGTGTGTATGTTTACAATGTAAAAGGAGCAGCAAATGATTAGCCCTGAAACTTACAGATCTCGCAGATGAATGGAAGAGCATCTGAGCAGGGAAGATCATTTATCTGACCATCAGGATCTGCAGCACCACAAGGTCGATTCGGACCAGTCATGTCAGGTTGACCCGTCTTCCAGGTGATGGAGGAAGAATTTACATTGTTTCCTTTCAACGATTTCCATGAGTCTCTGTACAGACCTATCCAAATATGATAATTTCCTCCCATCATCTGGCCCAGCTGATCGTTTTCTGCTTGATTGCGAATGGTGGCCAGATCTGTGTGATGCTGTCTGCAGTAGCTCTGAGCTTGATGCCAAGTCAGATTAAAACGATAGATG
This sequence comes from Triplophysa tibetana, assembly GCA_008369825.1. Classification (NCBI taxonomy): domain Eukaryota; kingdom Metazoa; phylum Chordata; class Actinopteri; order Cypriniformes; family Nemacheilidae; genus Triplophysa; species Triplophysa tibetana. The sequence continues at coordinate 21,376,597 of CM017897.1, forward strand.
ACAAACCTGTCTGCTCCAGTTTGCTGCTCTGTATAAAGACATGGAGGAGTTGATTAAATGTTTTTCTTTAAAGTGTCTCTTTGGTATATATCATGGCTGTGGTCCGGATCATTTTTGCACTATTAATGGCATTGAATCATCACTTTCGCACCAACATTTTATCAAACCAGCGTTATTGTGATCAGTGCTTGCTTTAGTTGAGCTCTTGACTCTTGTTTTTTAACGTTAGGGCTTTTTTGTGTCCTTACGGACAGTGTGTTAAAGCTTGTTGTGCAAAGATTAAGACTAGGACTGGGACTAGAGGCAGTAGTAGTACGGCAGGACTGTCCGAATGGTTAGAGAGTCGGATTCTCAGAGCCGGCGGGTAACGATTGAGGTGCCCTTGAGCAAGGCACCTTACACCCACTTGCTCCGCGGGCGCTGCAGTGATAGCTGCCCACTGCTCCTGGTGTACATGTGTTCACTACTCTCTATATGGGTTCAAAGCAGAGGTTACAATTTTGGTATGGGTCACAATATCTGACTAATAGGTCACTCTCACTCTCAGTATGATGATGTTGATTTCTACACAAAGTTATTGAGTTAATGGAGCTTGATGATCAACCATTTGCCGTAGTGAAAGACACCAGATTTCAGCGAGGGGCAAGACTTTGCGCATGAACAAGAAATTACCGCTTCTCCCACTCTGCTGGCGATCTCACAAGCATTCACTGACATGTTGAAAAAACTGAAAATCGATAGATCAAAACTTCACGCTGTTGTACGTGACAACGGTAGGAATATGCCAGATAGTGATATGAGTTTGCCATGAATGCTAGTTTTCAACGAAGGCATGTTAAACCAGAAGTATGACAGAACTGGTCAGTATCTCCCAAAAAAATATTGGCCACTTTAGAGCAACACAAAGTAGTTTTACTACACAGCAAATTGGCCAGTGTTACATGAACACTGCTGGGTGTCTATATGTGCCCACACTATAGAATATTAAAGTTACACTGAAATAGTGTTGAAGATAAGGAGATAATGACGTGATTAATGAAGTGATGATTTATCATTAATGATGAACACCTGCTTATAAGAAAACACAATCACTGAAGAAAACATCAACAAAAAATGTTGATTTTGAGGTAAACAGTGTTTCCTTTAGTTAAGGTCTAAGCCTTGGACTATTGATGTTAATTATTTTACGACAGCTTCAGTGTTCTCTTAATGACACTTGTATGTTGTTGAAAATCAAGATTGGCTAAAGTTATATATGAGGCTGAAAGTATATGTTGTTGAGTGAGAAAGTTTTAGTGTTTTGTTTTAAGTTTTAACTCTGTAAATGTAAAATGATACATATAACACATTAATACTGCTGTTGTAGGAGAAACATCACCTAAAAAAACCTGTTGTCAGAAAACATCTGTAAAAAAATACAGAAAACACAGTAAATGTCTTTGAAATTAACAGTGAAATTCTGTAGGTTTCATTTAGAAAACTGTTGTCTGAAAACGTCCGTAAGAATATGGAACACACTTTAAAATCCCAAACACTATTATCACCTTCACTTCCAGACACCACTGTCACTTTATTTCTATTGCATGTCTACAAAAGTTCTAATTGAGAATCAACACAAGTTTACATGTTGATGGTTTTTGTCCAGATGAGTTTTTGCTTCAGTTGGGATCTTTACCTTTTGCTTTCTATGTTAAGACCTTCAGCATTTTTTTTTCATCTAGGAGAAAAGCTAAGCAAAATTGATGTCATGTCAATTTCTGTTGGGAGTGTCGTTAGCTTATGTAGAATTTTTTCATCCTTATTTATAAAACTGCCTGAAGTTAAATGATATTCTTAAGGTTTTCGGCAATATATAACTTACATGAGTGATGGACGGACATCAATAATGAATCTTTTCGTCTCAACAATGGTGAAACCCTAAAAACCTCTAAAGATTAATGCAATACGTTCTGGGTATCATCAAAGCACAAAACCCACCAATAATTCCAAACCTGCATTGCTGCAGTAAGCGGTTCATTTGTTGGTCACCACTGTTGAGATTCATACTCTGATTCTTGATGTCTGAGTAATAAAATATATGCAGACCTTTACACGGTTTTAAAAATCTTCATATGGATTCTTGCAGGAAATGTGGATCTCCGATATAGCATCATTCAGACTGTTGTAACAAAAACTTAATAAGAAACTAAGCATCAGAAAATAAATCTGAAAAAGTAACTTGTCGCATTTTCTTTTGATATTATTTGGTACAAAGACTATGTTTTATGCAAAACACTGTCATAGATGCCAAAAGACAAACGCTGTTTAGCAAATGAAGGATGAAAGAGCCCAACTAAAGCAAACACTGATCACAATAACGATGACTTTAAAGAACAATAAAACATCAAGTCATGGATGTTATGCTGCAGTCCCTGTGAAGCAGAAGTGGTGATCATCTTCAGTATTCTCACATATTTCGAAGATGAATAGTGGGTGTGGCTCATGTTTTCCACAGTGAATTGATTGGATGAATAAAAAATTGATGTTCCCATAATTACACGGTAGTTTGCTGGCAACAACAGCTGCCGGTATTTTTGTAAAAACAATACAATTTTTCTTTTCTCTTTTCTTTTCTGAGATTAAATGTTTTGTGGGTCACAACTATGCTGAAGAGTGGAGTCTGTGTTTAAGTCAAGGTCAGGCAATGAGATGCTGATGTAATGCTGCATGTTGCTTTGTTTAAAAGTGACTTTTTTACAGTAATGCATTTGGCAGATGCCTTTATCCATATATCCTAAACATTTATACTTATATCTGCAATCTCCTGGGATCCAACCCACAACATTGTTAACGCAATGCACTTACTACAGAGCTACAGTAAATCTTTGTTTTAATGATGAATTGCAAATAAATAAAATAAGTAAATCTTATGTATATCACTTTTATGCAATAGGTTCATGATTTCATTTTATATAAAGAAATGCTTTTAATATAAAAGTAATGTATTAAGTTCATACACAGCTTGAAGTTTTTGCCCTGAAGCTGTTTACGTTCTTTTCCTGTACTTTTAAAGAATTTTTCTGGCAACCACAGCTGCCGGTAGTTTTCTGTAAAAATTATGGAACATTTTTCACGATGGTAAAAAACTTACAGTGTTTTAAACAAGTTTATCTATTTAACATGCTGTGGCTAAAACGTCCGGAGCATCAACCCGGTGAGTGAACAGCATATGAATGGTGAGCATAGACAACAAAGATCATTCATTTCAGCTTTTTTTTCCCAGCACGAAATTAATTTGTGACTGTGTAATTGAATTGATGTAAAATTACATCTTTATTGGGAGAGGAACTGATGGCTAAGGCCATGACTCTGTGAGTTAATCTCATTCTTTTAAAGCGAAGCTTCATAAACCACATATCAACCATTAAATATAACACATCTTATTTGTGCATTTATTGCTCTCTGTTAAATAAATTTTACGTAACCTTCCCACACTTTCGTTTCTGTCTCGTCTCCCCTCAGATGCTCTGCTGCAATGACGGTCCTGCAAGCAATTCTCTTAACATCCACAAGATGGCGATGCTTATCTGTGAATCCGATATTACAAAACAGATAACCCATGATGGGAAATGTATTAAATATCAGGAAACTTATCTGGGAAGCGATGTATTAGTCGATCTCGAGTTAATATCATCAAACAGTTTATATGAAATATTTCCAGCTTGATGTTCATTGATAAAGTAGAGATGCTTTTGTTAGTGATTACTCAATTAAGTCAATGTTATCACGAAGGGCCAGTTGTTCAAAGGTAAGCTGATCGGATTTTGGTTATCGGATTGGATCAAATCTTGAAAATGAGTTGTTCAAAAGGGAAAGAAGGAATCTGAAATCAGATTAGATCAGGGAATCCAATCCTAGTTTTAATCTGGATCAAACCTTCAGTTTGTGTTGTTCAAAACTTGTCAGTGGGATTTGGATAACTTTGATCCAAAAAAAACAGGATTATCCTGATCCCAACAGGGGGTAGGATTTCAAGGTGGATTTCAGGAAGAAAATGTAGCAAAACTTTAAAATTGGTCAATTAATACATTTGTATCATTTAGTGTATATACTTTTATTTATATTTTGCACTTGACTTGTGTAACCGTTGTAACAGTGATAAAGTAGACATAGGCTAACAATTAAGCTATTCAGTATAGTAAAGTAAAAATAAAATAAAAATTATCGTGTCCCCATGAAATAATCCCCCAAACAGATTTCAATAAACAAAAATAATATATTCATTTTTCGGTCATTCATCACCGTATATTAATTTCAAAGAAACAATCATCAGAGATGAGCCTGTCAAAAATAATGTCTAACAATTGCATCCCTTTCTATACGTCCAGTCAGTCCCTGATTCTGACAGACCACCAGAGGTTGTTCTGGTTCTTCAACAGGCTCAGGTGCATCACAAACATCATCACAGAGAGGGACATTGCACCTGGTAGCGATGTTGTGCAGGACGATACACGCAAGTATTATGTTGCATGCTCCCTGTGGTTCCACTCGCAAGTAGTTAAGGCATGCAAAGCGTCTCTTCAGAACTCCATTTAAACGCTCAATTGCACATCTTGTTTTGCAATGAGCAGTGTTGAAGCGTGCCTGCGCAGGTGTGGTTGCTGCAAGAAAAGGAGTCATCAGCCATGGTAGGAGTGGATAGGCACTGTCTCCTAATATTATGCCATCCGGTCGGTTGGTTTGGAGCTCTCTGTATAAAGCACTCTCTCTCAGGATGCGTGCATCATGAACAGACCCAGGCCACTTCACGACACAGTTTGTGATGATGAGGTCAGCATCGCCCACAAGTTGGATGTTGATGCTGCGCCTCCCCTTTCGGTTGATGTACTCCCAATCCCTCTCATGAGGTGCTTGGATATGCACATGAGTGCAGTCAATAACCCCAATAGTATTGGGCATATTCCCCAAAAGAAAAAACTTGTGCTTGGTCTGGGCAATCTGGACATCCTTTGGAAGTGAAACAAACTGATTGACCAGGCTGGCCAATGCAATTGACACAGCTTTCACTACATCACTCACAGTTGATTTGTCCACTCCTATATTGTCACCAACAACTTGGTAGAAAGTCCCAGATGCATAGAAGCACAGAGCAATGAGGACCTGTTCTTCCACAGACAGACTGTGGCTCCTTCGGGTTGTCCGTTGAAGTTTTTTGCCTGACAAGGTCTGCAATGTACTTAATATCAGCATTCCCAAAGCGAAAGCGAGCATACAGTTCTTCAGTGGTGTATTGCTCCAGTGGTTGTGCATTCTCAACAAACACCCTTTGACGGTATCCTCTTCCACCAACACGGTGGTAGCGATGGACAATACCTGCCATGTCAGTGCCTCTCTCTAAGTCCTCTGAGAAAGGCTGAATATAAGATGGTTGTCAAATACCCACACACCAATTGGCTGACGTGCTGTGGCTTGTGTTCAATTAAATCAATCATGCCCAAGGCCTACGAATACTATGTTCACTACAACAGAAGCGGTGAAACCATGGACTCAAAAGGACCTAATTTCACTGTTGCAGAAACCCATGCACTGCTGGAGGGTGTTAAGTGCCATTATGCCTCAATAGTAGGAAGCTCTGTTGCAGGTGGAATGGTGACTAACAAAAGGAAGAAAGACATTTGGGTTGAAATCACCCAGAATGTAAATGCAATGGGGTCTGGCCAGATGAGGACCTTGGAGCAAGTGAAATTTAGATGGAAGAATCTGAGGGCCAGAGCAACGAAGGACCTTGCTGAGGCAAAAAACACCCAAACAGGCAACAAACCCTTTAAGAAAGGTGAATACACAGATGTGGTTCTGGACATTATTGGAGGTGAGAACTCTAAAGCTCTGCATGGGATTCATGGTGTTGTAGGGGATGGTGAGCCTACAATTGTAGAGGAAAGTGAGCCAGTTCTTCCTAATGCAGAGGAAACATTCATTCTGGATCTCAGCCCTATTATTGAAGAACAACCTGGATCCTCACTGGTAGAGCCAGCAGTCACAGGAGCTCAGAAAAGAGGCTTGAAGCGTCCTTTGCCGAATAATAATGATGATGATGCCTATGAATCACTTCTTAAACGAGAAACTGAAAGAGCAGAAGCACAGATACTCCTGGCAGAGGAACAAATCAAGCTGACCAAACTGCAGCAAACCAAAGCGAAACTTCAGATCCGCCTCCTAAAAGCAGGGCTTGGAAATGCTGGTCTCTCCTCCTCAGATGAAGAAGAACCCTGAACATTCTTTATTTCGTTAACAATTGGATATTTAGCCATTTTATTTTTTAAAGATGTTTTCAAAATATCCACTATGTATTTGTTAATGTATATTTGTTTTTTATTTGTTGTGGTTCAGATGAGGGGTCATAAAAGTAATTATTTAATATAATTTAATTAAAGTTAAATTATGAATGGAAGTGGATGTTTATGTTATTTTTGTGTTTTGGCTCAAAATAAACACTTACAGTGACCCTATGTTGGCTCTTACTTCTACCTGTTCTTTACATAGCCCACATTGTGATATGTTGTCCCATTTAGAGCACTGTAATCCGGATTTGGTAATCTTGAAAACTGTGTATCTGGATCAGAGTGATCCAGTCCAATGTTGCTTTGAAAAACCGGCATAAAAGTAAGATGGATTACCTGATCCTGGATAGGAAAAAAGGGGATTTCCAAATTCGGATAATTTTGATCCAGATTAAATGTTTTGAACAACTGGCCCCAGGGCTTCATTTGCGTCATTCGCGCTTCATTCGCGTCATTCGCGCCGCCTCATCATCTCATAACCAGGACTTCATTCTGGAAAATTTATTTTTAAGAAGCTTCCCAATGGAAACCTCGACAAGACTAAGGTTATTTGCACCTTGTGCAATGTGGAATTGGTTTACTGTACGAAATTGGTTTACATACAGTTGGATTAAAAAAAAAAAAACTTTCTCTCAACAGGTAGTGGTCTAGCTTTAGTTGAAACCAGTAACTTTGTATTGGCACCAAATGTATTATGGCTCCTGTATGACATATCGCTTGTTGCTCCCTAACTCTTTTTAAGTCGCTTTGGATAAAAGCGTCTGCTAAATGACTAAATGTGAATGTACTGTAGGAGCTCTTCCAGTCTCAAGTACCACCTAAACGCAAAGCATCCCTTAGCTAATGGGGAATTAAACACTACATCTTATTGAACATAATTCAATTTTCATCACAAATTATCATAGTAGAACAGCTTTCTCAAGCAGTTTGTTATGCGCCACCTGGCTTGAGAAACCCGTTCTCAAAGACTTACTTTTAGTCACTATTTGGGTAGCACACATATTCTGAATGCCTTCGGCAGAATTCAAATGAGCCATTTTAATCTAGATTAATCTAGATTAAAAAAAATAATCTATGCCCACCACTACATAGAACATTTCTTCTGTAAAGTATTTTCATAGTACATGCCCATTGTATAGTATTTTCCTAATATTGTATTCTGTATTTATTCACACTGAATATCCTGCACTTGCTTATTGCACTTCTGGTTAGACCTAAACTACATTTTGTTACACTGTACTTGTATATGTGTAATGACAATAAAGTTGAATCTAATCTAATCTAAACACATGCAGAATTAAAATCAAAGTATATTTAATTTCATTTACAGAATATTGTGTGTCAGAGTTAAAGAATTATATTCAGGCAGACATTTCTAAAGCTGAAATAACAAAAGGTGCTGAAAGTATTAAACAAACACACATCACTATTATCTGTTATTAAAATCACATGATTATCTAAACATCCACAAATCAAAAAATTGTACACAAGAAACACCACAGAAGTGTCAAAATACATCTATATGTCCTATCATTCAACAGTTACTAAGAAAACTAAATTGTGTCAGAATGAACAATATTGTGTAGCACAGATGATAGCAGACACACATCTGTTCATGTTGAGCCATGTCTGGTGCAGATGAAGTTGAGGTTTTGAGATCGAGGAAGGCTGATCCAGCGATGATCTCCTCCAGACCGAAGCGCTCCAGCTCTGTGTTCACGGCTGCAGTCATTCAGTTGAATTTGAACGCCAGGAGCCCAATTCTGATAGCAGACGACCTCTCCTCGTACCCAGATCCAGAGATTCATGAGACAGTAATAGTGTAACCCCAGCCACACCTCAGTAGTCGAGGCCTGATGAAGAACTTCAGTCACCATGAGCTGAATCTCCTGTGAATCCACTGAAACCAGATCCACATGATTCTCTCTGCAGTATCTCACAGCTTCAGTCCAGTTCAGATTCTTCTGGATCAATATCAGCTCATCTGAACACACAACAAGACACAAACAACTGAGCATGAGAACAAAACACAAACACTGTGACTAATGACAGAAGTTTCTTTATGATGAAACTGATCTCAGTTCAAACTCACACATTGACCTTTATTAACTCACCTTCATGACACACAAAAGTGTGAGAGCGACTGCAGGGTTCATCATTCCATTCACCCTGATCATTCATTATCAACTGGATACAATCTTCAGGAACACCATTATAATTTAAACTAGGTTCACCAGACCTCCAGTTTCTGAAGACGGAGTCACTGTTATCTGACCACTCCCATGAGTCACTCAACAGACCAATCCAGACAGATGCCTCAGTATGATTAATGATGTTGTGGATCAGTTGATTGTCAGTCTGGTTCCTCACACTGGTCAGATCAGTATGATACTGTCTGCAGAAACTCTGAGCTTCTCTCCAAGTTTTACTGGAAGTAATAATGATGTTTCCTTTACTGCTGTCTGTTGACGAAGATAAAGATTCAAGTCTCATGATATTCCTTCACTAACTGTCAAGTCTCTGGTTTAACTGTCCTCTCTTTTTCCTGGCAATCTCCACGCAGCTGTTTTCACTCACACTCTCGCGCACCTGTTTGTTATTTCCTCATTATCTTTCGACACCTTATAGTCAGCCTCTGCTTTCCTTTCCGTTGCCAGTGTGTTAATTGTTTCATGGTTACCACTAGTCCTCTTGTCAAATTGTGCTTCTAACCCTCTTCCCTCCAGTTGTACTGCTGGTGGCTTCTCGTCCGCAGGCTGATCGTCTCGCCGCTGCTTTCCCTGTTGGATTACCCGTGTTGCATTACCTCTTCTCTCAGCTCATTACGGTTTTGCTATTGCCCCTTGGATTACCTTCGCGCCTTGCCTGACCCTGCCTGTCTGACACAGAGTTCTCTTCTTCCCCAAGGATCCTGTTGGCACCTCGGTTGACCTTTGCCTGTTTGACTACAATTCTAGCTCACTCCCATTCACCCATTGGCCTCTTAGGCACTGTTTATGTTTAAGTATTGCATCTTCTAAGTTTATTAAAAGACTGTTCTAACACATCTGCATTTGGGTCTGTCCTCTATTCGTGACACTAACAGTCTAGACATGAATATTCAGAAACTCTTTTATTCTGAATATCTTTAGTTAATGCAGATTGTGTCTGATTCTCTCTTTACATCTGTTTGGATTTCTCTCTGTTTGGCCAATCAGTTTACAGCAATGAGTTCATCAAACACCATTAGTTTAACACATCCGGAGGGACATTTTAGTCATGTTATGATTTGTGAAGTGAGCTGTCACTCACCATTGTAGCAGATGAACTGTGACAGCACATTACAGTTCTGCTGACGCCATGTTCCATTTCGCATAACAGTACAATTTTTTGTGTTAGTAGATGGTTCAGGTTCCCAGTTCAGATATTTCACAGGATCACCCAGAGACCACTTCCATTTATAAACACCTGTTTTCTTCACTCCAATCCAGACCTTTATTTCAAGACTATTATTCACAGTGTTCTTCAGAACGTTCAGTTCTTCAGTGTTCATCAGTTGTTTCATGTCATTGATGTTGCTTATTGTGGCCAGATCTGTGTATTTCTCTCTGCAGTAACTCTGAGCTTCAGTCCAGTTCTTCTCAAAGTTTATATAGTGATAGCGGCGCTGAGAGCATTCAGATAATGAACAGAGAGCTGAAAGAGAGAGTTTGAGTCTTCATTTAAACACAGAATCTATTGTCATGACATTATAAAACAAACATAAAAGCAGAAACACAAACTCACCGATGACAAGAAGACTGAAATATAGAGTCTGAGCCATTTCTGAGGAACAAACACAGTTTTGTTAAGGATCATTTATTCTTTCACAAAATGTAAAATGTCTAAATTACTTAAATAGGCAAAAAAAGTTTGTTAAGTGTCTGTCATGTTTTGGTTTTTCAGTTTATAAATTCTTAATAAAGTTTGATTACAAGTTCTTGTAGATGAATTCACAGTTTTTATCAAACAGAATGATGAAAATAATCAATAGAATATGAATGAGAATGTAAATAGTTCTTACTTTTCAACTCTTGTGTGTTTCTCTGGTTGATCTGCTGCTGTTTCTCTCTCTGTGTGTTATATGTCATTATATCAGACATATCACATCATTTGTTTATTTCTCTAGAAGGCTCATTTTCATATTTCATTTCCTCCTCTATAATGTTTCACTTCAGAAAGTCTTATTTCCATATTTTCGATCGAACCCACAACCTTGCGCTGTTAACGCAATGCTCTTCCCACTGAGCTACAGAAAAGATTTTACTATAATGACGTATAAAACCTATGAATTTTCGACAACAACATGTTGTGATGTGAGTTCACACTAGTCATCTATCACAGTGTAAACAGCTGGTTGATATTGTAGCAAGAGGCCCGTGTTTTTTTTATGTAACATTCTCCTTATGTGTGTATTTTCCACTTACATTACACTGTTAGCCATTTGCATTCATTTCTACAGTCATATATTGTCAACACAGTTGTCAGCAAGTGACTGTATGTGTTTTACAGTAAACTACTGCAATGACTGTTTGAAGATACATTGTTTTATTTTAACCACCTAAAAACTTCAGTGTTAGTTCTTAGTGACATGCGTTGAGTCAGTCAACATACACTTATGTTCCAGAGAAAAATCTCTCAAAAAGTTGTTCCTGAATTAAAGTCATCCCCGGTCCCTGTGGTCCGAACACATCACAAGTAAAGCTCTGGAACCAGTGCACAGGACTTTAATTGGGTCGTTTTCAGAGTTTGTTTGCCCTTGGTCACCTGACCACACTTGACTTTCACTGAATGGAATACAACCTGTGAAATATCTCCTTAAAAGGTGATGAGGAAGTCTACACACATGAATAACAAGATATGAAATGTCAGGCCTGATATTTGCATTGATGTTGTTGTTGCTGTTTGTTGTTGTTGTTGTGTAATGTTTCCAAACTGAACATTAACACTGTCACCTTTGTTTCTCATTCAAATGAGTCTGCCTGAAACTCACGGCTAATAAAAGTCTCTATACAGGAGTATTGTGACCAAAGGCGCTTTAAATGAAATGAGACTGGGGACCAGCCAGGCCCGGTTCCTGCCAGGTGCAAAAGGGTGGGCTAGCAAATATCCTGGTTGGGCATTTACAACACGCAGAATATAGCCCCCAAAAAATTAAGAAACCATTAAAAAAAAAATTTCTGACAATAATGTGTTTTGTTAAAATTAAAATTTTGTTTATCTCTGTGAACTTCTGACAACGTTTGTCCCAAATTTCATATAAAAATGTTGAATGAACAGGAAAAAAAACGGGTCAAAACAACAGAAAAGACAACCTACCTTTTTAAAACAGAAACATTGCAAAAAAAAACTAAACAAGTTCATATTATTTTTATGCAACACAAAGCTGTAAATGTTAGAAAATGTAAAAAAAATATCTTAATAAGGTTCAATAGTTGGGAAGGAGGCGGGAATCAGCGAACATTCAAACCACTTAATAAAAATAAATAAACAATAACACGGAAGTAAAAGACCGGCAGCCATCTCATGGTCGACTGCCGGCCATTCATGGAACCCGTCTCACCCGCAAAGCCCTCTGAACTGCAGGTGATCCCACCCACCCTACACACAGCTTCTTTAGGCTGCTGCCATCAGGGAGGATACTGCGGCGTCTACAGGCCAGGACCAGCAGACTTAAGGAGAGTTTCATCCACCAGGAAGTCAGGAAGCTAAACTCCCTGCCTCCCCCCTCTCTTGCACAACTGAACTCTGACCTCATCCGCAGGTCCTCCCCCCTATCTCAACCCCCCCCCCAAACATACACTGACTTAGCAGACTTTGACTTTGAATATTCTCTGATGTAACACACACATGATGGCTGATGTTATTGATGTAAGGAGGGATGATATGTTTGATTAATCTAATTCAGTGAAAAGTAAAATGGTTCAGATTTAATATAAATGCACAGGGAAATGACAAAATTTCACTCTGGTCCTAAATTAATCTCCTGAAATCTAAGTACATCCATATGAGTGAATGCAGCCTCTCCACATACATCAGGCCTATTCAAATAGCGGCCCGGGGGCAAATTTGGCCCGAACGAAATTTATTCTGGCTCGTGGCAGATTAAAAAAATAAAAAATAAAAAAAGTCTAAAAATAAAAAAAGTACGCACAGACAAGAGTACAGGCAACGATTCTAGAGCGGAGCAGGTCGTCTCTTTGGTGACAAACACTCATTCTCGCTGAATCGATATTCTCAGGCTGCCTACACATGCATCTAACATGGCGTTGTCCAAGCCAAACCGCAAAGTTGACAGAGAAAATCGTAAGTTTCAGAGTGAATGGACGGAGAAGTACTTATTTACTGTGCCAACTACGACAAGCAAGCGAGGGACAGATATACCTGTGTGTTTACTGTGCAACAAATCAGTGGCCGTGGCCAAAGAATATGAAGAGACATTTTATTACAAAACATTCGTCTTTTTCTGCGCAATACCAAGAGGGCTCAGTGGAGAGACAACATAGAATTGGTTGTCTGGTAACCTCTTTTCAGCAAAGTCAGCGTGCAATTGGCGGGTTTTGTACAGAACAAGAGAGAGCTTTCATTGCCTCTCTATTGCACATTAATCAAGAGTATGTTTACAGCACTAGTTAGCAGATTTGTACTTACTGTACACTTGAAATGTTTTTTAGTTTTAAAATGTGGACTCACTGTCTGAAAGATATACTACTTCAGGGATATTTGAATGTTATTATTTTACCAAATAAGATTTGATCCGTGAAACTGCAGTTGCAGTATTGCACTTATGACAGCTTTTTTTTTTGATTGTTTGATTTATAAGCTATTACTAACTGTTTTAAGGGTAACAGCTGTGTATAGCCTATGTCTTAGTATTTGCAGTTTTGCACTTTGTTGGGGGCCAAATCAATACAAGTTGAATGTGTCGAAATAATAAAGGAAGCCAAAAGAATAATGTACCTTATTTTACTTCATATATTATGTTTCTTTGTATATAGTATATTTTAATTTCCTTTAGCTGATCCGGCCGGCCGGCCCTCACAAATTTTGGAATTTCCTAGTTTGGCCCCCCTGCAAATGTATTTGAATAGCCCAGACATACATGATCATCTATAAAAGCACGTATGTCCTCAGTCAGTGAGATGGTCTCTGTGTGATCATAATGTGTGCCATAAATGACTGTATTAATGAAAGAATGAATGAGGAACACCACTTGCTCTTTAAAAAGAGGGAAAAGATGGAAATAAACCCTTGGTTTACTAAAGAAATGCTAGTCCCGACCAGGTTAGGTTCACAGAGGAAGTTACTATGGCTTCTGACTCCGAGGACCTCTCTTTTTGAAACGGGCTTGAGTTACCCGTTTCAAAAAGAGAAGTTAATTCTTTGGGCAAGTACTTGATTTGAAGAGTTACTAGAATTGTTATTTTCTAGTTGACCCAACCTTGACTCCAACTTTAAAAAGTATATTTGTAGAACTACACTGTAAAAAATGCCCGTGAAGTTTACAGTAAAATTCTGTTGTTTTCACACAAAAAACATGTTATCAGAAAGCATCCGTAAAAAATACGGAAAAGCAATGTAAAATTGTCTGTAAAATTAACAGCAAAAATCCATTGGTTTTATGGAAAAACCCTGTTAAAGTGCTTGTGAAATTAACATTGAAATTCTGTAGTTTTCACAGAGAAAACTGTTGTCAAAAAACGTCCGTAAAAAGTTTACATGTTAATGGTTTCGTTGAGTCACCATTATGGTGATGAGTGTTTGCTTTAGTTGGGATCTTGACCCTTTGCTTTACATGTGAAGAAGTCTTTCCCCAGTTTTGATATCTATGTGTTGAAACATAGACCGAAACAGGTGGGTAAAAGCTCAGACAAAGCTAACTATTAACTTCTTCAGGTTGGAGAGTCGATGTCATGCTGAATGTTAATTTGTTTACTGGCAACCAGTAAAATTCCGTAAAAAGTACAGGAAAAGAACGTAAACAGCTTTGCAGTTTAAAACTTCGGGGCACAAACTTCAAGCTGTGTATGAACTTAATACATTTGAGTCTATTACCTTAACAGAATTTATTTATATAAAATTGAAACTTGGTCCGAACGCACAAAAGTGAAAACATTACATTTACTTAATTTTTTCCTTTGTAATTTGTTATTAAAACATCAAATTCACTATGAAACAAAGCAACATGCAGCATGATATTAGCATGCCATTGTCTGACCTTGACTTAAACACAGACTCCACTCTTCAGCATAGTGGTGACCCACAAAACATTAAATATCAGAAAAAAGAGAGAAAATACAAATTCCGTAGTTTTTACGGAAAAATACCGGCAGCTGTGGTTGCCAGCAAGCTACCGTAAAATTACGAGAACATCCTGTTTTTATTCATCCAATCAATTCACAGTGGAAAACATGAGCCACACCCACTATTCATCTTGGAAATACGTCACAATACTGAAGACGATCATCACTTCTGCTTCACAGGGACTGCGGCATAACATCCATGACTTGATGCTTTATTGGTATATTCAAAGTCACCGTTTTTGTGATCAGTGTTTGCTTTAGTTGGTTTCTTTCAGCCGTCATATATAAATTTCCAGTTTTCTTTGGGCTGCTATGACATTGTTTATTTGAAACATAGTTTTGAAGCAAATGACAACAAGTGAAAATGTGATTAGATTTTTTCGAAAGCTAATTCTACGATGTTGTTTAATTACTTTTTTTGTTTGTTTCAAACGTCTAAATGAATTTACATTTAAAATTCACATTTCCAGAAACGTCAATATAAAAGTTGAATTTTTGAACCGTCAAAAGACTCGTTTTTGGTCTTTGACTCACACATCATGAATCAGTGCATGAATCTCAACAGTGGTAACTAACAATTGAAAATCTTACAGCCGCAATGCATGCTGGGAGTCATTGATGAGTTTTGTGCTTTGATGATACCCAGAATGCATTGCGTTTAACTTCAATGTTTTTTTTCTGTTGTCACCATTGTTGAGACAATTTGTTATATTCTTGAAGCTAGAACATTTATTATGTGCCACATGTGCGGACAAAGACTTTCAGTATATTATTTAATTTCATGCAATATCATAAATGATGATAACAAATAACTTCAAAGCACTACTTAAACTCTCAACCACGTATTTACTCTCAAGCCTAAAGAAGTTAATAGCTTGCTTTGTCTGAGCTTTTACCCACCCGGTTCGGTCTACGTTTCAACACATAAACATCAAAACTGGGAAAAGACTTCTTCACATGTAAAGCAAAGGGTCAAGATCCCAACTAAAGCAAACACTCATCACCATAATGGTGACTCAACTAAACCATTAACATGTAAACTTGTGTTAATTCTCAATTAGAACTTTTGTAGACGTGCAACAGGAATAAAGTAACAGTGGTGTCACTAAGTGAAGGTGATAAAAGTGTTTGTGGAGTTTAAAAAAAAACTCCTTGTGAAAACTATGGAATTTCACTGTCCATTTCCCAGAGAATTTGACAGTGTTTTTCGTAATTTTACGGACGTTTTTTGACAACAGTTTTCTCTGTGAAAACTACAGAATTTCACTGTTAATTTCACAAGCACTTTAACAGGAGTTTTCCGTAAAAACGATGGATTTTTGCTGTTAATTTTACAGACAATTTTACAGTTTTTTTCCATATTTTTTACGGACGCTTTCTGATAACATTTTTTTTGTGTGAAAACAACAGAATTTTACCGTAAACTTCACGGGCATTTTTTACAGTGCATACTGGTCAGTGTACACCAGTGGCGGCTGCTGATCTTTTAAAGAGGGGAAGCTCATTTTCAGCCTAAATCATAAAAATTGTCCATTTATTTATATGTAAATTCTGCCCTACGTTCCTTTTCAAGAAAATGCTCAGTAACCCTGTCGTACCAACTAGGCGTCTTTTCCAGTGACTTGACCAGTGTCCTCTCAATGGCCAGCAGAGCTAGGCTGCTTAAACGGCCTTGGCCCATTGTGTTACGGGCGTAGGACTTGAGCCGCTTTAAACAGGATAAGCTCCTTTCTACACCTGCAGATGTAGCTCCAGTTGTTGCCACTAATGAGAAGAGTTTGTAAAGCTGAGGCCTTGCACTGTCCAACTCCATGTCTTTAAGGAACACCAAGTAATCACACAGCTTTCCCCTGTTACTCTGCAAGTCCTGATCTGAATACATGACTTGAAGTTCAGACCTCAGTCTCCCTGAATCAAAGTGATGGCCATAACTTTTCAGGACACTTTGGAAGGCCTCCTCTGGAAATGCTTGTCTCATGTCATCAAATTTCCCTGGATTGACTAATTCTAAGAAAAGCATACTTTCCAAATTTGAAAAACGTTGAGGAATCTGCTCCAAGATGTTATCAAGGATGGCCATGTACAGATTTCTGTAGCGCTCTTGGGGATCCTGCAATTGGGTCGGACGGCGCTTTCTCATGGGCTCATCTCTTGGGTCTGATGTGAGATCTGCTGCTTTGGCATAAACAGCTTGGAAAGCCCCCTCTGACGTCTTCTCTTTGACAAATGCAAGAAGAGACTCAATTCTTTTCTTGCAGTAAAGAACATCCATCGCTCTCTGCTGGACAATATCAAAGACCACATCAGTCTCAGAGAAGATTTGTTCATATGTGTACAACATGAACACAAACTCAAAATCCTCCAGTTTCCTCACGAAGCCTTTGGCACAATCCAGTGTATCATCATCCATTGTCGTATCTGCAATGATGTTATGAAATGTCTGCAGGAGGCCATCATAATTGTTTGCCACAGTGCTCACTATCCGTAATGTGAAATTCCATCGAGTAGGAGCGTTTCTGGGCAACCTTGAGCAGCCTGCAGACTCCAGAAAAGACCTCTTTGTGGATTTTGAGAAAAATGTGGCAAACCCAGAGAGTGATGCAAAAAAAATTCTGCACTCAGGCAAGCATTTGGCCCCCTGTGAAAGCACCAGATTCAGTCTGTGTGCATAGCAATGCACAAACATTGCACTGGGGGCTATTGCTTTCACTTTGGCCTGCAGACCATTGAGAGCTGAAGCCATGACAGCAGCCCCATCATAGGTCTGTGCCATAAGCTTATCCTTAAAATTGTAGCCCTGCATGTTCTCATTTAAAACATCAAAAACGGACTGAGCATCTCGCCCCCCAGAAACATCAAAAAATCAAATGAAGCGCTCCTGAATTTTACCTGCACTATCCACATAGCGAACAATGACAGAGAGTTGGGCACGGCAGGATATATCAGTGGTTTCATCCACCTGCCATCCAAAAAAAGGAGCATAATGAATTTCATCTCTGATCTGATCAGAAATGGTGGCTGCAAGAGCAGAGATCAAGTCATTTTGAATAGTGTGTGACATACCAGAAAACACAGTTGAGGACTCGAATTGTGTGGACAGGACAGAGTCATATTTAGCTAATGTTTCTGTGAACTCTCTGTAATTCCCCTTGTTGGATGATTCACTACTCTCATCATGTCCCCTAAATGACAGCTCCTGCCGGCCAAGCAAGGATGTCACATCAATAAGGCGGTTTTGGAAGGCCCTGTTTTGTTTAACAGTTTCATTATGTTTAGCCACTTGAATGCGAGCACCTTCATTGATTGCATTCTCAACCCTGATCCTGCCCATGCAACTTAATCTTGCACATGCACTCACATATTCATTGCTATTTTCATGCCTTTTATATGCCCTGTCAAAGTTTGACAGATCTCCAAACCCCAATTTTGACCAAACAACACATCCATGAGATGGTTTCATGAAGAGACATGGCCAGCAGTACATTTTCTTTTTCACAGCACTTCCAGTCAGCCAGCTAACTTTGTCATACCAGGAGAGCTGAGCAAAAGATCTAATATATATATATATATTTAACTCAACGGGAGGAAATGTGGGAATTATGTTAAACTGAAACAATGAATGTGGTGTGAAATTGTGTGAAATATACGATGAAGGTTGCAGCAGTTTGTCTTTCGACTACACATGCAAAATTTGCGATGGGACTGAGTTGGAAATGGAGACACAGAGTGATACGCGTCATAATCTGAAGACCACCCCCACGCCCACACCAACCGTCCTTTGCATTTGCGAGAAGCTGCCGCCTCCTTGTCATTTATGATTTATAACAAAAAAAATGTCTAAAAGCTGATATGTGACAATGTGTATTGCAAACAAGCTAAAAAAAACCAAGAAATACGTTTTTATAAGCTGTCGAAAAAAACGAGCGTTTTAGGACATAAAAGTGGATTAAAAAGAGATGACAGACCCTCCAATCATGACGCAGACGCTCGGAGTCCGGGCCAGCCCACTCCTCCATTCATCCCAGAGACGCTGAGCATCCGTGGGCGGGACATAATCGCAGCATTATCCAATCTTGTTTCTAAGCACTGAAAAAAACTGTTTAAAGCAGCCCCATTGAAGTCAATGGACGCTGGGCTTCAACAGAGTAATGCACTGTACGCTACGGGAATGAATGAGAAGGAAATCGAGTCAGCCGACCTAAGTAGCTGATTCTGAACTAAATTGTTTTCGTTCGAGATGAACGTGTTTAACGCATTTTTAGTCAATAAAATGTTACATAATAGTAAATATATTTGACCATTCATTTTTTTGACAGTTATAGGGGAAGCTGAGCTTCCCTTGCAGTCTTAAAGAAATCGAGTCTGGTTGACTTCCATTCACATATCGTGTGCAGGTGTAAACTCCACCATCATGTTGTGTTGTGTTATAGATGTTAAGAGAGCAGTCAGATGTCAGACTCAGTCTCTCAGATCTCTCTGTGTTATTCTTATTTATTACTCCAGTAAACACTTCTACTTCAGATGATGTTGTATATTTACTGTAGTTCCATGTAGTTGAGGAGCATTGATGAAGAGCATCATTACAGGACAGAGACACACTTTCACCAGAACTGATGAACACATGAGTGTCTTCTGCTCCATTCACACCTGAAACAGCAGATGACATCATTCATATTAATATATCATATATAACTGTTTAATATTTATCTCTCAATGACAGATTATTTTTACATCACATAAATAAGACGATTTGACAGAAGATAATGTGATCTAGATCCTCTATCATTGATTCTTGACATCAGACTTTTGAATGTGGAGGAAGTTCTCAAACACTTTATAGTCTTTAATGCTAAATTAAAGATAAATCTTCTTTAATTATGATATTTGAAGAACATTAGTGACATGAGTCACAGCAGCACGTTTAAGAACGCGACCCCTTTATGAGCTGTCTCAGGATGCAGATCTAACCGTCACCACACTCCCATTTTCACAACTCTTTGCGTTGATTTAAGATTTTATTTTACACTTTGAAGTCTGTTTTTTATAAAATGTTGGACAGAACCGGCTTTCTGACATAATCTTATGTGGTTTTATCCATCAAAGCACGAAAGAGAAGTTAACACAGATGTGCTGTCTGACAGAGATTCACAGACGCAGCCTTTAGCCCGTTACTGTTCACACCAGACTGGACCACACGTTGCGTTCTGCTGCGTCCCACAGATAAGAAGATCTCTATCTTCATTGAACATGTCAAAGCAACTGTTTCAAATCACACTTACGTGGTTTAAAAGCCTAAACATAAATAAGAGCATGATGACAATGTAAAGCTTGACAGAGGATGTCAAAACCAACAAATGCTGTGTTAATTGCATTAAATATTTTTCATGAGTTAATTTGAAAAAATGTATCACATGCGTTGACCGCCTGTGAGAATTTGGGATTTGCCTGTGTCCGACATATTATGTGAAATATATTGCAATGATTATTGTACACGAATTATGTCTAATCTTACTTGAGTTTAAGTGCTTACCAAGCTAACAGAATGTTCAGAACATCGTGCTGCCTTTTGCTAATAATATTAATATACGTCTAAGAAAATCTAAGAATAAGGAACTAACTCACGTGAATAAAATCAATATACTGTAGGTCTGATATGTTTCCATGACATAGCTTTCAATGACATATTTACTTCCTCTTTTATGAATATAAATATTGGAACTATATTCAATAAAGTTTGAACTCAGATTGAACTGCACTTCTGTGTCTGTGTCATTCTTGGTTCCCAGATCTGAAACTCTGTGTGTTCCATCGACTAGACTCTTCTACCTTATAACTAGACAAAGGGGATAAAAAGTCATATTCTTACACAGCCCTAGTTGTAATGCAATATAACATGTTTTTTTAAAGCTCATACACGGGATTTAAGGGATTGTTTTTTTATCATGTACAATATTTCAAATTGATTCAATCTTTCCCAAACATTTCTTATCTGAAATGTAAAACTGTTGTGTTTGTGTTCCTTTCAGTATTTCTCTGCTTTTAACAGTTGTCCTTTTACAATGTCTCTGTCATCAATCTCTGCAGAGTACTCATCATTTTTAAACAGATGACAGACTGGGAGCATTAAGATCCTTGTGATCCAGCGAGAACAACCCAAAAAAACAAGACCTTCCATCTTTTGTGCCCTAGCAATATGAGGACAAACAACTAGCCTGTCATTGACACGTTTGTCCACATGTTTGAGACATCAGCATTAATCTTTGTTTGTTTTAGTAGTCGATAAATGGACTGAATTATGTTCAACTGCCGTTCAATTTGAGATGGAATGAAATACGTCCTGTGACATAACTTGACATAAGTGACATAAGTTTTTGGTTGTGACCCTCAAATGAAAATGCAGATGTACACCAAAGGAATCCTTCTTCCGGCTGCCAAATATCATGTTTGAGCAGCGCGATACACAGACTAGAACAACTAAAACATTGACGTACTTGAACACATTACATGCAATAAATTTAACCATGCTTATTTCTTAAGATAATTTTTTCATGTCTTACACAACACTGTTCATGACACATGAACTCTATGATAAATGTGACAAGAGATGAAACTGATGATGTTTGTCAGAATGTCAGTGAGAGTAATGAAATGAAATCTGATGAAATAAATGTGTTGTATAGTTTACCTGTGAATAGTGTAGAGAGAAGGATCAGTCCCAGCAGACATATATCACTCTTCTCAGTCATGTTGTGTTTCTCTTACTGAGTCTCTTCTCATCTTCTACTTATAGTTCTTCTGAGAAAAATTGTAACTCTTTCTCTAATTTCTCATTTCCTCTTTTCTCATCGACTGAGTCATGACACTATTATAGACTAGAACACATTCTGTAGTTTTATGGTGATATTTGTAAATGACTGGCCTTGTCTTAAAATAATTGGACACAGTGATCAGATATGACTTTTGTTCTCAGAGACTTTAACAAGACTAACATGATGAAGATTTTCTCCAGATTCATTCAACACAAGACTTTCCTGCCAGAGCAGAGCAGACGCACAGCCTTCATTAAAGCTGATCACATATACGTTCTTCTTCTGTGTCCACACACACACAAATGAAAACATGAGTGAGGTCATCTTCACACTTCTTCCAAACCACAGATCGGCAGATTACCCATGATGCAGCAGACACACACATTAATAAAAAACATTAACTCTGTCATGGATTATATCAATATGTCCACTGCAGTGGTGTAGTTACCAAAAAAGTGGTGTACTATGATATTATCGCAGAAGCCAAATGACCAAATAAAGACAGAGTGTTTGTTTTTCCAGTAACATGAAAATTATTACAGTTAATATGCCATTTATTCATACAAATAATTCTTCACTTATGCTTTACTTATGAAGTTATAGCACTGGAAAATAATAAGTAGTTGGTATTCTTTTTGACACATTCACATGTGAACTTGTGCTTTTCCGGCAGAATTATGTATCCATTGTTACAAATTGCATTAAAACATAACTGTTTTTATATCTGACCCGAGGTATCTGTATTTTTTGGGCAGGGGATTGGCCAATGAGACTGTGTAATGCTGGTTGGAGCTGACTATTGTCGGTCGCTTTGTGCACTTCTGGGTTTCCATTCCACGAAACTTGTGGAGTACACTGTAAAAAATGCCCGTGAAGTTTACGGTAAAATTCTGTTGTTTTCACACAAAAAACCTGTTATCAGAAAGCGTCCGTAAAAAATATGGAAAAACACTATAAAATTGTCTGTAAAATTAACAGCAAAAATCCATCGTTTTTACGGAAAAGCCCGTAAATTAACGGTGAAATTCTGTAGTTTTCACAGAGAAAACTGTTGTCAAAAAACGTCCGTAAAACTACGAAAAACACTGTCAAATTCTCTGGGAAATGTACAATGAAATTCCATAGTTTTCACAGAGAAAACTGTTGTCAAAAAACGTCCGTAAAATTACGAAAAACACTGTCAAATTCTCTGGGAAATGGACAGTGAAATTCCATAGTTTTCGCAAGGAGTTTTTTTTTAAACTCCACAAACACTGTTATCACCTTCACTTACTGACACCACTGTTACTTTATTTCTGTTGCACGTCTACAAAAGTTCTAATTGAGGATTAACACAAGTTTACATGTTAATGGTTTTGTTGAGTCACCATTATGGTGATGAGTGTTTGCTTTAGTTGGGATCTTGACCCTTTGCTTTACATGTGAAGAAGTCTTTCCCCAGTTTTGATGTTTATGTGTTGAAACGTATACCGAATCGGGTGGGTAAAAGCTCAGACAAAGCAAACTATTAACTTCTTTAGGTTGGAGAGTAAATACGTGGTTGAGAGTTTAAGTGGTGCTTTTAAGTTATTTGTTATCATCATTTATGATATTGCATGAAATTAAATAATATTCTGAAAGTCTTTGACCGCACATGTGGCACATAATAAATGTTCTAGCACACATCAAGAATATAACAAATTGTCTCAACAATGGTGACAACAGAAAAATATCATTAAAGTTAAACGCAATGCATTCTGGGTATCATCAAAGCACAAAACTCCTCAATGACTCCCAGCATGCATTGCGCCTGTAAGATTTTCAATTGTTAGTTACCACTGTTGAGATTCATGCACTGATTCATGATGTGTGAGTCAAAGACCAAATACGAATCTTTTGACAGTTCAAAAATTTAACTTTTATATTGATAAATATATATAAATGGCGTATAAATATATTTAGACGTTTGAAACAAACAAAAAAAAGTAATTAAACAACATCGTAGAATTAGCTTTTGAAAAAAAATCTAATCACATTTTCACTTGTTGTCATTTGCTACAAAACTATGTTTTACATAAACAATGTCATAGCAGCCCAAAGAAAACTGGAAATTTATATATGACGGCTGAAAGAAGCCAACTAAAGCAAACACTGATCACAAAAACGGTGACTTTGAATATACCAATAAAGCATCAAGTCATGGATGTTATGCCGCAGTCCCTGTGAAGCAGAAGTGATGATCGTCTTCAGTATTGTGACGTATTTCAAAGATGAATAGTGGGTGTGGCTCATGTTTTCCACTGTGAATTGATTGGATGAATAAAAACAGGATGTTCTCGTAATTTTACGGTATCTTGCTGGCAACCACCGCTGCCGGTATTTTTCCGTAAAAACTGATTGTCTTTTTTCTTGTTATTTAATGTTTTGTGGGTCACCACTATGCTGAAGAGTGGAGTCTGTTTTTAAGTCAAGGTCAGGCAATGTCATGCCGATGTCATGCTGCATGTTGCTTCACTGTAAAAAATAAATATTTTTTTACAGTTTTTGCCAATATATTTTACAGTGCTTTCCCTTTTTTTTTAAATTACAGAAATGTTTTATTAAAATTAAAAAACTGTTTATTGACATGTGTAATGTAATTTAACAGAGAAACTTTGTATAAATGGAATACAGTATATATCTGATTTTTGACATAATTTCAATGATCATTTTAAAGAAACTAACTGTAAAAATAAAGGTTTTTTTTATTAACCTGCTGGCCTCTTTTAACACATGAAATACTGTAACAACTGTGTTAATTTCTGACACCCCTAAGCTTGTCACAGATTATCAGAGATCTGTTAGAAATAGAGATTTCCTAGTTAAAAGTATATCTATCTACTTGTGTTAAGCAGGCCTCTTCTTTTTTTGTTTTTAAAACCAGTCTTAAAACCCATCTTTTCTCTTTGGCTTTTGACACCTAGTTAGATGTCGACTTTATTAGCTTGTTTTAATTTGTTACTTTGAATGCTTTTATTGTGTGCGTATTAATTGTACTTATGTTTATTTTTCTGTACAGCACTTTGGACAACACTTTAGTTGTTGTAAAGTGCTTAACAAATAAAGTTGGTATGGTATGGCAAGTTTAGCTGTTTTAAAACCGTTGCAATTTAAATAATAAGCTACGAAAACCAATGCAAAAGACAAATCACCAACCTCTGTGTTCAGCAAATCATTTTCACGGCAATAATTATCTAAGCCAATCAGAATTGACACCTCTGCTACGTTGGTGGCGCACGCAGAAAGAAGCGCGCGATATGATGAAGAGTGAAGACGGCGGCGCGCTGGTGAACTATTCTGCTGTTTTCGAGGAAGCAACACTTGTGAGAGGTAACGTTGAAAATATTTACTGACACATTCAAAAATTCAACGCAATACTGACATAGCTAGAGTATACATTAAGATTGACGACCGAAAACATAACAACTAATGTATGTCAGATGTTACATTAGCTAGGTTGCAGATGCATTTTAGCTTTGTGTTAACGTTACCTGAACGCAATTTAACGTTGCATTTTTAAGAACATTATCTTTGTGTTGGCTGGTATTTTTGTGGCCGTGACTGTGTGGCACGTGGCTGGCTAACTATAAAAGTTAGCTAACTAAAGTTGACCACTGCTAGCAACAGTTTTCAAATATGCTGCGCACGTAAGCGCATTAACTGGCCCAAAACATCGTCAAAATTATTAGAAAAGATAATTGTTTGGCTTAAAGTCAACGTTGACTTTGGTTTCAAATGGTACACTAACAGCAGTCTCTAGCAAAAGCATCCACGATTCTCAACAAAAAAAAAAGGGCAGCAAATTTAGTGTAATTGATATACAGCTAAAATGACATATGGAAAATACTCGTAGTGTTGTGCTCGATGGTCACATTGTAAAGGTTTAAGAAACAAACACACTTTATTTCAATTTGTAAAGGCTTAACACTGAGTGACTGTTTCAGAAATGCCTAAATTACAGATTTTTTTGTGACTGAATCTGAGACTCAATTAAATAACGAAAATCAATGTTGCTGTTTTACAATTTATTGTAATGTAATTTTGCATAAATATTATGCAAACTATTTTTTTTTCTTTTTTTCAGTTTTTTGATTCAATACCAGGAATTGGAACAATAGCTATCTGGAACTTCTGGAACTGAGATCAGTCAGAAGGCTTCAAGCTCATACATTAAGTAAGTTTGCAATATGGCAAGTGTTCTAAATGCTTTCACATGTCCTATATGTGGCATTTCTAGGGAAACAGTGAAAGGGTATGTAAATCATCAAAAATTACACACAAATGAAGCACATGGTGAATATGCCTGTTGTGTAATTGGGTGCAAATCAAAGTTTACCAAGTATAATTCCTTTAAAAGTCATATGTTGCGCCACCATAGGCGGTCATCCGTGTCACAATGTGAAACCGTACAGGGTCCACTGAAATGTGAAAAGCCACATTGCCAGAAACAATGCATTGATCTGAAAGATCTTTTAGATCATTTAAAGTTGCATGTTTCAAAGAAAGAAGAGGTGAAGTGCCCATTTAAAGGCTGTGGCAAAGCCTTTTCATTGAGGTCCTCTTTTACTGCGCACATTTCTAGAAATCATAAAAAAGCTGCATCAGTGCACGTGTCAGCTATGTATCTTGTTGATTCTGTGCCAAGCCAGTCTTTTGATATTGCTCAAAGTCCGTCAGATGTAAGCATTGACGAGCCTGAGGATATCCTGGACCCACCTGATATGAAAGGGCTATATATGAGAAATTTGTGTATGTTTTACATGAAGTTACAGGCCAAATACCTTGTACCTTCATCCACTATTCAGATGATTGTGGAACAAGTAGATAGTCTCAGTGATGTGTGTCACCAGTACACAATAAATCAGCTTAAAGGTGTCCTGCAAGCTAATACGAGATTGACAGAGTCAGAAATAAAAGATGTTCAGGCAAGTTTAAATGATTCTAGCTTGCATGCATCCTGTAGCCCTGCACTCTCTACTGAGTATTTGAGAAGGCAATATTTTCAGACAAACTTCTCTTATGTGCATCCTTAAACTATTAGTTTAGGCACTGATGATAATCGAAAGGAGCAATTTGCTCAGTATATCCCAATAAAAGAGACTTTGCAGGCTTTGCTAAAAGACCCAATTGTGTGGAAAGAATGTACAAAGCATGAAGATGACACTTCTGCACATGTTCTAAGTGATGTGAGAGATGGATCTGTCTACAAGAGTAATACACTGTTTAGGGAGTCGGGTATAAGTATAAAGCTCATACTGTATCAAGATGCCTTCCAGATTGTTAATCCTCTTGGGTCAGCAAAAAAAAATACAAGATACTTGGGGTTTACTTTACACTGGCGAACCTTGACCCGTTTTATCGTTCCAGTGTTGAAAACTTGCAGCTTGTGCTCTTGTGTAGGGAAGAACACTTTAAATATTTTGGCCACGACAAAGTGTTCTCCACAATGCTGTCAGATATCAAGGAACTGGAGACAAATGGGCTTGTGATATCTGGGCATGTTGTTAAGGCATCAGTTTTTTGCATTGCTGGAGATAATTTGGGGTCTCACAATATTGGAGGTTTCACAGAGAACTTCAGTACCTCCACTTACTTCTGTAGATATTGCCTGGTAACTAGAAGTGAGTTCCATGATTTCCAAAAAGGTGCACCACCTCGAACAGTGCAAAACTACAATGAGGCAGTACAACAGATTAGAAGTGGTGCCCTGACAGAATTCAGGGGTTTAAAATTTGATTCGGTTTTCAATTCCCTCACTTACTTTCATGTCAGCCAGCCTGGCCTCCCACCTTGTATTGGACATGATGTGTTTGAAGGAGTTGTGGCATATGACTTGGCCATGTACATCAAGCACTTTGTGAAGGTAAAGAAATTCTTTACTTACAGTCAGCTAAACCGGAGAATCAGGCAGTTCAGCTATCAGGGATCTGATGCCACTTCTACTCCTTCAGATGTTTCTGAAAAGGGAGTTAAAATAGGTGGCCAGGCAACAGAAAACTGGTCTCTCCTGAGGCTTCTTCCTATTATAATAGGTGAAAAGATTGCCGAAACAGATGATCCGATATGGCAGCTGACAGTCCAGCTGAAAGAACTTGTGGAATTAATATGTGCCCCTAAAATATCTCACTCTCAAGTTGCTTTGCTCAATGTTCTCATTGTGGAGTATCTAGAAACAAGAAAGGAGATGTTTCCTGATCATAAACTCAAACCAAAGCACCATTACATGGGCCACTATCCTGCTTTGATTCTCAAGTTTGGCCCACTCATAAGATTGTGGACTATGAGATTCGAAAGCAAGCATTCCTATTTCAAAAGATGTGTGAGAAGAACACAGAATTTCAAAAATGTGTGCCAGACACTTGCAAATAACCACCAACTTCTGCAAACATATCTAAACTCAAGTTCTGTCTTTGCTCCTACTTTGCAAGTGAAACAATCCACCCCTTTCCATGCAGAGTTGTACAGTGATGCAGTACGCAGTGCAGTAGAAGCAAGCTTGCCTGATCAGTGTGCTCTTGAAGCATCTACTGAGATACAGTGGAAAGGCACACTATACAGAAAGGGATTTTTTCTTTGCATAGGTCCTGGCATGCCAACAGAGTTTGCACAAATCGAACTTATGCTAATAATGGATAAAAATGTGCACTTCCTTGTAACTCCTCATGGTTCACAGTGTTTACCTGAGTTTGGACTGTATGAAATTCACACAGCATGTGGAGGCATGATGTGCATAAATGGAGAGCTGTTGTTGGATTACTATCCATTGCCTACTTATGCTTTTTGTGGAACTCGAGTAATTTCTCTCAAACATAGCAAAGTAGATATTGAGTAGGAAATGTAATGCTGAGTTGTGACTGTGTGAGCACTAGGTAATATAAGGATGATTACAGTAGACTGTGCAGGACTTGAGTATGGCTGAAGAGGTCCTTAAATGCTATAAATTACATTTTAGAATTGAACTTTCAATAACAGAGTTCCATACATATTTTTGCGTAGTTAAAAACAGATAGTGATAAAAACGGTCACCACTTCACAAAGATGCAGAAACAAATCTACACACACATTAGGCTAATGTTTAAAGCTGATCATGAAATGGCTGCCTCTGAAGCTAAGAAATGAAGAATACATTACATTTTCCTTTTGGGCTGAATTGCACTTTGGATATTTATTTGGGCTAACACTGAATTACAATGTCTCACTCTTTTCTTAGTGATGGATGATGTAGACAGTGGTCTTTCTGACTTCATTTACTCTGTGCTGCCAAATTCAAGTTCAAATGACCTGCTGTTAGATGCTCTTCAGACCTTGGGTGTGGAAACCGTGGAAGATTTAAAATATGTCCAGGAGGCAGATCTTGTTAATACCCTCAGGCCAATTGAAGCTCGAAAATTGATTGCGAGATTTAAAGCTTTTTGTAAGTATACTTAATTGTAAGTTGTAAACACATAAAAAATATTATATCCTCACAACATAATGGATCAGTTGTATTTGAGTTTTGCAAAGCGATTTTGAAAGATTTTGTAGGCCTAAATCCTATTGTCTTCTGTCCAGCTGAAAAGAATGCCAAAGAGATTCCTGATCTGCCTACCAGAGCTGAGCCAGAAAGATTTATAAGCACACACACAGTAACAATGCCATGCAGAGAGCATCCATCTACAAGTATGTGTGATGAAAATGTTTTGGCTTAATTAAAATATCACAGCGTATTTTCTAATTATTACTATCGATATTGTATTGTTCAGGCTTAGGGTTAGACTGTGATGTATCAATATTACAATTGAAAATGCTTTATCATTTAAATTTGATGTTAAGCCTGGTAGAATAGATTAGTGTTTCACATACAGTAGCTGTTTTTTGTTGTCGTTTTTTCACACAACATCAAAAATGTACTCGAGTTGTGGCATGTCTTCTGGTCATAGGCCAGTAGTGAATGCTAAAATTTAATGAACTATTTTGAGATATTTTTTTCTGCCATTTCCAGGTGAAAACAGTGCAGATCATTCCAACTCTCCACAGGCGTCCTCAAGCTCAAGTGAAGTCTCAACTCCTCATAGAAACACTCCAGTGGATAACAACTGGCACTTCAATTTTGAGATACCCTGGAGTAAAATGCCGTCAGAACTTACAAGAAAGCTCGAAAATAAAGAGCGGCCAACAGGACGTGAAAGACGTGAAATGATTCGCCTGATGTTAGGAGAGATTCTAACCATCTGCCCTACACCAGGGAAGAAACATCTATGTGAAATTGCCAGGAAGATTGTTTCAAGATATCCTCTGTCATTTAGAGATGTTATTGAAGATCAAGTTGTTGGTAGTGGTTATGACTCCCTTACCAAGCAGCTGCAGGCTAGACTTGACAACATGAAAAGAGGGAAAACCTCACTTTACCTGAAAAGACGGACGTCCAGCACAAGTGAGGGAGAAGACCCACCTTCCAAGATAAGAAGAGTGGATACATATGGTTGCACAAATTGGCAACCAAAACGGCTGCCACCGGGTGAAACCGAGGAGACTCAGAAATGTGCACAAGAAGAATTAAAGAACATGCACAAAAACAAAAGCAAGAACACCAAAAGTATTCAAGAAAAAATGCTGGCTACTTTCTACACTCAGAGAAGCGACATAAGTAAAATGGAAACCCCTGTTTTGGTAATAGAGTGGCCATATCTGTTTGAGATGTGCGGGATAATGGTCCACTTCAAAGAGCTAACAGATATGGATGTTGACAGAGGAGCCATCTCAAGTAAATGTGAAAGAGTCATTTCATATCTCATGTCCCATGACAAGAAGAACAGCAAAATACGGGGCATCCTAGAAGGCATTGAAAGTGCCAAAGTGGAGCATCTAGATCCTTGTCTTCCTGGATGTGTGATGCTGCTTCTGAAACATTTCAGTGAAGATCAGGCAAAGATGTTCGTGATGGTTGATGAGACGTGTCTGCCATCTGAAGTTGATCAACTGCCCAGCACGCCTTGCGTCGTTGTGTGTGGTATGTGGTATTTTATGTTTTAACCCATTTAAGCAAAAGGCATTTTTAAATTTATGAACAGGTTGATACAGGCATATTAAATCAGGGGCTGGCTGGAGATTCTAGTAAACTTAAGTATATCTTGTGAATGGGTTAAGCATTTTCTGTAATTAGACCTTCATCAGCGTAGCACTAGCATTATGGAACTAAATTAATTATTTTTTTAAAAGTTCATTAAAGGGGTAGTCAAGCCGAAACAGAAAATTGGCATTAATACACCATTATGTCATTCCAAACTATCAGCTGTTTATGTCCATACATTGATGGAACTTGTTGGTTACCATTCACCTTTAATGTAATCCACGTTACTCGTGTTTTAATTCAAGTCTTCTGAACAAATATGGTCACTTTATATGAGATTTATTAACTACAGTATCAAATCATAACACATTTTAATGTACATCCACATCACATACAAAATGTCACATCTCTTTTAGCATATAATTTCATTAATCACCATTGCCATAATGTATAGACAAATTAGGTTTCACTTTACGGCCTGATTTATTTTATATGTGATTTTAAATTGAGTGTTACAACTGCATTTTATATTTATAAACAGTAAAGTGATTTTTTTGCTTCAGAAGACTTGGATTTAACCTCATGGGTCAAATGGATTACACTCATGCTTTTATCTTTGTGTATCCTCAATGTTGGTTGCCTTTCATCTACATTGTTTGGATCAAAACAGCTGATAACTTTTAAAGGGTTATTTCACCCAAAAATGAAAATTATGTCATTAATGACTCACCCTCATGTCGTTCCAAGCCCGTCAGACCTCCTTTCATCTTCGGAACACAGTTTAAGATATTTTAGATTTAGTCCGAGAGCTTTCTTTCCCTCCATTGAAAATGTATGTACGGTAAACTGTCCATGTCCAGAAAGGTAATAAAAACATCATCAAAGTAGTCCATGTGACATCAGTGGGTTAGTTAGAATTTTTGAAGCATCGAAAAAACATTTTTGGTCCAAAAATAACAAAAACTACGACTTTATTCAGCATTGTATTCTCTATTCATCTGTAGTCTTCCGCTGCTGACGTAAGTCTCCCTCAGACTGTGTAAAAGAAGCTCGGGCGCACCAGATGACACGTCAGCAGTCTGAGGGAGACTTACGTCAGCAGCGTCACTGCGGAGTCCTGAACGCGGATTGACAACAGACCCGGAAGAGAATACAATGCTGAATTCTAACTAACCCACTGATGTCACATGGACTACTTTCTGGACATGGACAGTATACCGTACATACATTTTCAATGGAGGGACAGAAAACTCTCGGACTAAATCTAAAATATCTTAAACTGTGTTCCGAAGATGAACGGAGGTCTTACGGGCTTGGAACGACATGAGGGCGAGTAATTAATGACATTATTTTCATTTTTGGGTGAACCAACCTTTTAAATATCTTAATTTGTATTACACAGATAAACTCTCATACTGTTTTGAAAATACATGAGTTACTGTGAGAATTATTTTTTGGTGGACACCCTTAACTTTTTAACATAATGGAAAGGTAAAACCCAGAATAGTAAGGTTTTCTTGTTGTGCTAATATGCAAACCAAATAATGTGGTCTTTTGATAGTCGTGATGTTAGACTTTTCTTTTAACCTAATGTTTTTTTACTTTTCTTATTTTCCTATGTACTGTAGGGAGTTCTCCCCTCACAGCTGAAAACTTGATGATTGCTGTGGACAAGACCATCGTGAAAGATGGGGTTACAAATTGTGTTGATGCCCTTGTAATGATGTTCGTATACTACTACTGCCTCAACATCAGTTATCCACTGGAACTTGGAGCAACTCTGGAGTTCATGCAGAGGTAAGACTTAAAGTTTAACCACAAAATGCATTTACTGAAGAACAAAAAGTGTGTATATATGGCCCAAAGATGGATAGATAAACAATTATCCATTTAGGAAATTAATGGACATGAAACCAGTAACAGAAAAAAGTCTAGATACATTTTATTTGGTGGCAAGGTCATTACAACATTTATTCAATGACAGGAGCAAAATTAGCAGACGCTGTGCATTTCTGGCATCTGTGGGAAGACAACTGGTATTGGTACATTATGAACTGTGTATTTCGATTTAATAGATCACAATTTTTTCCCTGTTGGACATTACATTCTCACCTTCCATCAATCTTGTGGTGCGACCATCACTGTGTCCTAACCAGACGCGATGCGTTAAGATTCCAGCGACAAGCAATTTGTCTGTCTACACCAGACACGATTACAAGATGCAACAAAATCAATCAAAAACCACAGCCAATCAGAACAGCGTGTGGGCGGGCTCCCGTGGCAAGTGCACGGCCCCAGAGATTAATTTTGTTAAAAACATAATAAAACAAAATTTATTATTTTACACATTACACCATTTTAAACTATTAAAAATACATACTGAGTTATTAAAACAATCTTTGCTATAGAATCAAGTTTGAACATTCTTGTTTCCATTTGTGTAATTGTAAGACCTGAGGTAGTATGGCTACAAGGCTGGGAACAATTAATTATATTCAAAGTAACATTACACGCTTTTAACATAAAACATAAACAGTTCCATGAGATTATTATTGGCATCCTTTTTTGTGTTGTAGTTCCAGCCGCAATGTTGCGGAAAAATAAAAGCAGTTTCTAAAATAGCATCATTGTGTGTCGCTGTCACGGCTGGTTAGGACATGGTGTAACATTTCCTTTATGATCTATGGAGATGTTGACACTGGCAGCAGATTTTAACACTGGTTGTTGGAACGCATCACAGCTATTGTAGGCACAGTTGCTTAATGGGAGATACTTGTTCACCCCAAAATAAAATTGTCATTTTTATGTCAGTTAATGGACAGTTGATGGACCCCATTGACTTCTAAAGTATTTTTTTTCCATACTATTGAAGTCAATGGGGTCCATCAACAATTTGGTTACAAACAAATCTTCAAAGTATCTTTTGTGTTCAACAGAAGAAATAAATGTGTACAGGTTTGTAACAACTTAAAGTTGAGTAAATGATGACAACTTTATTTTGGGGTGAACTATACCTTTAGATATGTCTGTCACCTCTCTAGCTCAAGTTAAATACTTTTTATATGGCTCATCAGAATAGCTGATTATGAAAAATGTTTGTAGCACTATATTCAAGTGTATTTCTGTCTTCACAGATGCCTTTTCCGGATAAATCCAGATAGGGGGACCAAAGTGGAGAAGCAGCAATCTAAAAAACAGCAGTCCATAAATCCTAAGGTTCTTTCATTGATTACAAACATTGCAGACTTTGAATGGCGAGAGTAGACATCTCACATGCCAGCTTCTTTCTGTTTCATACATTTCCATTTAGTTTATATGCTATTCTGTAATGTGTAAAGGGTTCATTCTGCTTGTATTTTGTGGCTGACTGTTATCTTGAGTGAGTTGCAGGGTTTTAACGTGTGTTTACACGTTTTAAATTGTGTACAATTCAAAGTACAGGGTTAAAAAAAAGCCCACAGTAAAGACCAGTAGTTTTAACAAGTGGGGATAACCAGTTTCATTAAAAAATAAAATGTGTGTTGCTAAACGATGCTTTGTTAAATGTTGATCACAGGATGTATTTGCAGATAACAAATAAAACAAAATTAAGATTACTGTTGTTGTTTTTTATTATTAAAGCAAATCTTAGTTATTTTTGCAACTTAAAGTTGAGTAAATGATGACAACTTTATTTTGGGGTGAACTATAGCTTTAGATATGTCTGTCACCTCTCTAGCTCAAGTTAAATACTTTTTATATGGCTCATCAGAATTGCGGATTATGATCTTTTAAACTTTTTTTTATCATTCTTTAAATAATTTTTCTGTGTTTTAGGTGTTTGAATATTTTAACAATGTATGTTAAAATGAAAAGATTTCATGGTATTATAAGGATATTTTTGTGTAGAATAACAGTAATAAACCGTAATTATAGGAAAAGAAATTACCGTTTTTTACAGTATATGTTATTATCTGTACTTAAAACTTTTTTTTAACGACAATTTTCTGTGTTTTAGAGGTGTATGACTGTATTTTAACAATTCATTTATATTATAAAACCATGAAATCTTTTAATTTTAAGGATATTTTTGTGTAGAATAACAGTAATAAACCGTAATTATAGGAAAAGAAATTACCGTTTTTTTACAGTATATGTTATTATCTGTACTTAAAACTTTTTTTAAAGACAATTTTCTGTGTTTTAGAGGTGTATGACTGTATTTTAACAATTCATTTATGTTAAAATTAAAAGATTTCATGGTTTTATAAGGATATTTTTGTGTAGAATAACAGTAATAAACCGTAATTATAGGAAAAGAAATTGCCGTTTTTTTACTGTTTTTTACTGTTTTTTTCTTTACAGGATTTTTCCGTTTTTTAACAGACATTTTCTGGCGCCCCTGCTGCCCGTTTTTTTACGTTTTTTTTTTTTACAGTGTTTGTTTAAAAGTGACTTTGATGTTTTAATAACAAATTACAAAGAAGAAAATTAAGTAAATGTAATGTTTTCACTTTTGTGCATTTGGACCAAGTTTCAATTTTATATAAAGAAATTCTGTAAATGTAAAAGACTCAAATGTATTAAGTTCATACACAGCTTGAAGTTTGTGCCCTAAAGTTTTAAACTGCAAAGCTGTTTACGTGCTTTTCCTGTATTTTTTACGGAATTTTACTGGCAACCACAGCTGCCGGTATTTTTCCGTAAAATTTACGGAACATTTTTTACAGTGTAGAGTAAGTTTATTTCGGTCCTGGAGGGCTAGTGATCTGCATAATTCAGTTCCAACCCAAATCCAACACACCTGCTCATCATTTTCTAGTGATCATAAACAAAGGCATTTTAGGAGGAAAGCCTGAAACATTTAGAAAAAACTGCATATCGGCTAATGCTACTGCGGCAGCTACAGAGGTACACAGGGAAGGAGAGAAGTGGCTGTTTTTTTACTGGACATCAATGGATGGTTGCGACAAGCCGGACTCACTTACAGCATGGTCACAGAATTTAAAAGTAACATTGAACGATGACTTTTAGGTTTCAGCAGTTATGAGAAAACTTGAATATATATTTAAAATATATTTATTTTGTTGAATGAAACTTAAATGTTTCAATGAATTCATTTGAAATATAATGACTTGTGACTGTTGGTTTGGGTGAGTGTAAAAGCAGTCGGGGTCTAGCAGCGGCAGAGTCTGAGGTGTGGTCAAGGCTAGCCGAGGGTCTGCTACGAGAGGCCTTATCTCATGATGGCCATTTTTTTTGTTGGGGGGGTCATATACAAGATTAGATTAGATTAGATTAGATTCAACTTTATTGTCATTACACATATACAAGTACAGTGTAACGAAATGTAGTTTAGGTCTAACCAGAAGTGCAATTAGCAAGTGCAGATATACAGTGTGAATAAATACAGAATACAATATTAGGAAAATACTATACAAATGTTGTATGAAAATATGACAGTCGGTATGTACTATGAACAATATATACAGAAGGCTATATACTGTGAACATTAATGTACAGGTGGTTATGAACAGATAACAATATAGACAATACAATAGTGCAAGTGACTTAAGTGTGCAATAGTTACAGACATTAGCTATTAAAGTTACAGTGCAGTAGATGAGTTAATGCGGTTATTAAAGGTACAGTGCAGTACATGAGTTAATGCAGTTGTTGAAGTTATAGTGCAATACATGAGTAGATGCAGATAATACAGTTACAGTGTATTAGATGAGTTAGTGCAGTTATTGAAGTTACAGTGCAGTATATGCGTTAATGCGGTTATTAAGGTTACAGTGCAGTAGATGAGTTAATGGAGTTATTGAAGTTACAGTGCAATAGATGAGTAGATGCAGTTAGTTATGCAATAAATGCATAACTAATCATCAAAGATGCAGTTGTGTTGGGGTTGTGCAGACAAGAGACGAAGGAGATCTTGCGCATAAAGCACTGGTCAGATATAGGCTACTGATACATTTTGCTGTTTACATTCTCTTTGATGTAGTAGTGACTGTGCGAGTTATTTTGAGCAAGCCGTGAGTGGGAACGGCACGCTATGTAGAACTTATGCACACTGAATACATGATACAGGCATGTTGTAGTTTACCAGCAGTCGCTAATGGAAGCGCCGTTTATATTTACTATTCTCCAGTAAGCTTACGGTTGGCTGACTGCCACTCACTAAACAATACAGATGATGAGAAAAGTGCATCCGTGCTGGCAAGAGATATTTCACACTTGAATGAAGCAGTGGCGACATGAAGTAAAAAGATAGAGCTAAATATATTTTTCAATAATATAGATATTGTACTCAGCCGGCTTCTGCTCCTTTAGCTAATGTGTGAACTAACGTTTACACCACAAGTGAAAAGTAATAACATTATGTGCCATTTGACAAATTGGGACGGTATCTTGCCAGCAGTACCAGCATTATGTTTACTGTTGTATATGAAGCCCATGTTAAAAAAGGGACTGAGAAAGAATGTGTATATGTCCTTTCACCATGAACCCATAAAGTATGACACACATGATTTGATTGTTCAAGGTCTCCAGAGAAAACAGGAGAAAAAGGAGAAGAGGAAGAACAAGCGTGGAACCAAGCCTTCTGAAATCAATGAGTGATATGATTTCCACAGCTATTCAAATTATAAGGTTGATTCGTCAGCAAGAACGTATCAATAAAAACTTACTTAAATATTAATAGATAATAACCTTTGCTCTAGTCTAGAAGTGACCACAGCGAGGTTTATTCTTTGGCTTCGCCTGAAGAATTTGCACTGGCTGTTTATTTAAATAGTACCCTGTAAGGATGCTTACTCTTCTGCAACATTTAGATAGATGCAGACTATTATCTTGACACCTCCGCTCAGAGGATTGAGGGTGTAAAGGTCAGCGATTAATTCCTTGGAACATAGTGTGTGTAAAGCCATGTATATGTTCATTTATGGGGGGAAACAGATGTCAACTGTGATAAACCTGAGATCTTATCTCCATTGTGGTCAAAACCTATTCCATTAAAATAATTTAAGGTGTACCATACCTATAGGTGTACATATTCTGCTTAAAAGCAGCGCATGTGCATCTCCAATACAGCCTTTTGCCTATCAACTATATCAACTATAAAATTAGATCTTTTGAAAGAGAATATCTCCACACCTTCTGTTAATTTCTACTGTAACAATTTCTTTAATAATGTAAATTGGACTCAAGTTTGGTCATTATCTCAAAAGTCCCTCCAGCAAATAAAGTTAAGGAAATATCCGCTGAAACAGTCTCTCATTTGTTTCGGTCCTGCCAACATAACCGACATTTTTGGAATAATGTGGCTTACATTGTTGATTATATTAAAACAAGTTTTCCTTATATTAAAACATGTGATTTTAGGTTTTTACATCAAGGATCATTTTTAAAGTGTGTGTGTTTTATTGTATATTTTATTTTGGTGTGAATGTCACATTCATGAATGCAGGTTCACAAAGAGCAAACATATTTTTGTAGTGCTGTTATTTTATAATGAATATAGATGTGATGAAAAATCTAGAAAAATCTAAAAAATCTAAAAATAGTAAAGCAATATAAAAACTGTAACTATATGCTCCTTTAACATTTTCACCCAAAAATTCACTTTATATGTTTTTTATTTTAAAATGCATGGTAACATTCTAGGGAAATGTAAACTATGTGTAGTATACATTTGTGTGTGACGTTTAAGTACTTTAAGTTTTTTTTCTTGTTGATACATCTGGAATTTTCTTTGTTATACAATGGGATGTGGCATTGTACATGCAGTTTCCTGACAACAAAGCATTTAAAACACAATAAAAAAAGCTTGAAACTTTTATCTAAAATGGAACAGAATAAAACATTTCCCCATTCCCAACACCCAAGAAATATAAAATCAAACAAAACATGTGTGATCACTGATAATCAAATAATCAGTCAAATTAAATCATATTTGATTTCTCAATCTTTTCAGCTATCAAAGTTTAAACTCTTTAGCATGAACCTTTATTTCAGTGTAAGTAAGACCTTTGTATTTGCCCTTGGTTTCATATTGTAACACACTTTGATTCCGGCACTTTATTTTCACTGTGCCAGTGTATGGCAGGTCAAAACTGCATCTGCCAATGTCGATATCAACAACCACCTTCGTCCAGGGTGGAATTTCTATTTCAGATGACACAGTTTCTGTTCTCTCCTCCGTATACTCCTGGCCATAACTGCTTTCTACCCCAG
Organism: Triplophysa tibetana; assembly: GCA_008369825.1. NCBI lineage: Eukaryota > Metazoa > Chordata > Actinopteri > Cypriniformes > Nemacheilidae > Triplophysa > Triplophysa tibetana. The sequence continues at coordinate 21,415,331 of CM017897.1, forward strand.
TGGTAAAGCTGAATCCTGTTGAAACTTCAACAATACTAGCCTTTACTTCCATCGAAATTGTTGACGAAAAGCTTATGCTTTGAGACCATGAGGATGTTTTGGATATTTTTTTTGAGCTTTCAATTTTTTGCTTTTGACTGATGGAGGACTCATTTGTGTAAGTAACAGATTTGATTTCTTCCAGTGCCACCTGTGGTATCATTTGGTTAATAGTGGGATAGTTGACATCAGTTAGCACTACCGATTCAATATCATTGAGAAACACAAATCCCATATTGTCAATGTCTGCACCACCGCTTCCTTGAACACCCAGACAATATCCAGAGCCAACATCCATAGGGTATTCTTTTTTTAAACCCCAGCTTGTCATTTTCACAAAGAATTCCTTTTGCAGGGTGGTCTTGAAACGAATGGCCCCAAGACGCGTTCCAGCTCCATTTCCCCACAGTGACAGTGAGGTGAAACTCTCACCTGGCTGGAATTTGTACTCTTGATAAGGTCCAGCTGGATTTCCAAAGGTATGGTTTCTCCCATCAGAAAGCCAGACCATGACAGCTTTCACTTGCCATCCCCCCACCCAAACCCTGATCCTTTCTAAACTGGCACCATTTGTCTCACCGGTAAATGAAAAGGGATGACCTTTTTGGCCACCAATTAAACACACAGTTGTTGGAAAAGACATTGTTGAAGTAAAAAGATCTGAAAAATGAATCACAGATTAATATTACCGGATAAATGAAGCACATCACCGATGTCTCAATGTGTCTGTAATAAAATAATACATTTACACTCTAAAAATGGCTGGGTTATTTTTTAACCCATACCGCTGGGTTGAGTCCGTTGGGTTGTTTTGTTGGGTGATTTTTCCACATGTTAAACACTTTTTGGGTAGTTTTAGTTTTCAAGGTGTTGGGTTAAACCCGCTGCCCTGAAGACGTTGAGTGTACTTCGCAACTTTCATTTTTATAAAGAACAAAGGGGCAAAGTCACTGGCTGGAGCAATTTAAAGCTAAGTTTTTTACGTTTTAAGTGAATATTTATTGAAATAAGCATAATTTTTAACGTTTTACAAGGCAACAGTGTCTTAACTAACATTATGTACTTTAGACGACCAGCAACTGTTGCCTCAGATCACCATTACATAAATTGACTCGCATAGTCCTGTGAAGATGCGCGAAAATGCGAATTAATAAAATTTTAGTGAACCCCATCACATGTAAGCTAAGTTTATGAACTTTAATGAGAATTTAACAAAATTTGAGTCCAACCGGCGAGTGCCCCGCGAGCGCGGGCAAGCATTCCCGGTTCAGAACCCCTCTCTCGGTGTCCACTCTGGATATTAAGCGGCCAGTCAATGATGTTGCTCCCTCTGTTTTAAACCAAACATTTCAAGGTTTGTGCATATATTAAAGAAAGACGAGTGTGGTAGCCTGTTTTAATGAGTTGATTTGCTGCACGTGTGGTTTCTTAGTGTATTAAGTGGTGTAATTCATAATGTATTATACATCATTTATATGTCTTTAGTTATTTTTATTAATTGACATTTGTTGCTACATATTGTGGAGTATGTTTATTTGTCATTTATAATGTTATTTATAATGCTTGTTAATGTTTGATATGAATTTTTTTTATTTATTATAATTAAACCGTTTTCTTTTAATAATGCAAATCTAAATATATCGCTGTTACTGGGTGTAAAAGTTAACATTTTTATTAACAATTATTTTTACAGTCAAATAAAAATGTATTTTTTAAAAATAAATGTCAATTGTCTTGATTGACAATGAAGTACAGAATAAATTAAGAATAACCCAGCAAGAATAACCCAGAATTAAACACATGAATAGTTAAAATGCTTATCATGTGTAACCCAGTGTGCTGGGTTGCTTTAACCCAGCATGTGTTCTGTCCAATATTTACCCAGCGCTGGGATGCCAATTGGGTTGTTTTTAACCCAGCCATTTTTAGAGTGTAGGATACATAGATTTTTTATTCCACATTTTCTACTACCAAACTTATGTTCTAAAGTTTGTGGTCTTTTACACTTTTCCCCACATTTGAGAATAGTACAACACTCTCATTCAAACTGAGACTCATTTCAGCAACTTTACAGTAGCCTATAGGCCTAATGTGTTATGATCTAAATGGCATAAACAATAGATAATGCAAGAAACAACAGAATATACATACTTTAAAAAGATGCTTTGAGAAATTTCAGTGTGATCAGAGAAATGTGCCACAGCGACAGAGAAAAATTATAAATGGTGTCGATTTGCCATCTACTGGCTCATTAGGCAAAGTGTTTGTTCATCAGTTTTAGAACACAAGTTCGTAATGTAACAATGTTTACTATGTATTGTGTTCATTAAAAAAAATTTAACTGATCTTGTAGGACAATACTTTAAATGTCTGCTCATAGCATGCTTCTTTCTTTGACAGACGCAGCTTGGACAGGTATATTCATTTTATGTTTTGTATAAATTATAACATTAAACATATCTCGCTAGTTAAAAACAAACAATTTATTTTATTCGATTTATGAATTTTAGTCTCTTTCCCTCTTCCACTCTCAAGGTGAGGATTCAAGTTGAGGTGTTGGTTGTTAGTTATTTTTTGTTGTTCATAATGTTGGTATTCAGTTATTTCAAATCCAAATGTATGCCGTATATTAGCCGTATCAGTTCTTTCTGTTATGAAACTATCATCTTTATTTTCATAGTTTTCAAATTTTCATATTTACCTGATTATAATATCTTATTAAACCTACCTGATTAAATACAGTTTATTTATAAAGGAGAAGTTTGATCATATTGTTTCCTACCTTCATTCAATGTTATTGTGTTCAAAATATTCAACAATTGGTTTATGAAATTATCAAAACCTGACTTCTCAATGTTCTTAGTCCCAAAATAATTGTTATGTCTTTAATATTTACGACACTTCACAGTGTAACCATAAAAGAGAGACATAGCAGCACAGTGACAAACACGTAGTCTACATTCAAGGCACAGCCAAAAAGGATGCTTCACAGGTTTGGGTGATTAACAGGTCCAAATAAGATGTGAAAATAATGTTATTAAAGCCCCAGGGGGAATTAACAACGAAAAAGCAGCGTAAAAACATTTCTGTCGCGTTGTGAAAACGCATATTTTTAACGTTAACAAAACGTGACATTTTGTCGTATTAAATAGAAACGTTATCATAACTTTTTCACAACTTGAAAAAAGGTTTTACAATGTTCAATGTCTTGAAAATGCCCAATGCCAGTGCGCTTAACGCACACTAAACCCACACTAGCTTAAATACCACTTAGGAGCGGTAGCAAGGTTAAGTGTATCCCATCATGCATCACGTTCTGGATATGAATCATGAGACTTTTTGCTCGGGTCTCACGAGATATGACGAAAAGGGTCAAAGTCCCAACTAAAGCAAACACTCATCATCATCATGGTGATTCAACAAAACCATCAACATGTAAACTTGTGTTAATTCTCAATTAGAACTTTTGTAGACGTGCAACAGAAATAAAGTGACAGTGGTGTCTGGAAGTGAAGGTGATAATAATGTTTGTGGAGATGAAAAAAACTCCTTGTGAAAACTATAGAATTTCACAGTTAATTTCAAGGGGCATTTTTACAGGGATTTCTGTAAAAACTAATTTTACAGTGTTTTTCCATATTTTTTTTCGTACACTTTCTGCAAACAGGTTTTTGTGTGAAAACAACAGAATTTTACTTTTAATTTCACGGGCATTTTTTACAGTGAATACCGTTATTTCTGTTAATGGTAAACCTTTGGTGTGCTGCTGTGCTGCAATGCATTTCATCATTTTTTAAAATTTAATTTTTTTACAGAGCATTGTATTTGGGTTCATGGTCCGATTATCATAATGACCAAATAAGGAACTGAGGTGTGGTGTTTCATCCAGAGGAGACATTTGACAAGCAGAGTAATGCTGTGGTAAAAAGTTGTTTCTTCCAGACTAGGTCAATTGCTCGACTAAAGCATATTCATGAATGTATCATGTTTGTAAAATAGTACATTTAGGAATTTTAAATGTAACTATCCTTTAAGCGTGATATTTACAGCACAATCATTTGAACTGGCATGGTAAGAAGACAATATGATTTAATTGAATACAGCAGAAATCAGCATTGTCTATATTCTTAAAAATATATGTATCTTACCTGTTGGTATGTTTGTCACTATAGAGTTTTTAAGCCGTGTCAGTGAGTCAGTCCCCTCTGTTCAGAGCTGTGCACTTATATCCACTCTCTAGTCCCAGAAAGATTTTTTTAACTGGGCGTGACCTTCCCAGAAAAGGAAGGTCCTCTTACAGAAATGGTTACAATACTCTCTTCTTGATGAGAAATCTAAACACCAACTTAAAACCACACTCTTCACTTTCCTTTACCAAACATATCTTAATACATGATAAGTATTATATCATTATTATAACATAATAATCAACCTCTTTCAAATGTATTTTCAGTTATTAAGCAAAAATAAAGGCAATTTGAAAACACTCTTTCAATGTTATTGGATAATTGTCCATAACAAAGTACTAATGCTGCTATTGATAAATGTAACGAGCCATAATACAGTCAAGAGTCCAACTAAAGCAAACACTGATCAGCATGAAGATGACTTTAAACATCATGAACACTATGATGAACTAGAGTTAAATCTCTTTTAATTCCCAATAAGATCTTACACGGGTGACTGAAATAAAGTGAAAGTGGTGTCTGTAATAAGTGAAGATGTGAATGATGTTTGTGTTTAATTCTCCTCTGTGGAGATCTTGACAGATTTATTGTGTTCACTTGATGTTAATGTGAGACTGTGTGACTTAAGTGAGTTCATAGATTATTTTAATGATGTATCTTCAGACAGTCATTGCAGTAGTTTACTGTAAAACACCTTCAGTCACTAGTATGGTGGTTTTTCTACACTGTAAAAAATGTTCCGTAAATTTTACGGAAAAATACCGGCAGCTGTGGTTGCCAGTAAAATTCTGTAAAAAATACAGGAAAAGAACGTAAACAGCTTTGCAGTTTAAAACTTCAGGGCACAAACTTCAAGCTGTGTATGAACTTAATACATTTGAGTCTTTTACATTAACAGAATTTCTTTATATAAATTGAAACTTGGTCCAAATGCACAAAAGTGAAAACATTACATTTGCTTAATTTTCTTCTTTGTAATTTGTTATTAAAACATCAAAGTCACTTTTAAACAAAGCAACATGCAGCATGACATCTGCATCTCATTGCCTGACCTTGACTTAAACACAGACTCCACTCTTCAGCATAGTGGTGACCCACAAAACATTAAATATCAGAAAAAAAGACAGAAAATACAAATTCCGTATTTTTTACGGAAAAATACCGGCAGCTGTGGTTGCCAGCAAGCTACCGTAAAATTACAGGAATATACTGTTTCTATTCATCCAATCAATTCACAGTGGAAAACATGAGCCACAGCCACTATTCATCTTGGAAATATGTCAGAATACTTAAGACGATCAACACTTCAGCTTCACAGGGACTGCAGCATAACATCCATGACTTGTTTTATTGTTGTTTAGAGTCATCGTTATTGTGATCAGTGTTTGCTTTAGTTGCGCTCTTTCATCCTTCTCGAAAAATTATCGAAAAAAGTCCAGTTTTCTTTGTGCTGTTGTGACAGTGTTTTATATAAAACATAGTTTTGTAGCAAATGACATCAAAAGAAAATGTGATTCGATATTTTCACATGCTTTTTCTATGAAGTCGTTTAAATTACTCATTGGGTTTTAATGTTACAAAAGTTTGAGTGATTTACATTTAAAATTCACATTTTCAGAAACAATCAATATAAAAGTTGGATTTTTGAACCGTCAAAAGATTTCCATTTGGTCTTTGACTCACACATCAAGAATCAGTGCATGAATCTCAACAGTGGTGACTAACAATTGAAAATCTAACAGCCGCAATGCATGCTGGGAGTCATTGATGAGTTTTGTCCTTTGATGATACCCACAATGCATTGCGTTTCTCTTTAGAGGTTTTTTCTGTTGTCACCATTGTTGAGACAAACTGTTATATTCTTGATGTCTGCTAGAACATTTATTATGTGTCACATGTGCTGTCAAAGACTTTCAGTATATTATTTAATTTCATACAATATCATAAATGAGGACAACAAATAACTTTATAGCAAAACCTAAACTCGCAACCATTTATTTACTCTCCAACCTAAAGAAGTTAATCGTTTGCTTTGTCTGAGCTTTTACCCACCTGTTTCGGTCTATGTGTCAACACATAGATATCAAAACTGGGGAAAGACTTCTTCACATAAGAAGTAAAGGGTGAAGATCCCAACTAAAGCAAACACTCATCACCATAATGGTGACTCAACTAAACCATTAACATGTAAACTTGTGTTAATTCTTAATTAGAACTTTTGTAGACATGCAAGAGAAATAAAGTGACAGTGGTGTCTGTAAGTGAAGGTGATAATAGTGTTTGTGGAGTTAAAAACTCCAAAAGTTGTGAAAACTATGGAATTTCACTGTTCATTTCCCAGAGAATTTGACAGGGTTTTCGGTATTTTTACGGACGTTTTTTGACAACAGTTTTCTCTGTGAAAACTACAGAATTTAACTGTTAATTTCACAAGCACTTTAACAGGGTTTTTCCGTAAAAACAATGGATTTTTCGCTGTTAATTTTACAGACAATTTTACAGTGTTTTTCCATATTTTTTATGGACGCTTTCTGATAACAGGTTTTTTGTGTGAAATCAACAGAATTTTACCGTAAACTTCACGGGCATTTTTTACAGTGCATACATTGATGTGATGCTTTCTGAACAAACTAATAAGTGACTGTGATGACACGATTACATACTTATTTCATAGTGCAGAGTTAATACAGATATAAAGTTTAATTTTAATCACATTCGAAAAAGAGCGGGAAAGGAACAACAAAGGAAACTGAATCGATTGTGGGACGGTCACGTTCAAACATTAGACTGTGGGCGGGAAAAGGTTTCATTGGCTCTCTCTCCGACCCGTCAAACTATGAGCTGACCAATAGACGAATGTAATGGGTTTTTGGTCGACAACGACACCCAATCAGAGAATGCGAATGTGACGCAAACATTTGCATGCGGGAGTGAATAAAAACCCCTCTGTAGTGTAACTATCACACATTCTACTTAATAACTTCTCCCGAACAGTATCATGCCAGAACCTAGCAAACCCGCGCCCAAGAAGGGCTCCAAGATGGCCGTCACCAAGACCGCCGTCAAGGGAGGAAAGAAGCGCAGAAAGTCCAGGAAGGAGAGTTACGCCATCTACGTGTACAAAGTTCTCAAGCAGGTCCACCCCGACACCGGCATCTCTTCCAAGGCGATGGGCATCATGAACTCTTTCGTCAACGACATCTTCGAGCGCATCGCCGGTGAGTCTTCTCGTCTCGCGCACTACAACAAGCGCTCCACCATCACGTCGAGAGAGATCCAGACCGCGGTGCGTCTGCTGCTGCCCGGTGAACTCGCCAAACACGCCGTGTCCGAGGGCACCAAAGCCGTCACCAAGTACACCAGCTCAAAGTAAAGCGCCGCTTTCATCCGCCGCACACAAAGGCTCTTTTAAGAGCCACCCACTTTATTCTTTAAAAGAGATTCTTATGTTTAAGTTGTGTGGTGTATTTTTCATTATTGTTATGATTTAAAGTGCGACGCGACACACGGCGTTTAAAATGGCAACAAGCTGTTTTATCAAAAAGAAAACCTGATGTTTTAAAGTAAATATAAGAAAAGTTCTGACTTTAGTTATTGTTGCTCGATTATCTCTATTGTTGGCGGTATTGTACCGGATATAAACTATCAGAGTTCCGTCTTTTCATCGTTTTAAGGCTGAAATACACTACAAGACTTGCGCTCAGATTTTCAGTCTTGACTTGATACAGAAAGTCTGTAACTGACCAAATCTGCAGACTGACAGTGTGTTTCTATCTGAAACTTTAATAAAGTCTGCTTTCAAAACTTTCAAAAAGGGGATGTAGACCAGTCACACACATCTTTTTCTCTCACCTGTGAGGAGCTTGTGGAGGCAGTAACGCAGACAGTCGCTCAGTTAAATGTTTACATTAGTTAAATGTTGGCCTAGACTGATCCTCCATGAATTCGCTGCTAGATTTTTTATTTGCACTTTTAGACTTGTGTGTAGGACTTATGGCCACTTTACTCTCATTGGCTAGTGAGTTTTTGTTGACAGCTCCCTGACCAGGAAGTCGATACTGATGACAGTGCAGTGAATAAAGACAGATCTGCATGAAGTTTTCTGTATTGTTTTTTATTCAGTGCTTTAACATAAATCACTTTCTTATTTTGTAAGTATTAGCAGGGTTGCTAACTCTAACCCATCTAGAGTGGGACACACACTTTTAGTCTATATCTCTCTGTGACAACAAGCCAACGTCGAGTAAATACAGGATTGTTTACATTAATTTTTATTGGCACACAAATAACTCCACATATATTCAGCCTTTGTTTTCCCCGCAAGCAAATATCTACTTCAATATTGCTGGTGTTACTGAACATGGGTAAGGGGCGATGCCACAGGTAGAACAAGCAGTAGCTAGCTGTCTGCCCTCTTCCTGAGATTGTATTACCGTACTCTTTTACTCAATGATGAATAAACTTACGTTTAATCTGCGGGGTCATATGCGTTACGAACCAGAGAGCACACCCATACGGATCACGTATCAGAGAAGTGAAGCAGTGAGACCAAGAGAAAAAGATTCTCATGTTTAAATTGTCACACAATGCATCGCAACATAGACATTACATATGACACCAATTCAGTCCATGTTACCCTCTACCCTCCTGTCCCACAGCACGTGCTGAACCTTACACAACGAAGACATTATTTTTTAATAATTCTTAAAGTGTCTTCACCAATACTACGATTGGGTATTATTTGCATTTTGACTATTTTAAATTTTGCTTACATATGAGAACAAATACTTGCATCATTTTAACAGCACGATCAATAAATGACGTTAAATTCAATGATGTGTCATGCATAATTGTGAGGGACTGAGAGGCCAAGAAAACACCAGCTTTACTATGAAATAATCTTTTTTTATTTGAACCCAGATCACAATTTCAAATATAAATTTGTTACAACAAAATAATAGTAACATAAAGTCAAACAAAGGAAAAACAGCCCAGCAAGGACGGCCTTCCACAGATGTGAATATGGGCAACAAAACCAGTCTTATAGGATTATTTTCGAAATTGAGATTTTTACATAATCTGAAATCTGAATAAATAAGCTTTCTATTGATATATGAGTTGTTAGAATAAGACAATATCTGACTGAGATACAACCGTTTAAAACTCAGGATTCTTAGAGAGCAAAAAAACTAAATATTGATAAAATTGCCTTTGAAGTTGTTAATTAAGGGCACTGTGGCAGGCCATCGACTCACAAAAATAAAGTTTTTATATATTTAAGGTAGGAAATTTAAAAAATATCTGCATAGAACATGATCTTTACTTAATATACTAATGATTTTCGGCATAAAATAAAAATCGATAATTTTGACACATAGAATGTATTTTAGTCTTTTACAAAAAAAATCCGGTGCTACTTAAGACTGTTTTTTTCATCCAGGGTCACAAATGAACAAACACAAACCTTATAAAGAAATTATGGGCCCATTCTTAACAAGAGGGGACAACCAAACACATTAAATTTACCACATAACACTAAACACATCAAAATATAATGAACAAATACAGCTGAAATCAAAACTAAAGTAAAGCTAAATTAACCAAATTATATAAACCTCAGTGAAGAAATCAAATCAGCAAAGATTCCGGGTTTCTGCTAAAAGCATTGCGCACATATGTATAAAATCTGATCAAATAAAGCTAGCTGTAATTTAGTCATAAAGATTTTATTCCAAAACTGCTGACATAACTGTGTCTTCTGGATGAGCGTTCTGAGTCCTTCTTCTGTTTTCTGAGAAGATAAAAGTCAATAAAAGTGATGAAGTTCTGCTGTTTGTTTTCTGGATTGTTTCAGGTGAATGATGATGATGATGATGATGATGATGAGGATGAAAACTCACGCGCTCTTCCTGCACAGATGATCTGAAGAAGAATGACAGTAGGAGCAGCAAACACTGACACCTCAACAATCACTAGAATCACTAGAAGACACAAGAACACCATTAAATCATCAAACTCTCAAACACTACACATGAGAAACAAACACAAGATGAGTTCAGTGAGAGTTTCACTCATGTACTTATGTAACAGGACACATGGATCACAATCAACACTTCATACCTCTTATTATTATTGATGTTGTAGTTGATGCTGTAAAGAACAAAGTTTAGTTAAGATGAGTCATAATGTGGAAACGCACACATGCATTATAAGCCATTGCAGACTAAGACACATTAAAACAACATGATAGAACTGAGTTTAACACTTTATATTTGTGAATTAAATATACCAGACTTGAAAAGTTACGCCTGTGAATATGATTGCGCTAAATGAGTTGGAGTAAAGACATATGGGATCTGTAGTCCATTGTGAATTGCAACGGTTTGAAAATTGGCCTTTAGTGGATGACAAGAGCACTACAGCTGGTGATCATAACAACAATAAAGCAGTGACATTTTTATTCTCTTCTGTTGACGAAATTCAGAGTTTAAACAAGTGATGAGAAAAGATAAAAGGGTAAATAATGTGAAGCTACATTGATTAATATAAAAACATGTAAAAAAACAAATTCTTTACAGACTATATATCATTGGAAGACTCTAGAATACAGATTTATTTGGTGTTTTTTAAGAAAAATAATTTAGGGAGATTAATTGATTATTTTTTATAAAGAGTGTGCTTAGATTTTTTGTTATCCTTTTGCGACCCGTAAAAATCATAAACTTTTTATATTTGTTTTTTACAATAAACCTACCACCATACATTTAATTTGTCTTTTGTGTGAGATATTTTTTTTGCAATAATCAGCTAGTTTTTTTTTTCAAACGAGAGTTCATGAGTTATCACCATTTTAGTTCCAACATGTGTTTTTATGTGTAGGCTCAAAAAGGGCTCGGACAGTTAACAGGTTTTAACACATTTGCAGTCGCCCAAAACACAATGCATGGACGTGAATGTGTTTAGTTACCAGCGCAAATGTTCTGTTGTTATATATTCGGAAAAGCACTCGCGACCAGGCTTTGTGCTCTTTCTAACAGGTGCAATCAATAACTTACAGTCCACTTGCTATGGGAAAAGAGCCTAGCACAGTAACTATAGATACAGATAACATTAGTCCACGTGCAATGAGGAATCAGCAACTTTTGACCATAAAATATTTATTGTGGTTTGGCAGTCATCGTTTACAAGCATATGAGTAAATTTGTAACAAGGCAAGACCGTGCAAAAATTGACAGAACACCTGCATCATTACATTATCTCTAGTCGACCTTACGGTTATAAATTGTGAAACAAATTACCAATACGCTCAAAAGTAAAGGACAGTAAGAAAAACATTCACATGTAAGACTTTCAAATCCAGTCGCAGGAAGGTTAACAGTAGGTCTCCATATGTTTTGCAACCGGTTGCCTCTTGCTGTTCGCGTCACCGAGTGTAAATCCGTCAGATATTGATTCGTGTTCGGGCTCTTGTCCGATCACTCTCTTGCTTTCTTGTCTTTGCTTCCTCTGACAAAACCCTCTTTGTTTTTTTTGGATGGATGGATCTGCATGGTGATGTTTTGGTTCGTTTCATTGTACTGCTACCTCTGCTGTCCGCTAACTTCTCCCAGGCTACGAGTAAAACGTGACGTGTGCCATAAAGCAGGTGATGCACTAAAAATAATGATTTTTTTCATGCGGTTCACCAGAGGTGGGACTAAGTCTTTGTTTTCAAGGCACACGTAAGTCTCAGGTCTTAGCATTCAAAAGAGACATAGAGAGACATGGGCCTAGTTTGAAACGTAAAGCACCTGTCACATTTACAGTCTGATCTGAAGTTCTGTAATCCGTGTAGATCTGCCATGTATGTCATTTATACATGTTTATGGATGCTCATGTATTCATTCTTGCACGGCTTATCTTTCAAAAATATACTTTAGAAATGAAATGATCTTAGATACAGTTTTTTTACATACTGCAAAAAGGACCCATTATGATATTATGTGTAGTTTTCTTGCCTAAAGGGAAAATATTTGATTGGGGTAAAAAAAACTGAAGGGTCAATAGTTCACATTTATCCATTTATTTTTTAGCTACCGTGTACTTGTGAGTGTATGTATGCAAGCTTTATTAATATGTATTTCTCTAATTGCATGAAATTGAAGAGAGGAGTTCAGAAGGATTGAATACTGACCGAGAGCTGTCAGTTGAGCACATCAGTGACTGTGGCAGACTGTATTAGGTAGAACTCAGGAATCAACTTTTGACTTTCCAGTTCTTTCTGTATGAGGTGGCCATGCAAAACATGTAGTTTTACACCATAAAAACGTTTGCAGAATTTGAAGCATTTTAGTTCATCAACAGTTGAAAAAGAATACTGTGATAAGCTAATGTTGAAATGTTGATGTATTATAATACTATGAAGCAGAAATACTGTGTCGGGATTGATTTCATTGGTGGTTATTACTGCAAAACCATGTCAAGTCAGGCAAGTCAACTTTATTTATATAGCTACAAAGCAGCTGTACATGAAACATACGGCTATAAGCAAAGCATTAAAGTCACAATTTTAAACAAGAACAAGTGAACACACACACCGAAAAACATACAAGCTCACATGTTCATACACTACCGCATGCATAAAACACAACTTCACATGCACTAAGAACAATATACGCAAGCACACACTACACATGCATGCACACCCACACCCCCACACGCATAAAACACAATTTCACAAGCGTAGAGCACAAATCCACATGCAGTGTTACAGTTTTGGGATTGGTTTCAATGGTTGCATTATGGTTTACAATAATAGCCACCAATGGGCATTTTATGGTTAAATTTAAAACAGACTTAACATTGTAACAATGTTTTATTAAGAATATAATAAATACTTTTTGATACAGTTGAGTATTTTTTTTTGGTATCAGCAACAATGGTAAAAAATCTGACATTTACAATAATAACACATTCTATTTACTTATCACTCTTAAGTTATTTTTATGGAGAATAATCAAATTAGATTTACATAACTGTCTTATTACGTACAGCTAAACAAATTATGTAAGATTTATTCACAAATTCAAAATAAATTTACCAAAACACTAAGTTAATTTGATTAGTTTCTGGAGTAAATGTTTATTTAAAAAAATGAATGCAAAATGATAAAAAATGAAAAAAAAAAATTTCAGTCCTCGAGTTTCTTTTGATGTCATCATTATTATGATCAGTGTTCACTTTAGTTGACCTCTAGACTCTTGCACTACGTTAAGTTATTTCTCTTTTATCAATTGCAGTTTTTTTTCATGTGCCACACTACGTGTAAGTGCAGTAGTGTATTAGATGTTTCACATTGCTTTTGAGATGTTTAAGTGTTATTTTAATAGTGTTTATGAAGGATTATGCAATGAATGTGCCATGTAGAAATTTGTGCATTTAGATTATACTTAGCAACGAACATTAATCATACACACCTTAACAATGGTGATAATCAGCAAACTAATTCATATAAACAGATCAACTGCAATTTATGCTGGGAGTAAAGAATAAGTTTTGTGGTACGATGTTACCCAGCATGCATTACAGCATGAAGCTTTCTTTTGTTGATTGTCACCATTGTTGAGATTCATACACTGATTCTTGATGTGTCTGGGCATCTGTGTGATTCTGCATTACACTTTTTAAAATCACTTATAATTGACACAGCAGGGCTTAAGGGTAGGACCTAAGCTATTGACATACAACACATTTAATGTCTACTCAACTTGTGTTTGTTGTCAAAAAGGGCTTTTGTCAACGTTTATTATTTGGTCAATAAATCAATTGGTGTGATCTCCTGTTTCTGACCATTTTTAGGTCAATTCAAGCTTCTCTGAATAAGTAATATTTAGTGTTTAATTATTCAATATGTATCATTCATAACAAGTAGATGATCTGTTGTTGGTTATATAAACTAATATAACTCAATGTTATTAATATCGAGAAATATTAGGTAGACTTTATCTAATTTATTTTAGTGTGTCATGACTCATATCTGATCAATTTACTCTTTACCTAAACATATAGATTAAAATCTACTCAATAAAATTGAGGCAGCAGTTTTCACTCAATCTGATTGAGTAGGTTCAGCAAGCTTACATATGGTTTACTTTACTACCTTATATACGCTCACTTAAAGGATTATTAGGAACACCTGTTCAATTTCTCATTAATGCAATTATGGTGGTGGTGTAATGGTGTGGGGGATGTTTTCTTGGCACACTTTAGGCCCCTTAGTGCAAATGGGGCATCGTTTACATGCCACGGCCTACTTGAGCATTGTTTCTGACCATGTCCATCCCTTTATGACCACCATGTACCCATCCTGTGATGGCTACTTCCAGCAGGATAATGCACCATGTCACAAAGCTCAAATCATTTCAAATTGGTTTCTTGAACATGACAATGAGTTCACTGTACTAAAATGGTCCCCACAGTCACCAGATCTCAACCCAATAGAGCATCTTTGGGATGTGGTGGAACGGGAGCTTCGTGCATCCCACAAATCTCAATCAACTGTAAGATGCTCTCCTATCAATATGGGCCAACATTTCTAAAGAATGCTTTCAGCAACTTGTTGAATCAATGCCACGTAGAGTTAAGGCAGTTCTGAAGGCGAAAGGGGGTCAAACACAGTATTAGTATGGTGTTCCTAATAATCCTTTAGGTGAGTGCATTTGAGTAACATTTAACTGATGTGCACAGGTTTTTTGCCAGAATCCGTTTTTTCAGTTATACAATCATTTTGAATAAAAGTGATTTGTTCATGTAAATTGAACAGCATAAAAAAAATCATTTTCAGTGTAAATGAAGGAATAAACGCTCGCTGACCTGACAGACGACGCAAGTGAGACAGCCTCCCCATTTCTGATGAATTTAAAGTGTGTAATAAAACTGAAACAGTCGAAATATTGAATCATGACACAAATTTAAATAAGAAAAATGATTCATAAAACAACAAAAAATCTAAATATAACATACGTATACAGTGAGGAAAATAAGTATTTGAAGACCCATCTATTTTGCATGTTCTCCCACTTAGAAATCATGGAGGAGTCTGAAATTGTCATCGTAGGTGCATGTCCACTTTGAGAGACATAATCTAAAAAAAAACTATTTTTTTAAACTATTTATTTGTATGATACAGCTGCAAATAAGTATTTGAACACCTGAGAAAATCAACGTTAATATTTGGTACAGTAGCCTTTGTTTGCAATTACAGAGGTCAAACGTTTCCTGTAGTTTTTCACCAGGTTTGCACACACTGCAGGAGGGATTTTGGCCCACTCCTCCAACACAGATCTTCTCTAGATCAGCCTGTCGCTGAGAAACACGGAGTTTGAGCTCCCTCCAAAGATTCTCTATTGGGTTTAGGTCTGGAGACTGGCTAGGCCACGCCAGAACCTTGATATGCTTCTTACAGAGTCACTCCTTGGTTGTCCTGGCTGTGTGCTTCGGGTCATTGTCATGTTGGAAGACCCAGCCTCGACCCATCTTCAATGCTCTAACTGAGGGAAGGAGGTTGTTGCCCAAAATCTCCCAATACATGGCCCCGGTCATCCTCTCCTTAATACAGTGCAGTTGCCCTGTCCCATGTGCAGAAAAACACCACAAAGCATGATGCTACCACCCCCATGCTTCACAGTAGGGATGGTGTTCTTGGGATGGTACTCATCATTCTTCTTCCTCCAAACACGTTTAGTGGAATTATGACCAAAAAGTTCTATTTTGGTCTCATCTGACCACATGAGTTTCTCCCATGACTCCTCTGGATCATCCATATGGTCATTGCAAACCTAAGACGGGCCTGGCGATGTGCCGGTTTAAGCAGGGGAACCTTCCGTGACATGCATGATTTCAAACCATGAGGTCTTAGTGTATTGCCAACAGTAACCTTGGAAATGGTGGTCCCAGCTCTTTCAGGTCATTGACCAGCTCCTCCCGTGTAGTTCTGGGCTGATTTCTCACCTTTCTTAGGATCATTGAGACCCAACGAGGTGATATCTTGCATAGAGCCCCAGTCCGAGGGAGATTGACAGTCATGTTTAGCTTCTTCCATTTTCTAATGATTGCTCCAACAGTGGACCTTTTTTCACCAAGCTGCTTGGCAATTTCCCCGTAGTCCTTTCCAGCCTTGTGGAGGTGTACAATTTTGTCTCTAGTGTCTTTGGACCGCTCTTTGGTCTTGGCCATGTTAGTAGTTGGATTCTTACTGATTGTATGGGGTGGACAGGTGTCTTTATACAGCTAACGACCTCAAACAGATGCATCTAATTTAGGATAATAAATGGAGTGGAGGTGGACATTTTAAAGGCAGACTAACAGGTCTTTGAGGGTCAGAATTCTAGCTGATGGACAGGTGTTCAAATACTTATTTGCAGCGGTATCATACAAATAGATAGTTAAAAAATCAAACATTCTGATTTCTGGATTTTTTTTTAGATTATGTCTCTCAAAGTGGACATGCACCTACGATGAAAATTTCAGACCCCTCCATGATTTCTAAGTGGGAGAACATGCAAAATAGATGGGTGTTCAAATACTTATTTTCCTCACTGTATCTATAATATAAATCTGTTTACCTGTTATTGCGGCGTATTTTACATAAAAACTAAACCAATAGCCGCAGCAGGCTGAAACATGAGGAATTACAATTGAAGACGCGTCACGCTGAACCATTGCACATGATGGAATGTCTTTATTACTCTCTTTCACAAGCTTTAGAAAACATAAGCACTTACGTTGATTGATGTACTCATGAAAACCTTGCAAAGATACCTCAGACAATGCATACGATGGGGATGATGTTGGCGATGGTGATGGTCAACAGAAAGTTTCTACCCATGCTCACCCTGCAGCCACGATCCATAACCTCCCAGGTGAACGCACACACTAATGTAGACACCACATCCCGGTGCCACCCACAGAAATGACGTCACGATGCATGTATACATACACAACAGTACAATAAGAAGAAATAAAAGTCAAACCCAATGTGTGGCTCCTACACCTGTATCTGACAGAAGACGAAACACTACTGACTTCTGATGTGTCTTTCAGATGAATGTTTTATGATCTGTACATCCCGATTATGAGTCCTCATGCAAATCTGCCTGAATTACATTTCGTGCCAACCCTGCCAGCCATTTCCCGGTTGTTTTTAATATGAGGCTCTGTATTCAAATAACAAATCATCTGGGAGACACAAAGTGCCATTTTTGTTTAGCCAAAGCAAACAAAGAGTCGTTGTTCTTCTGTGAAAGTACAGAACGTTCCTGCCGTGTTAACATGATGAGTCTTCACTACACAAAACAAAAAACATCACCTCACCTGAATATTCCATCACACTTTAGAAGTCATTAAATGTCTTACAGATTTTTTTGTTGATAGTCAACTTTTGACTGTAACCTGATAAATGATATTAGATGATTTAATCATCATGAAATGAGTTGATTCACAGATTGTGTTTTTCCAACATTCAATCTTCCCAGTCAACACGATGATGTCATAGTGATGTCACCATGAGCTTTCAGAATACTCACGATGAGGTGAAAATGTAACCTCACATCAAACTCACTGTGTGCTCAAACTGTCATCTACTTGTACTGTGATCTTAGAGGTTTAGATGTGACTGGTTTTTCATTTGAAGTCATATTTATGATGATGAGTGTTTGCTTTAGTTGAGCTCATGACTCTACAGTGTTTGACTTCTCTTCCCCAGTGTTAACTCAGCACTGCTCAGAGTACATATGGTCCCACTCTACAAAAGTGTTAAAGTAACTGATTTAGTGTTGAAGATGATGAGCTAATTAAGTGATTAATTAGAGATGATTAAGCTTTAATGATGAACACCAGTTCTTAAAAAGCAGTTCTTGACCTTGAAAGATTTGTTGTCTTTTTATCTCCAATTGATTTCATCTAATGTTGTGATTCTCGATGGGTTACGTCTTAGTTATTTTCCCTTTCGATTAATATACTTGTTATTCTTATGTTTACAAATGAATCGTTCCTTAATATTATCCAGCGTGTAGTTTCCTTCTTTGTCACAGCTCCTTTCTTTCACAGTGATGGTAGAGGATGTAAGCTAGTCGTGTTAAAGCTCAGCATTCACTGCCAGTTGAAGGGACCTTCACGGCACGGCCAGACTCAGACCTGCAGCTGATAAAGCTGGGCAAGGCTCCTCACCCCTACATGCTCCCCGGGCCCTGCTGTGATCTGCTCACTGCTCCAGGTGTATGTGTGTTCATCACTTGCTGTGCCTGTCTTCACTACTCACTGGATGGGTTAAATGCAGAGGTCACATTTCCTGTATGGGTTACCATATCTGACAAATAGTTCACTTTCACTTTTTAATTATATTTTCCTGAATATTTTACCATACATTTGCATCTCTGCACTTTGCAGAGGCTTTTAGGAGAGGCGGTATACAAATGTGGAAGTGCATTTGCAACTTTGTCGACAGAGCATGCCATGCAGCAGATACTGTGTTTCGCTTGAATTGTGTTTAGCCGAAAAATAAAACAGACATAACATAATGTTTCTGGGGGTTGTTCATTGTTAGGTCTTTATTTAAATGTTCTTCAAAGAAAACGAGCCAGGGTCAATACATATGAGGCTGGAAAACAATCATATCATTTTTATTTGAGTAAACACAGAAAAAGGATCCACAGATCTGAACACCACACAAGGTTATCTGTTGTGTTGATGGTACACAGAGCTACAAACTCCTACCTACTCCTCTGAATTTTTTACATTTCCTGATCGTCCTCTTGAAACGTGTCAGTGCTCTTTGTGAGGATGTAAAGGAAATGTTTGCACACATTTCAAAAAAGCTTATTTTTAAAACACGTCTTTGAGATGCATGTGTGCAGTGGTGAATATTTCCACTCACTGTTTACGCTTCGAGGCTTTCATTCAAATAATATTGCAAAGTTTAATGAAAATGAGCACCTGCTGTTCCAGTAGACTGGGAACAATTTTGCATAAGGATGACTCATTTACATTTGTGTAGGTAAATGAAGGCAATGAGGGACGTACCAACACACACTAAATATATAAGATTTGATCATACAGAGACACTTCATGTTGATTTTCACCTCTGACTGTTGTTAAAGGTAAACTGGACTGCTAGATTCATTTCATACTGTAAAAGCCATCAGCAATGGAACGACTGAAACATGTCTTGCTTTTCTCAGGTAAGTGTTTATCTTTACACAGGTCTTATGTTCAGGAATGACTGTTGAAGTATTCGCAGTAGTTGATTCACTCAATCAGTGTTTTCAGAGAGAGAGAGAGAGAAAGAGAGGGAGAGAGTCCATGCACATTTATATTTTCTATTTGTGGTATTCAACAACCCCTTAAATGTGCTCAAAGCTTTGTCTTGTAGCTGGCTATTTTTTTAAGGGGTTTCAGATACTTCATAGCTGGTCAGACAAAAAAATATCCTCTGTAACCTCTGTTCCCTGATGGAGGGAACGAGACGTTGTGTAGAACCGACAGATGGTGTTTGTCTTGAGAAACTATCAACTTCTGACTAGATTAAAAAAGGCCAATGCAAATGGTGAATTAAGTTTGCATGCCGGACTCTGCCTCGGATATCTGTGTATAATAGGGAGACGACGTGATGCATTCATTCACCTTTTGGGCTGAGGAGCCTTAGAGCCTCTCTTGACTGCTGCTTGTGGGATGAAGGACACAACGTTTCGTTCCCTCCATCAGGGAACAGAGGTTACCAAGACGTTCCCTTTCTGTCGGTCTCTCGACGTTGTATCAAACCAACAGAGGGGGCTCCTATGGAAAATACCACAGCGCTGTGCCGTGGCACAATCTCTAGCAAAGCGACGGTGACTGGCCTGGGCGTGTCAGATGTGAGCACTAGCGCAAAATTGTTACCTTCCACTGGCAGGGTAGGGGGTCCCAGAGGTTTTTGAAAGGTGGGAAGCCCCTGCCACTGGCCGTCTCAGGTGGAGGCCTTGTTCCTCTAACAGCGAGAAGCCGCCCGGCACCATAAGGGCCACTGGGGAAGATCTGTTTCCTCACTGAGGAAACGTGCCACAGAGACCACTTCCTACCGTAGGGACCAACATGTCACACCAACACCAACATGGTCTTGCTGGTAGGGGAGAACTCATGGGAGGAATGTGCGGACTGAAGAAAGTACCCCAAGGTGGAGGTCCACCTAGGGAAGCTCATGGGTTACCATGGTGGGAACCAATCATGAGGATATATCAGATGTAACCACCCTGCAGGGTGTTACTTCCTCTGAAGCACTAGGTCCACTAGCAGCCACCACCAGTGTGTCCTTGAGCAAGACACTTTACTCCATGTTGCTCCAGGGGGATTGTCCCTGTAATAAGTGCACTATAAGTCGCTTTGGATAAAAGCGTCTGCTAAATGTAAAATGTAATGTAAATGTAGGTCCGGTTAGAGCTATGAGCTAGATAACTCAGCTGACACCTGGTGTAGCATTTTATCTGCACGTTAAAATAAATTTAACTTAATATTTATGCATTTGGCAGAAGCTTTTATCCAAAGCGACTTATATTGCATTGTCCTATACATATATGTGCAATTCCCTGAGATCAAACCCACAACCTTGCGTAGTTAACGCAATTCTCTTACTACTGAGCTACAGGGAACTAAATAATGATGAGCTTAGCACACCAAATACAGTATGTTCTCCACCAGATCTATCAAGATCACGTTAAGTATAATAATTCTCTATTTAGTATAATAATTGTCATTACCTATAGATATTTACAGTTTCTGAATAGAAGTATAGTGATAAAAATCCCTGTATGTATTCGTCCAGCAAATTCATCAATGATTTTATACACTTTGAAGTCTAATTTTATTATTAGTAATGTGACTTTACCAAACAGAATTTAGAGCAGAGGTAGCGTAGAACGAAACACTAAGTTACCAAATCCTATGGGAAAAAGGCATTAGACATTAGGCCTAAACATTTACTGACAAAACACGTTATACGTAAACATGGAACACAAACGCGCTAGGAAGAGCGAAGAGAGAGTGAGAGAGGGCATGACCATGAGGCAAGTAAAACTGTGATGATCCTATCCTTCCTGTTCTTAGATTTCGTGCCTTGTAGACAGGGTTGTGACAGTACCATGTCTCGTGTGTATGCTTTGTGTGGAGACACATGGCGGTATGCTTTAACATTTTGCCCGTTTAGTGTTTTATCGCCGTCACCTGCCCATCAACTCCCTTTTGTAATTATTCCTCGTTAGTTGTTCCCTATTTGTATCCCTTTTGTTTCTCTGTTTCTTGTCGATTTGTTGCTAATCATGTCAAGATTTCACATTGTTTACTCCTCTGTGCTCTCCCGTTCGTGTACGGGATCTCGAAAGCCGAAAGGCGGTCAAGTTGCAGCAGGGCAGGAAATGCTTGATGACCTCCGTCTGCTTCTTGACTGTCGAGGACTGCTGGTGGAAGTCGTCGACAGTATCACCAAACCGCCCAGCCTGCAAGATGGGTGCTTCAAGAACGCAGATTTTCTCGGCATCACGCCTCAGCAGGCCATCTCCCTTTTATACCCGGATATCCGGGGCGGAGTCCGGATTGCAAATTTAATTTGCAAATTGCATTTGCCTTTTCTAATCTAGTCTGAAATTGATTCGCTCTCAAGACAAACCCCATCTGTCGGTTCGACACAACCTCGAGATACCGACAGAAAGGGAACCAGTTTGACCAGGCTGGTGTTCAGCAGGTTTAAACTGAAGAGTCAGCTAATCTTCCAGCAACTGCTAAAACAATTGTTGAGCATATCCTATTATATGAGTAGCAAAGCCGTGTCTGTGATGTCATGTGCCTGCGCGCACAAGAATGTTAATTGTTAGCATGCGCAGAATAAAAAGCGTAATAGAAGTTCGTATCCTGAATCCAAAGAGAGTGGATGTCTGTCTTACTTTTCTCCCGTGAATATAAGCCATTAGCTAGTGGTAGCTAACCATTCTGGTGACTGCTAACACGATAGACTGCTGTGGAAATGACAAATGCTACAGGCTATTTGACTCCTGTAAGACTCCTGTAAAACAAGCCTTCTTTTCCTGTCAACCAGTTAGTTTTTTATTGTTTTTTAAGTGTCTGTGATGTCTGCTTCAGTTTTTCATTCTGACAGTCAGTTATAGCTGTCGTCAAAATTGTTGTTAACAGTTTCTTTCCTTTTTGTAAATATTAGTGTGAAATAAAAGTAAAGAACCTAAAAATCGAATAACTGCTACTTCGTATGTTGTCTAGGAAGGATTTACATGGAGGTTCATATTCCTCTTTAACAGTTCATGTTAATATTTTGTATTCACGATGGTTCTTCATGTTATTTTCACTTTGTGTTATATTGTGTATGTGTATACTATGGTGGTGGCTCAAAAAAATAATATAAAAAAATATAGTATGGGACTGTATTAATACACTTAACCTTAAAGTGATACTTCAGCCAAAAAGAAAAATTCTGAATTCACCTTTAAGTTCCAAATGTGCAAATGTATTTTTTCTGATAAACACAGAGAAAGATTTTTGGAAGAAAGCTTATACCCAAACATATCTAAACACACATTGACTCCAATAGTATGAAAAAAACGTTATATTTTTTGCTCTGTTTAACATAAAGAACTTTCTGAAGAATACAGGACGGCAAAAAGTTTCTGGGACACTTTTGACTAAGATTGTTTTTTCCTACTATGGTAGTCAATGGGGCGTTGGATATGTTTGGTTTTAAGCATCATTCCAAAATTCTTTCTCTGTGTTCATCAGAATAAAGACATTTTTAAACATTTGGAATGACTCAAAGGTGAGAAATTTGTGACATCATTTTCATTTTTGGGCAAACTGTCCCTTTACAGCCACTTAGTGTTAGATAGTTCACCCAAACCAAACAGACCTCATCCCCATTGACTTCCATTGCATATGCTTTCCCTACCATGTCAGTAAATGGGGGATGAGATCTGTTTGGTTACTGACATTCTTCCAAATACCTTCCTCTGTGTCCAACAGAACAAAGAATTTTGGGGTAAACTACCCATTAAATACTTTATACTATGAATAACTGCCGATCACAGTCTTTGAGAGATAAAAAGGAGCACACACCTAACTGCCACAGATCACAACACCACACATTTAAAGGCAAGGTAATGGACTTCTGGACTGTCAATATTTTAAAATTGAAAACAAGAGTTAATAGAGCAATTATTTGTCAAAGTCCTCATAAGTCCGGAGAGGAAACAGAAATGGCATCGTCTGCCTTTAAATGCAAATAAAAAATGACTTTAATAAAAATAATCAACACAAAAATAAAAGCATTTTAATTAACCTGATCACTGAGTACTCTTTTAAACAAGGCTTCATACCTGCACCCACAGCGCAGTAGCCTAATGTGTTTTCTACGCAGCAGTTAAAGACCTGACATAGCATGTGAAACAATATTGTCATCATGATCACACGACAATTAATTTGAGCATTTATGTATTTTAATTTCATTATAAGAAGCAGTCTGCTTTTCATCGCGTTTTTTAAAAGATCCCATTGCATTTTATCAACCTTTAGTTAGTGTGTATTGTTGCTTTTAGAGCAAAACAATACCTTCAAAATTATAAAGCTCAAAGTGTAGTGCCAAGCGAGATATTGTCTTTAACAGAATTCGTTTTTTAAGGACTACAGAGAACGGCTGGATTTGGACTACAACCCCATACTTCCCGTGTACATGATGTCATTATTCTGAGTGCTTTTAATGACCTCTAAACCTCTAATGACCGCTAAACTGTTTTCACTTTCATCACAGTCCTACAGCTGGTAATAATTATTCAGCTACACACATTCTAAGATAACCAACAGTTAAATAACAGCTTCATGAGTTTAACATCGGCTGTGAAAGCTGTTCTGTGTAATACACTGATTTTGTGTGTGCGCATACCTCTGAAACACTTCTATGAAATGTCCTGTGAAGTCCTGCCTGCAAATGTCTTCTGGTCAATCTGCTTATCCAGGTCCAACATAAAAAGCCCAAACTAACACTTCTGGTATTAGTGTTTCTTAATATAACCGGTCTGATGCCATTGGGTCCAGTGTCATTTCCCTCGCCATAGTAGGAAATAATTTGATCTCTAACAAAGACTGACGTTTGCACATCCAATAGCAGACCTCCGTTACACTCCGATCGATATAAATGTTTTTAACCAACCAAGTGAAGTTGACGACATTGTTACTGTTTATTGCTAAAAGTTTATGAATAAATTTGCACTGAGAGGAGACCGACCAATCACAACAGCCTGAGATGCGGAAGCTCGCTGATATGTTATGGGTGGGACATCTTCACACACACACATTCTAAGCGGGGAACCAATCACGAAAAAAAAATCTGGTCAGCTTTACCAATCAGAGCGTTTGGAAGGAGGGACTTTATATAGACCAGAAGAAATCCAGTCGTTTTGTTAGAAGAGTGACAGTGGTGTACAATAGACTTGAAACATGTGAAATATAAAGCCTTTTTATTTTTAAACATGAACATCCATTGTTAAACACCCCAAAACCATAATCAAAGCCTCAAAAACAGCAAAAGAATGGCTACTTTAAAATTAAACTGGCAACATTACAGTGAACTAAACGTATGGAACTGACCATTGTTAACTTGACATTTATCTGATCAAATGTCACTGTTATGGCGATTAACAGCAAATATGCAAAAGTTGTTAAATTTAAGACTGACCGCAGTCAAAATCAGTTAGTTGCAACAACTAATTCACAATCCGTGTTGGGAGTAATCCGTTACAAGTTATGTATTACAGTAACATATTACTTTTTGCTGTAACACAGTAGCGTAAGGCATTACTAATCAATATACAGTATTTTTTTTACGGTACATGTTGAGTAACGCTTGAGTTACAAAAAAAAAATTGCCTGTGACTAATTATAAATCCTGCATGTAAGTTCTATTTCCTGTTTGTGAATAGACGCATGTGGTGTCATTCATCTCTCTCTGGCTGGTGGAATTGTCAGACAGGCATGCTACAGTACAGGGAGGGAGTGACAAGGGAGCTCAGCTCAACCAAAGAGGAAATATAGCGGTCGTATTGTCTGCAGCGGTGGTAGCATCCGAATGATGTTTTGTATTGAGGTGCATGTCACGTTGCAAAATAAAAGAAATCACGCGTGAGTGTTCAACAGATGATCCTTTCGGCTGCCAAAGATAATTGGTAGAATGTTAGCAACTGAAAATTATTTGGCATCATTGACTACCATAGTAGAAAAATGTTTAATGCTGGTCAAGGGTGACCCAGAATTGTTTGCTTTCCTAAATCTCCAAAACACCATTTTCAACAGAACAAAACATATATACAACACCTAGGAAACCATTCAATAAATATATCCTGTTAGAATGTAAAATTCTCAATGTCCCCTTCTAAATATTATTCTACGGTTGAAAAGTCTAGTCGATGAAACACACAGAGTTCTGGATCCAGGAGACAAAGTTTGATACAGACACAAGAGTCTAGTTCAATCAGAGTCCAATGTTTATTTGTTTAAGGACTAGTATTTATAAGATTAAAAGGAGGTGTCATATAAAACCACTAAAGAGTGGAAAATCACCAGACTTTATGTTAAGTCTTATTCCTCCTGAAACAATCAGATGTGATTACAAAGTACGTATTAATCATCAAAACACATCAGTTCACATCATTAGGAGCCTTGAGATGGAGACCGATAGTCACTCAGGTCAGTACGACTCTCAACGAGGTTAAACAACAGGAAAGTAAGGCCCATATTAGGGTGAAGGAAGCTTATACTAATCTAAATGAATACATATGATAGACAAATGTTCTATTAGACATAGATGATGTATTTAAAGAGGACAGGACGAAATCCAGATTCTCACATATCCCTAACCGTATTTTCAAACTAAATTACGTATGCCAGTCAACCTCCTTATTAGACTGCACGGATGGGCAGTGTTTCAAATACATTCATTTGAAATAGTTATTTTGTATTAGTATTTTTTATTTAAATACATTTAATCTTAGTATTTTTAGTATTTATTTTTGGATTGCCTAGTTAATTCAAGAAATCAGCAGTCCAATAATTATTTGGTATTTTGAAAATACAATAAAGCAAATACATTTTGTCATTTTAGAATGTTAAGTTCTACTTCTATAGTTATTTAGGTGAAAGTAGCTCAAAAGAAATATAGGAGTCATGTAACGTATTACAATTCTGAGACAGTGATATTGTAAGGTAAGGGATTACTTTTAAATTACAGTAACAAGTCATCGTAAATGTATTACAGTTTGTAAGTAATGTGCACAACACTGTTCACCACTAATAACATACACATAAATACATTAAGACTCAGTTTATGAACCTCAACAATGGTAAGAACCAACTGGGAAGCTTCATGCTACAATACATGCTGGATAACACCATAGTACAAAAACTCATTCATGAATTCCAGCATGCATTCCAGTGTTGAGTCAGCGCCTACACTACACTAACTTTACACTTTGCCTTAAACGCAACCGTTTAAATGAATTATACAAGAATGCGCTTTCATGTATACTCCGCTCACGGATGCATAGAGAAGGTGAAAGAGCACGCTTTTAAATTTTCACTTTATGACGTTGAAATTCGGAGTTAATCTGTGGGTCACATGCATATAGAATTGTGAGGGACGATCTGTAAGCAACTTGAATAAACTCTAATCAGATCCTTTACACCACTTTTGCATAATAATTAGCTCATTTCAAAAGTGCTGCAGAATTGATACGGAGGCAAGTGTATCGATGGGTGCATCGACGGGAGATTGTAAAGATGTAACGCCCATCCATCGATTTTCTTCCGCTTATCCGGGGCCGGGTCGCGGGGGCAGCAATCTAAGCAGGGATGCCCAGACTTCCCTCTCCCTAGACACTTCCTCCAGCTCTTCCGGGGGGCTATCGAGGCGTTCCCAGGCCAGCCGGGTGACATAATCCCTCCAGGGTGTCCTAGATCTTCCCCGGGGTCTTCTCCCGGAGGAAAATGCCCGGAAAACCTCAGCTGGCCCCTCTCGATGTGGAGGAGCAGCTGATCTACTCTGAGCTCCTCCCGAGTGACGGAGCTTCTCACCCTATATCTAAGGGATCGCCCGGCCACCCTGCGGAGAAAGCTCATTTAGGCCGCCTGTATCCGGGATTTTGTCCTTTCGGTCATGACCCACAGCTCATGACCATAGGTGAGAGTAGGAACGTAGATTGACCGATAAATCGAGAGCTTCGCCTTGAGGCTCAGCTCCTTCTTCACCACGACAGAAGCTGCACCAATCCGTCCGTCAATCTCCAGTTCCATCCTTCCCTCACTCGTGAACAAGACCCCCAAATACTTGAACTCCTCCACTTAAGGCAAGGACTCTCCACCTACCCTAAGTGGATAAGCCACCCTTTTCCGACTGAGAACCATGGCCTCAGATTTGGAAGTGCTGATTCTCAAACCAGCCGCTTCACACTCGGCTGCAAACCGTCCCAGTGCATGCTGAAGGCCAGACCAGGACCTTCACCAAGATGTAACGCTGTATAGGGATTTTGAACACAGCCCGATAGGAGACCATTTAACATTTTGTCAACACACTTTTTTAAAAGTGTTGATGGATTCTGCAGGTCAGGTGGAGAATGGCAGTTAATGTCACCAAAGAGGAACCCAATGACTGTAATACACTCGCAGCACGAGCTGCATGGCCTTCAGGGGCATTTGGCCCGTGGGCCTACAGTTAACTCCTGCAATGGAGTGTTAAAAGTAACTTCAACACTGCTTCAGTGATAATGAAGAGATTCATTAAGGTCTGATTGATCAATAATGAGGAACACCTGCTGTTAACAAACAATCACTGAAGAAAACAACAACCAAACCAGGAAAAGAATCAGGGTTCTTACAGGTGCTGGAAATCTTCGAAAATCATTGATTTTTAATGTGGTGTTTTCAAGGTTTAGAAAATGCTTGAATTTGGAATAAAGGGCTAGAAACAGCTTCACATTTTAATTGCTTTTTCTTATAAAATCAGTGTAACAATAGTTCACTTTTTAGATAAAATAACTGAAAAGTTCTTATTGTGTTGTCCTTTTGCATTAAAAACATTCTGCACGAGCTGTGTTTGGCGCTCTGACTCTCTGCACATGGCCGGTGGCTACAAATGAAGAGTTCAGATGCAAAACCCTTTACCTCCGTCAAAAATTTGATTATGATGATAAGGGAATGCTCTCCACACACAGTATACGTTACTCAAATAATTTTGCATCAAAACCAACTAAATACCACACTCTGGTTTTGCTGGAAGTTATTTGAGAAGTATCAACAGATCAACATTTTATACATTTGAAGTCATCAAAATACCTATGGAATAATTCATATATGTGACATTTGTGACCGCTGTAAATGTCCGCGCATCCGTAAAAGGATTAAAATGCGAAGAAAAGTGCTATAAATGTGCCACTTGTGCATCCATTGTCCAAGCACAACAAATGCGTATATCAATGAACAAGTGTCATTTTTTGTCTGGTAACTGTTTCTTAGGTGTAATGTGCCACAGCCGAGTGTAAAGTTTGGAAACCATAAGAGTTGTAGTTAAAAATCGCAGCACTAAATAATTTACTCTCATGGAAAAGAGTACACGAAGACATATTTATAAATTAATTAAATTGAATATTCTCAGTTTCTTTACTTTATATTCTTAGATGTAATACAGCACGTAACCCATAACGAGCATAAAGAGAGTAAACTCAAAACTGACACTAGCACAATCATAGCACAATCATAGATCAATGATGGTTTGCATGCCTTTAAAGGTAATATGTAGCGTCCCACACACTAAGGACATGCACCACTCTTCTAAATAATGGTAACCACAAAACTGAAAAAATATGTAAAATTCTTCTAAATATCCAAGATCATAGAACATTAAACACAAACAAGTCAAATGATTTTTGGGAAGCATGTAAAGGCCTATTTAATTTGCCAGAGAGTCAAAAATTTAAGTCGGGAATTTCATTTTTAAGCACAACATCATCACTTATTGTGATTAAGTGTGTCTCCAGGAAAAGTATGAAAGTACTTGACAATTGCTGGAGTTTGACTTTGGAAAAGGTGTACGAACAGTAAATAACAGATGAACACATGAAATCTATCAGTGTAAAAAATTAACAGTTGAATCCACTTTAAAAAATGAGTCCAAATGGTAACACCTAAAAAGGTGTTGTTGGTTCAACTTAAATTTCCCAGCTGACCACTTTTCACTTATTACAAACACCACTTTCACTTTATTTCTGTAATACACATACAAAATATGTTCTTGAGAACATGTTTATATTTGATAAAAACTTGTATGAATTGTTTTCGCACACTTAAAAAATTGAAACATTGGATCAACTTAAAAATGTACTTGAATTGGTAACACTTAAAAAATTTAGTTTGTCCAACTGTTCATTATTTACGGTATTTATTGGATTAGGGATAGAATGTGTGATTTTGTGTAACATTCAACACTTTTCTCTCTCAGCAGGACTCTGTCTGTTGATCCAGAGCATCTCATGTCAGTATGTTCTCATCCAGGAGAGAAAGAGCTGGGATGAAGCACAAGCTTACTGCCGACAGAATCACATTGACCTGGCCACTGTTCAAAACAATGAAGACTGGACAAATGTACAGAGAGCAGTTCAACCTGCATTGACTTCAGCTGTCTGGATTGGACTGTACAATAACATTACCAGCTGGCGGTGGTCTTATCAAGATGAGATGATCACATTTGTAAATTGGCAACCTACAGAGCCAAACAACTACGCTGGAATACAGGAGTACGGTGCATTGCAGATTGACAAATGGAATGATCGAGAGTACTATGCTGTATATCCTTTTTTTTGCTACAAAGGTAAGAAAAAACTACACTACTCTGAGTTGTAACCATCAGAAAGGTCTTGACTTTCATTCAGCATTATTCAGCCATACACTCATCTGAAACAAGAGAATCAAAATAATAAATTACGTTCCCTTTCTGTTGGTCACTTGGACATTATGTCAATGACGACATGAAGTAAGTTCTTGGTAGAATGCAAGAGTGTTTTTTTACTTCGGTACATTTTTTGTTCTTTATCGGTACTGTATCGGTGCTATTTTTCCTCACATTCTGATCGCTTCTTTATTTGTTTAATTGTTATGTGATTGGCTAAGGAGTCCCAGCTAGCAGAAGTTTGTTACAAGAACAAGTACATACATGCACTCAGTTACAACTCACCAATTAATCTCACACATGAGTGATAAGGGACAAGAGACCAACTCAAGGAAACACTGATCACCAAGATGGTGACTTTTTTTAGCTGGGAACATTCTTAAAACATAACAAAAACTAAACATTATGAATGTTTTTAAAACGTTTTCAAAAACATGCAAAACCTCTAAGGAACATTCTCACAACAAACTTCTGCTAGCTGGGGTGTGACGCATGGTGTTAATATGCCATTTGAATAGATCGGAATTAGCATAATTGGCCAAGTGTGTGCCAACACACAAGGAATGGATCGGTGGCTAATTGTGACCGTCAATGTTAACATCATGCCAGCTCGCCACAAATAAAACATACACTATGCAAAAAGCTATTGTAAACAAGCTAACGTTAAGTGGCTTAAGTAACGCTTTAATCGCTAAGATAGCAGATTCATTGAAAAATACATAGATTAACTACATTAAAGAGAATCACTTCAATTAAAGTAAAAAAATGGCCTAATAAAGGCTAAAATACACTGCAAGACTTTTTCTCAGATTTTGCCCAGATTTTAAGTCTGGACTTTTTGCAGATTTGATCAGTCAGTGTGTTTCTATTAGAAACTTTGGAAAAGTCTGCAAGTTTATGATGTCTAGTTTAAAAATAATTCCAGCCATTAATGGAGTTCAACATGATCTGAGCTGCGTACCTATGTGTGTAGCGTAGGTGAGAGACAAACGGGGAAAGCAGGCAGTGGGCCAAACCACTGTGCAGTAGGGGAAGGGGAACTCAACTGTTTCTAAACTTAAAATGCATTTTTTGAGTTTGTATTTTTCTTCTACTTACACAATTATTTAAGGTATACATAAATATATTTTTCACAATAGACAGTGTGATTTTTTATAATTTGGGCGGGATCTTTAACCCCGTTATTACGGTGGGATCATTAAACCCAGGATTTACGCCCATGGGCTCCAACCAAGGTTGGTCTTCTTTGGCCATTGAAACAATATGTAAAGATACGTTTTTTTGTGTCTAGGAAACTAAGCTAAAGGAATAATACATTTTGATATACAATGTTTATACTGGAATGAATATGCTCACTAGTCATGAGAAGTGTTGCTTTCGTCAACGAAAATTATGACGAAATATGGTTCGCCAACGAAAATTTATCACGTGACGAAAAAGAGACGAGACGCAACGTAAACGATGTAACTAGAGTAATATAGTATATTCCTTGACGTATAATGCAATATTGTGAAATAAAAAACAAGACTAAATGTGGTTTAGAAAATAAAAAGTATGCTAAAATTTTTCTTCATTTTCGTTGACCAAAACAAGACGAGACAAAATGTTATAACATTATTTCGTCTGATGTTTTCACCTAGATGCGGAGGGGAATCCTGTTATTTAAATGTCATCGGGCCGTTCTGCGTGTCTGAGTGAACTTTGTGCACAGTTTAACATACAACACGAGTGATGGTCGAGGATTTATAAGCGTCTGTACTGTATGAGGATATGAACAAATTTACGAGCGTTTGCTGTTTGAGTGCATATAACGTCCTACATAAAAACTCAAGCGTCTTCCCAAAGCCTGTCAAAATTAAAGTCCCGTTAAATTGAACATTCAGACAAAAAATACTTTAATGAACCATAGTATTTCCTTTTGAAAATTGTAGTGCCCTTGTAGTAAATTAATAAACACTGTATACTATAGTCAAGTTCAAAGACACGATAGTATCTAAGAATTGTACTGCAGTTTACTATAGTTACTGCAGTTTAAAAAGTAAGTAGCATTAGATCATGACAATTACATTTCATACGGTGTGTTATGTTGATGTGTTTGAAAGTAAGCAGTCTGCCAAGTTCTAAGTCCTAAGGTGAATGATTAACAACGTTATTGGCTTGTAAAAAAGGTAGTCGACTCTGAATCACTCAAACGAGACTTGTCTCTAACCGCCGCGTATGTATGTCACTAGACATAGTCCCCCGCCTACGTTTTGCTGGGACTGCTGCTAAATAGTGGTGGGTGATACTGTAAAATTTGGTATCGATCTGATATCAAGTAAATGCAGGGGACAGTATTGCCGATATTGATACCTATACCAATGCTTTTTTGAATTTACATTTACTTTCCTGTGGATGAAACGTCATGGTTGATCAGATGAATTCATCATTAATTTACTAAATCTGAATACATTTTCATGACCACTAAAATATTTTGTGATTTGTGCTCTTAATGTGCCTATAAGCTATATTAATGTAGATGTTAAAACACGTGACATCATTTAAACCAAATAAATAAATATATTTATTTAGTTATTTATTCCTGTAATATGAATTTGAAAGCATGAACTTTGCACCAAATTATTACTGGAAAATAGTAACAATAGCAGATTAACAGAAGAGAAAACCCATATACAACAAAACAATTTCTCCCTATACTAGTACTACTGAACATTTCAAGGAATGGGAAGGAGGATGCGGGAACTGGGGAACTTTCAACAACTTTAAATAAAAAATAAACAAACCACAAAACGAAAGTAAAATGCCACCAGCTCCCGCACGGTTGACTGTCGCCACGAAAACATAAAACATAACAGAAAATCCAGGCCTGGTCCTCTCTCCGGTCGCTCGTCCTTTTATGCTTCCGATATCCTCCAAAGAGTTGCTACACCCGTGCAACACAGCTGACACTCATTATCATCATTCGCTCTCGTCCTGCCTTGCACGTTACAAATGCGTTTGACCAATCAAATGACACTAGGCTAGCGGATGGGAAGGGATAAGAGGGACGTATCGCGGAACGAATCAGTGGAGAGTCAGTCAAGAAGTAAGGTAAGAATAATTACCTATTATTACGACATAATAGTGTTTTTACACCTTCTATGTACATAAACTTATTGTTGGACAATTCATAAACCAAAGTAGGACCTTAAAAATCATATGCTACTTACTCTTTAATTTTATGGCCCTCATTTATTCCTCTGTATGTGACATGAATCTCTTTTTTTAGTGACCTGTCTTTTCATGGTCAACTGGACTTGCTACATCTACTTTTAGTCGACCGAAACTTGACTAGAATAAAAAGCATATGAATCAGTTACATTGAGTTACAATTGCATTCCACTCACAGGCGGGTAGTGACACGCTACCTTTACTCTGTTACATTTACTTGAGTTACATTTTATATAATATTTACTTTCGAGAAAATTTAAGGAAAGGTACTCAAATAAACACTTGATTTTTTTACTTGCATCCATTATGGAAACCATTTTTTGTTAATTCCAAGATTGAAGTCTCTTTCTATTGGATCATTTGGGAGTAAACATATCTTTTGGGTCTGCTCTTTTCAAAGCATTCGCAAATCAGAACAACTGAATGATCAAATAATAATTTGTTATTGCCATTGAATTAGAAGCTATACTAATTTGGCAGCTGCAAACATTGGGCTTGAGCAGAAACAGACAGAGACTGGCCACTTACCAGAGGTGGGACCAAGTAATTGTTTTCAAGTCACAAGTAAGTCTCAAGTCTTTGCATTCAAGTCTCAAGTCCTCAAGTCGTCTCAAGTCCCAAGTCAAGAGAGGCAAGTCAAGTTGCAAGTCTTAAATGTTAATTGAATTGAAACAACATCAACGTTATTATGATCAGTGTTTGCTTTAGTTGGGCTCCTGATCCTTGACTTCAAATAGCAAAAAAAAATTGTTTACAACTGTATTTAACATTACCACATTCAGACAACCTAAATTTAACACTAAAGTAAAAGTGTCAAGGGTCCAACTAAAGCAAACACG
Organism: Triplophysa tibetana; assembly: GCA_008369825.1. Lineage (NCBI taxonomy): Eukaryota > Metazoa > Chordata > Actinopteri > Cypriniformes > Nemacheilidae > Triplophysa > Triplophysa tibetana. The sequence continues at coordinate 21,449,599 of CM017897.1, forward strand.
GATTACAATAATGGTGATTTTGTGGGTAGAAGAGTGATATTGATTCAATTCCATTACCATTCAAGACTTGCAACTTGACTTGAACTCGCCTCTCTTGACTTGGGAATTGATTGGGACTTGAGATGACTTGAGGACTTGAGACTTGAATGCAATGACCTGCCTGTGATTTGAAAACAATGACTAGGTCCCTCCTCTACCACCTACAAGCCATCAAAGTCATGCTTATGTGCCACTGTAGGCTATTATGGTCTCTTGTATATGACAGTAGGTCGGCCCAGCAGGTAATGGTAGAAACACGCTGTAAACTTCATGACGGCAAACAGCTCGCTTTGGGTGGTGATGTAATTTTTCTTCTTTGGTGTTAAACTTCAGCTACCTTCAACATTGCAACCATTTCTATTAAGAATTAGGTCAAGCCCAAGGATAGATGCAATGATCTGAACCTTTTTGCCGTAGATAACGTCCTAACCAGCAAAGATTCTTCTGGCTCACTTGTTGGCCACAACATGTTAGTTTCTGTTTCTTGTGTCTTTTATTACAGATGAAGTAACAGGAGCAAACAGGTTTGTTTTCATAACGACCCTGAAGACCTGGCGTGAAGCTCAGAGTTACTGCAGACAACATCACACAGATCTGGCCACCATCCAAAGTCAAAGTGAGAATGACCAGCTGCAGTGGATGATGCAAGGTTTTTCCATGGCATGGATTGGTCTGTTCAGAGACTGGTGGAAGTGGTCAGATGATGCAAATGTAAACAAGTCCTCAATTAACTGGATGACTGGACAACCTAACATTAGTGGGCTGAGCAAGCCTTGTGGTGTTATAGGTCCTGATGGTTTCATAGATGACCGAGTTTGCTCAAATTCCCTGCCTTTCATCTGCAGGATCTGTAAGTTTCATGTTTTATTCAAACCAATTCTTTCCAATATACTTTATTAATATTATGTATTTATTAGTCCATTTTATGAGAATTTTGTTTTAGGCGATACAGGTAAAAGTAATGCTACACAAACAATGCCAACAACTATAGCAATAACAGCCATCCATTAACAATAACACTCACACAATCCTCATAAGATACATGGCATAAGATTCAATAAAGGAGTGATAAAACAACGACTTGATCCTCTGAGCATGTAGTTACACTCAACTACTTTATCCACATCCCATGAAAGTTATTATTCAAGAACAATCATAAGTTTTTATGTAAATCATGATGGCTGAGTGCCCTGACAACAATTATCATTGAATGACAGTAAAAAAAAAGACAGATTTGTCAGTCAAAATGTAATTATATCAATAGGAATATCCGTTGACGCAATTAGACATGAAAAATCAGTGTATGATTCTCAACAATGGTCACAATCAACAAAGGAAAGCTTCATGGTGCAATGCATGCTGGGTAACATCATATTACAAAACTCATTAATGACTCCCAGTATGCATTGCAGTTGATCTGTTCGTCTGAAATAGTTTGATTATGGCCATAAAGGTTGAGATTTTGTATGATGACTGTTGATGTCTAAGTGTTTCACTGAAACAAGTTTCATTAATAGTTTTCTCACAGTATCTTTACTCTTGCAAACCAAAACATTTAAATCAGGCTCAAAAGAAGAGCTTTAACATGATTTTGTATTATTTCTATAACAGCCTCTTAAAAAAAGGTTCTAGACCAATTCAACTTTAAATCATCTCTCTCTTTATGAATGCACAAGTGTTCTGACAGAAACACTTCTTTTAGCATTTGAGGGCGCAGTTTTTGATTTACAGCGACCACTAGTGTAGTATTATAGATTTGCATCGAATCTCTCAGTCCTAACACGGAGGTGGCCACCACAGTATGAAAAGATGTCTTCGGCTGCTACAGCGTGTCTACTCATGATGATGCAGGGAAGGGTTCAAATCAGCCTGAGAAAGACAGTAGAAAGAGCAATGTCTTTATGATTACATAAAATAAATGGTCTGTGGATTTTAAGTTTAAAAAGAAGGATAAAAGGCAGGCAGTAGATAGGACCTGCGTCAATATTATAAAGACTTTCCAGCAAAAGGCTTTTAGCAGATATACTCAAAGATATCAATGGAGAGTTGTTGGAGAGATAGATCATCTAAATTCACCCTCCAGGAGGTTGCTTTGATTCGGATAAGTATGTGAGTAGCATCCCAGAGAGCAAGCAACCATTGGATCAATGTTAAAAAAAGTTGATTTGTCAATGTTAACTGCATTGAATCAATATCACATTTGTACCTAAATTGAATGCTAAAAAGACGTCTAATTTTCAATAAATCATCACTACTGTGATCAGTGATTGCTTAAGTTGATGGCTTGATTCTTGACACCACAACAAATACATTTCAACATGCTGTTGAAAAAAGAAAACTTGTTATAAGAGTCAATAGCTCAACTAAAGCAAACAGTGATCACAATAATGGTGGTTTTAGGACATTTAAACATTTTTAGCGAGTTCAACATTTCAACAAATCAACAGTGGGGGCTTAGTGAAAGCTGCCCTTGCAGAAGCAGCACTAAGGGGTCAACATTTTGCCAGGGAACAAATTCTGTTTGGTAAGCCCTCAGTGGGCCAATAAAGTGCCAGCGCAGGCTTGGTTGTAGGGAATGCTGTATTGCCATTTATTGTGCTTGTTGGTTTTAAAAGATAAATCCTCAAAAGATCTTTGGTAGCTTAACTAGCCTAAAGAGTCTGTGAAATATTAGTTTAACTTGTTGAATGTTGTTTTTCTCAAATTAATCAATACAGCTTGTGATGTTCATGCAGATTTAAAGAAGCAGATTTTGAGATTGGAGGTGAAATTTGACAAGAATGCGAATGACCCTGCAGTGAAGGAGAGCATCTTACAGAAGGCAAGTAATAAACCAGCAGGCATGAAAATAACATAAGCATAATTTAGAAATCCTTCTAATTCAATGTGCAACCTTGTCAATGTTAAAATCTCCTGTAAATGACAAAATTGTGAACTTGTCGTTGTGACTGCAGCTTTATGTTTTTCATGTTTGGTGTATAAATATCAAAAGTATTTGTCAATGAAAACACAAACAACAGCACTGTATTTAGTGCTTAAGATGCGAGTGTAAAGCTTCTCCAGCAAAGCAAAGGCTCTCAGTGAATGTGAGATATGTGTAGGAGAAAAAATCTAATTAAATAAAAGCAGCTTGAGCAGTTGTGAGAGGGATGGAGCTTCTAGCACCAGAGACAACATTTGATTGACTGTTTAATTTGAACCTATATATGAGAAGAAAAACTGAAGCCATCATAAGGAGAACAACACAAAGTGATGTATATGGCCGAGATTCACTGGGGCCCCTATGGTTTGGAGCATATTTCATATTTAAATGCACAAAACCCTAGACTGAAAAAAGTGTGGAATGAAATTCACTTGGAAAAAGCTACTAAAAGCTGAATTTTTTTTCACTTAGACAATGTGAGTCAATTTTAAAGGAGGTTTCGTCTAAACGCTAGACACTATTATCTGTAGCTATTATGAGAAATTCACAGGGAAAGTTTTAATTCTAATTTCATTCAAACCTAACCTGCTCCACATTTGTAACCCAGTTAGTAAGAAACCACCTTAATAAACACCATTATTGTGATCAGTGTTTCATTTAGTTGTGCTCTTGACCCATTAGGATCAAGTTCAAACTACAAGATGACAGCCAACACTACTTGACTTGTATCACTATAAAACCACTCTAGTTTTTGCAATATTGGGATGGCATATTACAGTGTAAAATTAACAAAGTGATGCACGTTTTTGCAACTCTACAGAATTAGTCAATAAAAATACTTAAAAGAATTTCATATGAAAGCAAAATAATCATGCTTTATGGACACAATGCACTGTAAAAACTAATTTTTGTACTTTACTTAAATGCAATTGTGCAAACTCGTTGCCTTGGTTCAATTCAGTTAGCTTAACTTAACTGTATTCAAAAATATTAACGTTAATAAAATAAGTCACAGTTGGTTACCTGTCTGACTCAAATTTACTTTAATGAATTATGTTGAAATTACTACATTTTTCGTCTAATTTTATGTTAACTAAACCAATACATTGTTCTTAGTCTTGATTTGTATAAATCAAACTTATGGAACACCAAAGATGAGCGAGAAGTGAATGATCTCACAACCGGCATTAAAACTTGTGAGAAAAGAAGAACCATCAACTCTCACTGGCCCAATGACGGAGTCCAAGTGGCATGGCGAAGGCATGCGGGCGATCTGTGTTTCCATCGCTCTGGGTTGTTACAGTTAACATTATTAAAAAGAGAAGAAGGAAAACCTTGTTGAATGATATTATTTGTATTTGATTATTATGCGTGATAATAATCATGCAATTTAGGTCAATATTTGATTCTTCTGCCTTATTCTAAATTACACTTCTTCATCCGATTCTCAGTGTCACTTAGAGTCTCAAGCGGCCGTCACATGCGGATCTCATGATCACAAACTCGTCAGTCTTGGTCACTGCCAGAGGTTCTATGACCAGTTATTCTCAGAAAGCACTATTTTATCTAGTCCCCTTAGACTATAAAAACTTAATTAAAGTAATGATTATTTCTAACCAGAGGTCATGACCACTCCATAGAGATAAATAGACCAATCCTACTTCCTCTGATAGTAGCTTTGTATAATCATGCCATAGTTTCATATAAGATATGGTATTTTTCAAATCCAGTTCATGGGTGAGCTTTAGATTGCTCTGAGTTCAGTTGGAGAGAGAGGAGAGGGGGAGAAGAGAACAGATGTAAAGGTGTGAGTTGGTAATAATCATTTATTGTTGAATGATGTCTGATGCAAACCCTGTGGGGAGTTCATTGTATTGGATGAAGTTCTGTGTTTCTCGGGATGTGGTGCGCTTTTGGTGTGGACACCTTTGCACCAGCCTTACACTACCATTATTGTGATCAGTGTTTGCTTTAGTTGGGCTCTTGACTCTTGGCTTCTGTTAAATTAGTTTCTGTCAGTGATTTTATGTGTTTCAGATATAACACATGTGCAAGTTGGAGTAGATTTCATAATAGGTGTCAATTTTTTATAAAGTATATAATGATAAGTTTGATCCTTGTCTTACCGATGAAAATGTTTCAGTTCATAAGTACACAAGGATTGTGTCAAAATAAATGAAGATTTACTGCCACACTTAAACATCAACAATGGTGACAATCATCCAACTATTTCGGAAAAACAGATCAACTTCAATGTATTCTGGGAATCATGAATAAGTTTGTACTATGATGCTACCCAGCATGCATGACAACATGAAGTTTTATTTTGTTGATTGTCACCATTGTTGAGATTAATACACTGTTACATTTCTGATTCAGTTAGACATGAAAAAGCAGTTTTGTTAAAATCTTTCATTCTGTTAATTGTTCAAAACACTGCTTTAATCTCCTCAAACTGTATCATAACTCTGCAATCACATATTAACAACAAAACACGCTCAAAATTACTTTAAAGAATTGCATAGTTATTAAATAACTATCACTTTCTGACCCCACTGTAATTCTCTTTGACACAACATGTGTTTAAACACACATGGACAGCTAAAGAAAACTTAATATTTAAACACCAGATTCAAGAGCCCAACTAATGCAAACACTGATCACATTTATGATAGTCTGGTTAAATTTGAACCTTTTATAAAAAGTATTTCAATGTTTGCTTGCTATCTTGGACACTTTAACATTTTAAGTTAAGGGAACTGTTTCAGTTTTGAGTACAGTTAACTCATTTTTAACAAGTAGATTCTATTTTCTGGGTTTTAAGTGTGTTATGTATTATAATTGTGGATCTAATATATTAAATCATATGCTAAAAATGCTATTCTTTTGACAAATATTCTTAAAGTACCACCAGACAGTCAGTTATTTTTATCCTAAAAATGACAAAAACCCATGAAAATCTTTAAAAGCACAAAGCCACAACACATCTAAAAATTCTAACGCTTAAAGGTCAAGTGTCAAGAGCCCAACTCAAGGAAACACTGATCACCATGATGATGAGTTTCAAGTAAATTACTTTCAACAAAACAAAGATTAAGTGTTCACCCATAAAAACATGCAAAGGGCCCGTGGGTGGGTTAAGTATTTTTCTATTTGAAAAGCATGTCCATCCCTGAAAGCAGTAATGAGTCATGAAGGATTGTTTGTGTTCTTCAGGTGAAGCAGAAACTGAAGGATCATGGGATTGAGAGTGACACAAGACTGAAGTGGAGACTGCAGCCCGATGGAAAGGTTTTCACACCCAAACAGGATGGAGAGGAGGATGCCGAGGAAAGAAACACCAACTGATCAATGTTTCTGTTTTATATATGATAGTATATAGTGAGTACATCTGTGAAGAATCTTGTCTTGTTCATTCATTTCATTGTTCATTCATAATTTATTTAGGGCTGTCAATTGATTTGTTTAATTTCTACCCAGCTAACAAAAGTTTGTAATAAGAACGTTCGGTAACACTTATTTTACTGTGCCCTTGTAACACATCTTACATGTTTTTACTACAGTATTTGCTATAAACTATGCATAATTACATCTAACTTCTCCTAAACCAAACCCTAATCCAAACCCTATAGTGAGAACATGAAGTTCATTTTTATTACTAAGTAAATAAAAGTAGAGTTACACTTTTACACAGGCACTGTAAAAAAACTTTAACCAGACGTTCCTTAACAGGTCTTTCATGTTTTTGAAAACATTTAAAAACAGACAAAATGTCTAGTTTTTATAATGTTTTAATAAGGTTCCCACTTAAAGTCACCATCATGGTGATCAGTGTCGAGTTGGGCTCTTGTCTCTTGACTCGCATTTGTTAAATACTTTGGCGTGTTGTAACTGTGAGCATGTGCTATATTGTTGGTATGGCAATGCAATGAGACTCTAATCAAATGTAGTTGGTTGGTCAATTATTCTATCCTCAAGACGATGGTGATTTTAATGATCACTAACAAACTCCATCGGGTTATATTCTCATTGCATTGCATAACAGCAGTACAACAACACATGGAAAACCTCTAAGGAACATTCTCATAACAAACTTCTGTTAGCTGGGTAAAGAAATTTCGTAACATTCGCTGCTTACTAAAGTAAATCTATGACACACAACCATATCAAAACATCCCATCAAACACGTTCTGACGACCTCACCAGTTCGTCTTCATTTGTTCACTGTGACATTTCTCCATGACCACGTTCTGAGGACGTCTTGGCAACGTTCCATTTAATAGAATTTTTGCTTACGTTCCAGAAACGTCCTAGCCACATCCTTGAATGACATCATGAATTAATCCCATGGAGAACGTTCAGATAACCTGGACACTGGTCATTTGATTATTTAATCTGCTCGTTTCTATTTATTGTGTTATTGTGTGGAAAATGTATGATCATAGTAAAATCTGTCATAATGTCAAGACGAATGCTATAAATCGGACTTCTGACAGCTATTAAACTGGAGTTAGCACTACTGTGATTCTATTTCTTTAGTGCATGCGTCTGATATGTGCTTGTAGGCGCCTTCTCTGTTCTCTGTTTAAACATTTACGGTCATTTATTCACCTCACTGCCTAATACTTAAGCGGTTTATTATTAGTCTTTCTTTACTTTATAACTTACAGATGTTAGAGTGAACACATATTTTAGTGATTTTCAATTGATTTGGCACATTTAAACAAACGGACCCTGATGTTTGTGACTAAAGAAGCTTTGGATTGTTGTTTTTATAAACGGACAATCTGCTTAATTTGTGTAGTAAAATAAGAATATAATGTTTAGCTTAAACACAATGTTTATTCATCTCAGCGATAGATATCTGCTTTAAATCCCCTATATCGTGTTGAAGTCTTTGATTATTTATTTCATGAACTTCAGTATAAATAAAATATCTGATGGTGATGTACAGTGCTGTGTTGAGTTTATAATCGTTATAATGTGCTTTATACATATTTGAATAAAGAATTAAAGTATATAAAATTGATTTCAATAACATGACTGTGTGGTTGTTAGGACGTGCACATAATGTCCCAGAAACGTTATTAGATACGTCACTGCAAAGAATATGGTACGTTGCAGTTATGTCACTATGTGTTCAGGAGGTAATACCCATGTCCCAACAATATCATATGTTACTTTGTCTAAAAGGCCCTCAGTACTTCACTGTGTATATAGTTTAATGTAAGCCTAGCTATGTCCAGTAGAGGGCAGTATACCCCGGGTATTTCCCTGCCAGTATTTACGTCATTCTGAGGATGAGCTGCAGCGGTAGAAAGCAAAGATGTGCAAGATGTGGAGGAGAACAAGATTATGGAAAATATGGTCAAGATGAAAAAATGAGATGGTGTAATTGTGCGGGGGAAACACAGTGCAGCTTTTGGAGGATTCCCAGTTCAAAAACAAGCTAGAGAGGTGCAGAAATATAAAATAACAAACCAGGTATCCTATTCTGATGCAGTTAAAAAAGTGAAGAAGAGTGTGATACATGAATCTAGTACTGCACATAAGATAAACAGTGTAAAATATATTGTGAATAAACAACAAACGGAGAGAATGCCTTTGGAACTAAAACAGAGAAAAATAACCAACGCATACAAAAGATTAATGAAGATACAATGATGGCGGATAAAATTAACTTCATCACTTACATATGCAAGGTTGTGAATATGGCAATACAACAAAATAAGAAAAAAAAAGAATCAAGACCATACACAGCAAATTGGCCATTGTTCATTTAACTCCATCGGTGTTAACTTTTAAATTTTCTGGTGTATATATAAAGGTCCCACCAGCCTGGTGCTTAAAATAACACTTTTAAAAGTGTTGAATATATAGCCCTAAACAGTGTACATTATTTTACACCAAGAGTGTAAACTACATTGCTTAACTTTAAATGTCAAACATTCACTTTTTTTGCTTCCTTAAAATGTAAATTGTAATCAAATTGGCTTTAAAAGACATTACATTACACAGCAACTTGTTGTTGAGACCATGAACACATGAAGAACAGCTGCTTCCACCAATGTTCATTATACGTTTTTGCCGAGCCTCAAATGTGTACTTCATGTGTTTAGGGTAGTCAATGTGAAACAGCGTTAAGTAGACCCATAAGAAGACCAAATGCCTTGGGGACATCCGAGATGTCGGTTAAAACCAGACGTTCTTCGAGAACAAGTGATATATCATTTATTTCCTTTGCAAGCATGTCATCCTGTAGCTCCTCGCTGACGATCAAAATGCCCATATGAATGCCTCTTAGAATTTCTTCAATTTCATCTGTTGGCTGAAAACACAAAAGAAAAAAAATACTGCAATGAGTAAATTTAGTAAGCACTCAATATTGATTTAAAAATATCCATATCTCAGATTTCTATGACTGATTGCAATTACGTCTTAAATATGACAAAATATTGATGTTATTATTTCAAATAATCAGTATAAAGCATTGGAACAACAGCTGTTGATTTAACCATCCATGGATCATCCCATAGTTGTATTGTTATAGTGTAAATATTTATAGCTTAATATAAGATCTCATGGAATTCATGGAGGAAAATATTGGCCCCCTTAACAAATATTAGCAAAGAACCCTGTAAAAAAATATTTTGGCCGGTCTTACAAAAGATTGTTAAAGCGATAGATTAACCCAAAGAAAAATTCTGTTTTCATTTACTCACCCTCGTGTCATTTCATACATGTATAAATTAAAATTATTAAAAAGATCTCAATTTGTGTCCAACAGAATGTGTTCAACTATGGTAGGGGATGATGTCATAGAAAGATACTTGTAAGAATGTTTGCAGTTTTCAGTTCTTTGTGTTTGACAGTACAAAGAAATGTATACAGGTATGAAATGACACAAGGGAGAGTAAATGATGACAGAATTTTCATTTTTGACTGAACTATCCCTTTAAGAGGAAAATTCTTACGTTTAGGAAAAAAAGTTGTGAATGTTTAGTATTCCCGTAGCAAACATCTTAAAGTTGTTAAAATACTTTCTCAAGATTAATTTACAAAGCATTTGTCATTTTATGCTTATGAAAGAAATGAAGATGACTTCAATTTAGAAAAATCCCAGTTCTCTGATCTGAACACTATGGAAAATGAGTGGGTCGAACCAAAGAGGAGAAAGAATCAGCATTTGAAAGATCTGGAGGAATTCTGTATAAAGGAATGGACTATTGAATACAAGGGTTTGTTTACTTTAATCAAATGCAAAACATTTGTAGATTGTTTAAATAAAAGAGCATAATGAGAAACAATGCATAATAATGTTCACAGCCGCCTATACTCATAATTACAAAGGGTATTGATGATTGATTGTCCATGGTATGCAGATTCCTGAAGCAAGATACAGTGAATTGAATTTAAGGAATAATTTTTATCAGTTTGTCTTCCCTAGAATTCAAACCAGGTCTGAGCAGTGCGACATACTGTATGTGCTCCAAACCCATAACCTTTTGCTCCATTTCCACAAAGCTCTTTCAGCGGAGCTACAGAAACACAGTTCCAATTCTCACAGCCCTATTAAACAGTCATTTCTACAACTACTGCACTTCAAAGAGTGACCTTTGTAATGTCTTTTTAAACATACCTGACAAAGCTTTAAAAAAACTGGAGGAATCCTCTCAACGTAAGTAGGACAATCCAAGCAAAACCAAAGGGGACTTGTTCTGGTGTGAGTCCTGAATTGGCAAATTTTCCAGTTCCAAATCCATTTAAATGAAATATAATTATGTTTTAACTGTTTTACCTTCATTGAATGTAGTGTTGTTTTAAGGTACAAAGTAATGTTGAGTAATGTTAACTAAATCACATGTGCTTCAAAGTTTATGTTTTTACACTATCAATAACATTCTGCTTATCAAGAAGAAATAAGCTGTTTGGCCAAATAGTTTGTGAGGCCTAAGACACTTATCCATACATACATTTAGTATTAAACAAAATAAATCAAATAATGTTTTTAAAATGTTGACTGTCATGAGGGGTTTCCACATTTTTAACATTTAAACTGAAATGAAAATTAATATATTTTTTAATGAATGTAATGAAACAATAACATTTGTAATTATTTTTGTTTATCACTCTTGAAATGACATGTACAATAAATAATCGAACCCTCATAGAATAGCAGTGGTCCAGGTTGAAGTCAGTATGTGTATTAATGACAATATGGGACAAATATAGTTTAATTTACTGGCGATGGGAGCTCTACATAAGAAAGAAAGTCATACAGTTTTGAAATGACAAGAGGGTGGGAAAATTATGACTGAATTTTCATTTTTGGGTGAACTGTCACTTTAACTCAACAACAAACCGTTTCAAAATATGCCTTTCTGTAAATATAGTTGGGCAAATGGATTAAAGTTAACTTATCAATGATCTCTTTATGATCCCTTAATGATCGCTTAATGCGTAGGTGTTCGCCATGCCAGTGTCAACAAATGTATTATTAGGGTTCTTCTTCATTTCTTTTAGAAGAGGTTTTCTTTCTTTTTCAAGAGAGGTGCTGGTTTTTCCATCTGGCATATAAGGCAAGAAATTTGTCTCAGATCGCCTTGGCTTCATTTTTTTACCTGTATCATCTGCAGACCTGTAATTTCCTGTTCTGAAACTCAAGCTAAATTTCCAGCAACCAGCCACATGATGACCCTGGCTCTTTTAAGCATGGATGTTTTTCAACCAAGGCTTTGGTGACTCCTTCTGTTTGCTCTCGTGATGGGTATGTATTGCAATTATTCATGACATCTGCTAGTTTGTTCCGGATTTAAGTCTTGAGTTCCTTTTTTACATCCATATGTAAAATTGTGTTAAACATATCATTGTGTTAAAACAAATCCAACTACTTTTCTATAACTTCATAATTTAAGCGTAAGTGACTAATTTTGCTTAATTATGTATAACTGGCATATTTCACTGAAATAATTGTCATGTTACTGGAAAAACAAACACTCTGTCTTTATTTGGTAATTTGTGTTCGGGGGTAATAGCGTAGTAGTTAGGAATACACCGCTGCAGTCGAGATATTGAAGTAATCTGTGACAGAGTTAGTGTTTTCATTAATGTCTGTGTCTGCTGCATCATGGGTAATCTGCCGATCTCTGGTTCGGAAGAAGTGTGAAGATGACCTCACTCATGTTCTGCTTTTGTGTGTGTGCAGACAAAACAATTTCATGAATTCATTGCTACCAAGGTGTGGAAATAACCAGTTCAGTTGAAGACGTTTGTTTGTTAATTCAGCAACTCTACTAAATAAAAACCTTGGATTGTTTTTGTTAGTTTCTATGAGGTTTCAGAGATGCTCAGCCTTTGCTGCTTTAGGTGCCTCTTATAACAGTTTCTACACAATTTTAAAGACCTCTGATTGGGTTTGTTTCTATTTGCCCTCCAGTTTACATGTTTCTATTTTGAGGGCGTAAGTAGTGGTACTGTACCATGGTCCAATGATTTCCTTATCAATCTTATTTAACTTAATAGGTGCGACCGCTTCTAACGTGTTAGAGAAAATAGTGTCCATGTTGCTGGTCATGTGATCGAGTGATACTGAATTTATTGGTAGGGTTATTAAAGGAGTCAGATCTGTCAAGTTCTTTACGAAACTATCTTTAGTAGTTGATGTGATTGTTCTACCCTGTCAATAATGAGTAATACGGCTGATGTCTGCAGTTTACATGTTATAAGATGGTGATCAGTGATATCGTCGCTTTGAGGTATAATTTCTACAATGGTTAGATCGGTCAGTAAAGTATATCAAAACTGATGTCTGTGATCATTTCATTTACAAAAACTGACTTTAAATTTGGTGAATTTATATTAAGTAGCCCGAACTTCAGTTGAGTATGAGTTGGTTTTGCTCATCAATTACATTGTCTTCAGTTTTATTCACAATGATGTTTTTGCTCTGACTTTTACCGAAATTATTATTTAGTTGTATTATTCAGGGGACAGACACAGTCTCAATGCATTTGGAAGCAGTACATTTTTTTAACAGTTGAGTGGGAGGAACACAGACTGTGGTTAAAGTATTTACTTGCTAGTAAAATGATGGTTAGCGTATTTGTGTTGTTGTCAGACATAAGATCTGCTCTGATGCTGCTGGGGTGCAGGCCTTCGTTGCCGAAAACCTCAGATCCTGGAACAGATCAAATTATTTACAAAGAGCAGCTTTGTTTCAGTACACCATGACATTAAACATTGATCAAGCGCAACTTGTCTACTGAACCTATTCATTCCCTCAGTAGGTAAGGACGATCCTGATACGAATGATCCTCACCGTGGGCGATGCGTTCCGTTTCGATCGGACTCCTGAAGTCCCTCTTCAGGATCCCCAACTGCCGCATCCTGACATGGTTCACCCCTGCATGCAGCACGACAGCTCCGATGCTAGCGTCGTCCTTCAGGATTGCAGAGACATCAAGAACACAGGCGCCAGGAAAACAGTGAGTGCGCACCTTACCTTGAGTGGAGAAAGGCAAAGCGGTTTCTGGTTGGGATCTCAAAGACCAGTGGCAACAGTGGGGGAGAGGTCATCGCTCTGGTTCTGGCTTGCACCTTTTGCTGTGGGTGTGCCGGTGCAACTAAATTATTAAAAGAGTTACTACCTGTTGCAATTGAGCCTATTTATAACATTTTCAACTTGCCAATTAATCTAGGCCATGTCCCTGGACCCTTTAAGCTGGCCGTCATTAAGGCTCTTATCAAAAAAACAAACTTAGACCCCAATGAACTTGGAAGCAATAGACCGATTACAAATTTCCCTTACCTGTCTAAAATACTGGAAAAAGTAGTGTCCACTCAGTTGTGCTCTTTCCTACAAAATAATAACATACACACAAAAATTAAGTCAGGCTTTAGACCTCATCATAGCATTGAAACTGCGATTGTTAACAAGAAAAATTACTTGCTATTAGCATCAGATAAAGGTAAAATCTCACTCCTAGTCCTGATTGACCTTAGTGCTGCATTCAATAATGTGGATGATAACATTCTTTTAGATCACTTACACATGCACTCTGCCAATTTTGATAGCTGGAGGGAATCATCTGGTCTTGATGAGATATATAGCGGAGTATAAGCTGCATAACAGTGGAAGCTAATTCCATGATTTCTAATAATGTTGCAAAGGGGCAGCATGTATATGGAGAATAGCAGGGGTTCTAAAACCAATCCCTGAGGTAATCCATAATTTATTTGCGTTAGATTGGATGATTCCCCATTTAAATGGACAAATTGATATCTGTCTGATAAGTAAGGTCTGAACCATTGAAGTGCATGTTCAGTTGATCTCATGTAAGGCTGTGGGTGATGTCAGTTGTAGTTCTTGTCTTTCCCTTTCCTTAAGTGATTCTGCTCATTATCATCATGTGTTGATCAATAATGCTAAATCATCACTTCATTAATCACACTATTATCTCATTCACTTTAACTCTGATTCAGAGTAACTTTAACACTCGTGGGACCAAATGTTGTCTGAGAAGAGTTCATTTTACTCTGAGGAACACTAGTCAGTCTGTACTGAAAATATCCACTTCAGATCAAACATAGATACAGAGATGAAGGAGGAGAACAGCAGACGCAGTGATGATGGAATAAAATGAGTTTATTTAATAATCTTCATCTGACTAGAAACAGATTCAAAAGCTTATTACTGTAAACCAACAATGACAGTGAAAAATGACTACTTTACAAATACAGCACTCAATATAACATTAAACAACATTGAAAGGAAACTCTGCTAAAATTTCTGCCATGAATTATTATCCTCAAGACGTTTGATAACCATAGAACCCCCGCTGTCTTCAAAACACAAGTTTAGATAGTTTTGTTGAGGTCCGGGAGCTTTCTATCTCTTCCATGGACTGCAACACAACCAAACTTCAAAAGCACTTCAAGTGTCAGCTCACCAACCTCAACAAAACTCTTCTTTTGTGTTCTGAAGATAAACAGAGGACCTGGAGTTTACGAACGACAGAATATTAATTTCTGAGTATTCCTTTAAGAAAAGTAAACAAAATAATGAAATGAAGACATAATTTATAACTCAATTAATCAATTAAATATGTCAAATTAGTAGAGAATGATATTAAGGATGAAAAAAATAAGAAATGAAATACAACACTAATCTCTAATCCAGAATTGAACACACACACACACACATTGCTTTTAAGAAACAAAGATTCTAAAATCTATCATTCTAAATAACTTAAAACCAAACATGTATGATATCACAAATAAGAGTGTCAATCTTATCACTTGCATCATAAAAACACATGTTGTCTTTACATTTACATTTAGTTGTTTAGCAGACGCTTTTATCCAGAGTGACTTACAGATGAGGGAAATAATGGAAGTAATTGGAACAACATAAGTACATCGTTGTACTTATGCTGTCCTAATTGCTTCCATTACCTACCCCACTTGTAAGTCGCTTTGGATAAAAGCGTCTGCTAAATGACTAAATGTAAATGTAAACAAAAAGAATAAGTGCAATAAAAGAGAACTGGTCTCATAGCACAGTATACTGTACATAACTAAGTTTTTAACTAAGACTAAGATAGGAGTCAGAACTGATGGGTGAGGTGTTGACAGATGAGATGTGTTTTCAGATGATTCTTAAAGATGGACACAGAATCTGATGATCTTGTAGCAGTGGGTGTCAGGCTTTGCCTTTTGTTTTATTCTTATTTTAGGTTTATTCTCATTCAGTTTGCTGTGTTTCGTCTTTTGCTTTGTCTCACGTCTGGTACCCCGTTAGGCTCTTAGTGTTGTTAATTTCCCTCACCTGCTCCTCATTTGTGTTCCCTCTATTTCAGCTCGTTTTGGCTTTCCCTCCATGTGGAGATATAAATTGTTTGTACCTTGTTTTGGCTTGAAGTGCTTGTAGTTACTTTTTGTGTTCTACCCCTTTGTAGGAACGAGACATCCTGTGAGCTGGTTTTGGACTTATTTTACCTTACAGCTTCTTTTTGGGTTCTCGTGTTCCTTTTCGGATTTTCGTTTGGATTATTCTCTCTCACGGAGTTACTACTAGCGGAGTTTCCAGTTTTAGGGTCTGAAGTGCTCTGTCTACTATTTCTCTCACGGAGGTTACAGCCGGCCGTGTTTCCTATGTTTCTGGTCAGGAGTGCCCTGCCGATTTATTGTTTGCTGCTGTGTAACTTTGTGAAGAATAAACTGTATTAACCTCACCTGCATCTGAGTCCTTCTGAGATCCGTGACAGTGGGCAGATCATTACACAAATTTGGAACTGATCCCTTGAAGGTACGTGAGAGAGATTTTTTTTTTTTTTTACCTTTTGGGATGACACCACAAGACATTTACATGCCTTCACATGGCTTTTTACCAGATTCATCTTTTTGATCATGTTTTACTGAAAAAACATTTCCATCTGACTGCACTTTCCATGTCAATCTTGTCTCCTCGTCTATCCCATGATCTCTCACTTTCTCTTTTATCTAAAGAACAGAAACAAACAGAATTTGTTAGGTCAGAGTAATTATTAACACTGCAAAAATACACAACCCCAAATCAGATAAAGGTGTAAATTATAAATGAAAACAGAATACGATGATGCGCAAATCTCATAAACCCACATCTTATTTACAATAGAACAGACCAAATGTACCATTTAAAGTATTTTTTTATTTTTAAATGGATGGGGTGGCAGGGTTAACTCATTTTGAAATGAATGTTTAATACACATTGCTCATAATTAATCAACACTTTTATTCAATACTCTTTACAACCTCTTTTTGGTGAAGACTGAGCTGTTCTTTTTCTAGCTTCACTCGGTGTTTCACTTTGGAAATTGCTTTAGGCGTTACCAACCGCTGAAGCTCTTATGACATCACGTCTGTCTTTGACATCACAGTTTGATATTGAAGTGTCATTTGTGCTTTCTTCTCGTGGGAGACTACAGCAACTCTCTCAGCACGCCCTGACTCTGCTAAACTGTTCAACAGGTGGAACGTCATTGGAATCGTCACCGAACGCCACGTCTGTGTTTTATGTGTCAAGACAGACTTCATAGTTACAACAGCTTGATTGCTCATCCGGGTAGAGAAGAGGACAGAGGAACTAAGTGAAAGAACAAGGGGGTGGAGCGCACACACAAAAAACACATTCACACAGACACACTGAGCACATGTCGACCTGTAAAAACAACAGCATGTGCTCAAAAAAAAACTCAGAGACAGCAGAGGATACAAACATGTGATCAGACCCAGAACCTGACACAAAGAACCCGGGTTTACATTGAGCAGTTCATCATTATCTTGGGAAAAAAAAGATAGCAAGAAATAGGTTTCATTCATTATGAACAATTGTGTATTATAGAAAAACAATTATTTCATGATGAACTTCCTCAAAACAAAGCCAGAATGAAGTTTTTTGTAAATTTCTACTGTTTCTAATATTAATGTTTAATAGAAAACAGAAGGTAAATGAAGAAATAAACAGAAATAACGTTTTATAAAGAATAAAATGCAGCATTTTCCATCATCAAACTTGGAAACCTAGCCATTAACAATTCAACCTGCAACTGGATTATGGATTTCCTGACGAACAGGCCTCAGCTTGTTAGGCTAGGCGACATCTGCTCCACCACCATCACCCTCAACACTGGTGTACCACAGTGCTGAGCCCCTTTCTCTACTCCCTTTTCACACTCTACTGCAGATCTGTGAATGGATCTAACTCCTTCGTCAAGTTCGCAGACGATACAACAGTGATTGGTCTCATCAGCAACAACGATGAGACTGCTTACAGGGAGGAGGTACGGCACCTGGCCAAATGGTGCTCAGACAACAACCTGCTCCTTAACACCTCCAAGATAAAGGAGATCATTGTGGACTTCAGGAAGGCGAAAGGAGGCACACACGACCCCATCCACATTAATGGGATGGCTGTTGAACGTGTTTCCAGTTTTAAGTTCCTGGGGACCCATATTTCGGAGGACCTGTCCTGGACCACCAACACCTCATGCCTGGTCAAGAAGGCTCACCAGCGTCTCTTCTTTCTGAGGACACTGAAGAAGAACCAGCTGTCTTCAACTATCCTGGTGAACTTCTATCGCTGCATGAAAGAGAGCATCGTGACCAACTGTGTCACAGTCTGGTACGGGAACTGTTCTGTTGCTGAGCGCAAGGCACTGCAGCGGGTGGTGAAAACAGCCCAGCGCATCACAGGGACTACACTCTTTTCCATTGAGGACATCCAGAAGAAACGCTGTCTGCGTCGAGCTCCCAGCATTCTCAAGGACTCCTCTCACCCCGCTCATAGACTGTTTACTCTCCTGCCTTCCGGTAGGCGCTTCAGGTGCCTCCGGATAAGAACCAGCAGACTAGGAAACAGCTTTTTTCCCAGAGCTGTTTCATTATTGAACTCTGCTCCCCACTGATTCCACTAACCCTCATAACTTTAACTTTAATGCTGGTACTACATTGTTTACATTGCATAACAGGGCTGCATCCATGACTGAACTGTACACACCAGTACTTCATGTATCTGCTCTACCGGACTGTTTACACACACATGGCATCATTTGCACTCTATACTGCTCACTAGCACACCAGGAATATTACACTGAATGCTCATTTGCACTAATTGACTACTCTCAGAACTGCATTAACTCATCTACTGCACTGTAACTCATCTATTGCATAACTAACTGCATCCAATCATCTATTGCACTGTAACTTCAATAACTGCATTAACTCATCTACTGCACTGTAACCTTAATACCGCATTAACGCATCTACTGCACTGTAACTTCAATAACTGCACTAACTCATCTAATACACTGTAACTGTATTATCTGCATCTACTCATGTATTGCACTATAACTTCAATAACTGCATTAACTCATCTACTGCACTGTAACCTTAATAACCGCATTAACGCATCTACTGCACTGTGACTTCAATAACTGCACTAACTCAACTAATACACTGTAACTGTATTATCTGCATCTACTCATGTATTGCACTATAACTTCAACAACTGCATTAACTCATGTACTGCACTGTACCATTAATAACCGCATTAACTCATCTACTGCACTGCAACTTTAATAGCTAATGTCTGTAATTAATGCACACTCAAGTCACTTGCACTATTGTATTGTCTATATTGTTATCTGTTCATAACCACCTGTACATTAATGTTCACAGTATATAGCCTTCTGTATATATTGTTCATAGTACATACCGACTGTCATATTTTCATACAACATTTGTATAGTATTTCCCTACAATTGTATTCTGTACTTATTCACACTGTATATCTGCACTTGCTAATTGCACTTCTGGTTAGACCTAAACTACATTTCGTTACACTGTACTTGTATATGTGTAATGACAATAAAGTTGAATCTAATCTTATCTAAATTCCTCACTGTATGAACATAACTTTTTTTAAACATTATTAAAACGAACAAAAACTGGACACTTTAAACGTAACTTAAAGGGCCCCTTATCCAGGGGTTTTCTGCAAGTTATAATAGTCAGTGGTATACCCAGAATGTGTCTGTAAAGTTTCAGCTCAAAATACACCAAATTTCTTTAATTACAATATGTTGAAGATGACCATTTGTGCCTGCAATGGATTTTTGTGTGTGTCTCTTTAAATGCAAATGAGCTTCTGCTCCTCTCCCTGTATGCAAAATAGGAGGAAGATCGCGATCAAGACAAGCAATAGAGCGGAAAGCGCAAAACGTCTGTTAAGCCTTCCACATCCAAAACTATACACTGACTGCAATAGAAATCACTTAATGCCTTGTTCATGAAAACAAATTAAATGGAAAAGACAAAAACATTGATAGAACATCATGAAATGTTGGCCATTGAAGATTAATCATGTATATGTCAGGCAGGTATGTAAAGATCGGCAACCAGTTGTTATTACATTGGAATAGCAATTTCTGCGTAACCTACATTTATGCATTTGGCAGACGCTTTTATCCAAAGCGACTTACATTGCTTTATCCTATACATTTTACAAAGGTATTTGTAATCCCCTAGGATCGAACCCACAACTTTGCGTTGTTAACGCAATACTCTTAGCACTGAGCTACAGGAAAGCTATAGCCTGTAGCTTTCAAATTGTCTTACAAATGTGAACTCTGTTTTTATCCGCTCTTGGTATTGTCGCACTTAGGACATTCGAGAAAACACTGAACTCACCGATATAGACAGTTCTATAACTTTCTTTCGTAGTAATGAATAAGCTTTACAGAAATTATGTCGGGCACAAGTCTTCTGAAACGCAATGCGTTTTACCACTAACATTACGACAGAACACATGTCTTCGGACCAATGTAAAGGAGGTCGATTTAAAATTGATGTGTAAAACTTACTTTTTCAGGAGATGAAGCTTGATCGTGAACAGCTTATACTGATCCACTCTTGGGAATCAATTGTTTGGGCTAAACCCATGCTATACGGACAGGCCACCGGGTCCCGAAGTTTAGATTTTTCAACCTTTCTGGCAACCAGGAGCTCTAGCTCCCCACCTAGGGGTCGGCGTCGTTCAAATGGGCATAGACCTTTCCAACGAGTCCTGGCTCAATTCCTAAGTATTTCCGAAACGGCACATGCACACAGTTACAACACGCCAAAGTATTTTACAAATGAAAGTCAAGAGACAAAAGGGTAATTTAGCGTAGCGCGGGCCGGATACAGATCTTTGGTTTGTTCCATCCGGACCGCCAGACATAGGCTGATAAACCATTTAAAACGTTTGATGTTTAAATTGAGCCGAGCGCCTTCACAACAGAGAATCACATCACATGTGCTCTCAGGAACATTTATGTAATTGACTTTTGCTGCTATATTTTCTAATTTCTTAATCTAGGGGCAAACGCGCTTCGTTTGAACCCTTTTCTCTCCACGTGTGCTGCTTCTCCCGCCAAAGACGCGCCGCATGAAGGGCAGCATGTCACATGCTTATTTTAACAACAGCAGTGCAAACGCTCAGAGCAGGTAAATGGACAGACAACTCCAACCAAAATGCAGAAATGTTAAAGTATTTATATCCATCTGTTTACTGTTTGTTATAGGTCTCCAACCTTTCGACATTATTTGTGATATTTTATGAACCATAATGTTTTTATATACATTTAGCATTAGCATTATTGGTCATTAAATAACTGACTTGTGTGGTGGTGTTTTTTTCAATGGAATACATTTACATTTATGCATTTGGCAGATGACTTTATCCAAAGCGACTCACATTGCGTTATCCAATACATTTGTTTCTAAGTATGTTCAATGCCCTGGGATCGGGCCCACAACCTTTCCGATGTTAACGTAATGCTCTTACCATTGAGCTACAGGAAAGCTTAGGATAGCAAAGAATAGTATATTTACCATATGATTTAATATATTAAATCCACAATCATAATACATGACATTAGAAACAAACAGTGTGCATTAAGCTAGTTTATTTCAGTATCTTATCAAATCTTGAAATGAACTCAATTTATATCTTTTAATTATTTTTCTGTGACTGATTTTGTAGAGAGCAAGTCAAGTTGTGTTGTTTGTCATCTTGTAGGTTAAGCTGCTGTTAATGAGTCAAGAACACAACTTAATGAAACACTGATCTCATTATTAGTGTTTTCATAAGGTGTTTTTTTACTATGTGGGTTTCAAATAAAGAGCGAGTAAAGTTCACTTGAAATTACAATTTAAACTTTACCTGATTAGCTTCTACACTGAAAGCTGTTGTGTGGTACTACAGTGTGAGATTAAAGCAGTGTTAGGGCTGTCTCAATGTATAAGTGATTTTATTAATCACCGTCTCAAGCACTGAAATTAAATAAACTCAACAAAAGTTAAGAGTTAAGAGCTCAACTAAATCAAACACTGATCATATGGTGGTTTGATGAGTTGGTCAGGCTCAGTTCAGCAGAACAGTCCTTAGACACAAAGTTCTGCCATTAGTCTGGGAATTACTTTTAACTCTGAACAGAAACTTAGAAAACCAGCCAGCGGAACAGTTTTCGTGTGTCTCATAAAGAAAAACAGATAAATCTCTTGCATTTTCATGTGTTGTCTTCAATTTCCATCAACATGATTTTTGTAGGCACTTGGCCCTTTGCTGCCAGCTGCCGGTTACTCTGTTCATCTGTTTAAATCCATGCCACGAGTTTAAAAACGATACGTGATGAAGTGGTCACTAAGCGCAAGCTTTTTATTTTGCTAGATACTTTAAAATTATCATATTGTACATAAACTAAAACACATTTTACTAAAATATGTCAGGAAAAAAAAAGAGTTATATGAGTGTTAAACTAGCCCAATATCTTCCCTATTTGTCAACCCTGTAAGGTAGTCCAGAAAGTGCCACTTTTGAAATTAGGAAAGTGTGAAAGCAGGTATGTGGCATGTTAAGTATTGAAAACATAGGTTGGAATAAAGCATCACTTACGGATCTCACAGATGAAAGGCAGGGCATCAGAGCAAACTCAATCATCTAAGAAACCAAGAGGATGTATAACAGCACAAGGCCGGTTATTCAGCCCACCAAAGTTAGGTTCTCCAGTCATCCAGTTAATTGAGGACATGTTGACATTTGCTCCATTTGACCACTTCCACGAGTCTCTGAACAGACCGATCCATGCTCTGTACACTTATTGCATTATCTGCCGCAGCTGGTCATTCTCACTTTGACTTCGGATGGTGGCCAGATCTGTGTGATGTTGTCTGCAGTAACTCTGAGCTTCACGCCAGGTCTTCAGGCTTGTGATGAAAACAAACCTGCTCGCTCCCGTTTCCTTCTCTGTAATAATAAGACACAGCGAGTTGAGCAAACAGGTTTTTTTCATGCAGCGGGTCCCTCTATGCTGAAGATGACATTTATAGTTTTGATCTTTTATTAGATTATTATCCTCATTAGCTTATAATGGTGTTCAAATAGACAGAAGAGGTCTGTTTTACTGGTTTAAGCTCCAAAATGTTCTCAGGACGTTGTCTTTAAATAAAAAAAATTGTTTAAACATTAAATCATATTTCCTTAATATATGCTTGTCAAAGTACAAGAACTAGTCAATTAGATCATAAAGGTTTTTGCATAGTCATAGTTGAATGAAACATTTTACATATACATTTATGCATTTGGCAGACGCTTTTATCCAAACCGACTTACAATGAGGAAAATAAGTATTTGAACACCCTGCTATTTTGCATGTTCTCCCACTTAGAAATCATGGAGGGGTCTGAAATTGTCATCGTAGGTGCATTTCCACTGTGAGAGACATAATCTAAAAAAAAATCCAGAAATCACAATGTATGATTTTTTTAACTATTTATTTGTATGATACAGCTGCAAATAAGTATTTGAACACCTGAGAAAATCAATGTTAATATTTGGTACAGTAGCCTTTGTTTGCAATTACAAAGGTCAAACGTTACCTGTAGTTTTTCACCAGGTTTGTACACACTGCAGGAGGGATTTTGGCCCACTCCTCCACACAGATCTTCTCTAGATTAGTCAGGTTTCTAGCCTGTCGCTGAGAAACACGGAGTTTGAGCTCCCTCCAAAGATTCTCTATTGGGTTTAGGTCTGGAGACTGGCCAGGCCACGCCAGAACCTTGATATGCTTCTTACAGAGCCACTCCTTGGTTATCCTGGCTGTGTGCTTCGGGTCATTGTCATGTTGGAAGACCCAGCCTCGACCCATCTTCAATGCTCTAACTGAGGGAAGAAGGTTGTTCCCCAAAATCTCGCAATACATGGCCCCGGTCATCCTCTCCTTAATACAGTGCAGTCGCCCCTGTCCCATGTGCAGAAAAACACCCCCAAAGCATGATGCTACCACCCCCATGCTTCACAGTAGGGATGGTGTTCTTGGGATGGTACTCGGGATGGTACTCATCATTCTTCTTCCTCCAAACACGTTTAGTGGAATTATGACCAAAAAGTTCTATTTTGGTCTCATCTGACCACATGACTTTTTACCGCTGAGCTACAGGAAAGCCACATATCATATACTTTATAGCTGTAGAAATGTTGAAAATTATGTCACACTGCTAAATCAAATAGACATCAAGAATCAGTATATGAAACAAAACAATGATGACAACCAATAGCCTACAAAGGATCAACTGCAATGCATCCTGGCAGTTGGGCATGATCCTTAAGCACATGGGTGGTCAAATACATCCAGATATTTAAACACAAGAGCCAAGATCTCAACTACTTTCCTATCGCTCCTCAGTTAGAGTGTGGCACTAACAACATCAACGCCGTTGGTTTGATCCAAGGGCATTGCATATATTTAGAAACAAATGTATAGGATACTGCAATGTAAGTCACTTTGAATAAAAGCATCTGCCACATGCGTAATTTTAAACTAAAGCAAAAACTAATCACAATGATGGTGGATTAGTACAATTTGAGATTCACAAGGAGCAGGTAGTACGTAAACCTCCCTATTACACAACGGCCACACAGACCAACGGTGGATTGAAGGTGTTTAGCATTCAGCATGAACTTCTCCGGAAAGTTAACTGTTTGGAATGCATTGTTTTAGACCAGATTTGGGTCGAAATGACGACAATATTCTTCAAATTCCTCCACTGGCAACAGCTTCATAAATTTTAAAGTATAAACATAAAGACTAAATATATTAAACGTGTATGAACCATCTACTTCAATGGAGCCTATCCAGCACCTCAGATCCAACACAGCCTACATATTTACCTTCAGCAAAAGGTTTCAGCACATCAGGATCTTGGGCTATTGGCAAGTGGAGTAAACTCCAGAAGCTAGGTGAGGTGGCGTCATACAATGTCAATAACAGACTTTCAGAAGATGTCATAGAAAGCCTTACTATAAACATACATTTTTGTTCCTCAAGAAACATCTTTTCAATGTCGTCAAAGACGCAGACAAGACATAATTTAAACATGCATTTGGTAATGCAAAACAGTGCAGGGTTCATTTATTTTGATATAGACTAATTTTCTAAACTGTACAGATTGATGTTGGGAATACAATACATGCTTCTCTGTTCTGTGTGTTTACTTTTTACTTGAGCATTCATGTTTTTAATATCCTTTTATCTTGGTTAGAGAGTGGAAGTAGTGTGCTGTCTGTTCCTCGTCTGGTGCTCTATGCTTTTAACCCACTTGCACCTGCTTCGCTCTCGACCATAGAAGCATTTTATTTCAAGGAGCTGAAGCTTGATTTTAACTTCAACACATGACATTCACTTGAAGTTGTTTATATCGTTTTTATTTGGTGTACCATTTCTGTAAAGAAGAGAAGGACATGCCTACAAGGAATAGGATATAGCTTGAATATTGGTCATATGTTGTTAATGACTCATGAGATTTGCAACTCGTTCCCCAGCTAGAAACCACACCTGCAAATTGTTGCTTCCCAAATCAAGCACACACCTTAAACCCCATACTGCCTCATCTGGCCCACATACGGCATGGGATGATGGCACTTGTGCGGTTTGCCAGATTTCGGCCAAAGCAATGCCGCATGTCAGCCAAAAACAAAACAAATAAAGCAGAGAGGACCCAAATATGGTTGATTTTCATTCTTTGTACAGATTCATCATCCAAACGATTTTGTTTGACAGATTTGTCAAATGAGTTTACAATTGAACAACTCCACAAACACCGTTATAATCCTTGAATCGAAAATGTCAATTTGACGTCACCATTCTGGTGATCAGTGTTTGCTTTAGTTGCGCTCTTTGATTTTTTTGTTTCGAAGCTAAAGTGGTTTTGACTGTTGTTCTTGTATGTTAGTAGACTTTTTCTTTACCTGCCATAAAATTGGCTGACGAAACAGATCTCTTTAAACAGTAACAGAGTTGATGAGCAGAATAATTATTATGAATAATAGAATTGGAATAATTAAACAATAAAGCATGCATTTCGCAAAGTAATCTCCCGTTTCTGACAATTTTTAGGTAAATTCAAGCTTCTCTGAATGAGTCATTTTTAGTGTTAATTATATTTTTTATTATTATTAAGAAGTAGAGGTACTGTTGTTGGTAATATAAATAATATTACTCAATTTTTATAGGCATCAACATTGAGAAATATTAGGTAGACTTTATCTTATTTCTTTTATTTAGTGTGTCATGACCCCTATCTGATAAATGTAGGTACTCTTTACTTAAAAAACATAGAACAAAATCTACTCAATCTGTCCAAATATTCAAAATTGTTGCCTCAATTTTATTTAGTAGATTCAAATAAGTTTGCATATAGTTTACTTAGCTATCTAATATATTTAAGTACAGTTTAACTGATTTGCATCTGTAGTATTTACCAGAGGTGGGAAGAAGTCATTGCTTTTAAGTCACATGTAAGTCTCAAGTCTTTGCATTCAAGTCTCAAGTCCCAAGTCAAGAGCACACACGACCCCATCCACATTAACTGGATGGCTATTGAACGTGTTTCCAGTTTTAAGTTCCTGGGGACCCATACTTCGGAGGACCTCTCCTTGACCACCAACACCTCATGCCTGGTGTTGGGGAAAATGTTGATCTTCAAGCTCAAAAAATTGCTCAGACAAGGAAGGTCCAGGTGTCAAAGTTTCAACTTTATTTGTACAAGTCAAACAAAGTGAGATGTTTCCAAGTCTCCAAAACATCTGAAAACTTGGTGTTTTCCAGCCTCTAGTTATAGTAAAACTTCCCAAAGGTGTTTCCTTTCGAAACCAATCAGGTAACTTCCCGTTATCTCTTATTTTTATTATCCAACTATCCTTGTCCGCCACCATTATTTTTAGGCAACAAGGTTTTTGGTCTAATGGTGGAATTTCAACCTTAACTCATTTTTTTAATTAAAAATGAACAGTGATACAATTTATTTGGGTCTGGCCTTCAAACCATCCCTGGATTTTGATTAGAATATGTAGTGATTGATTCTCTCATGCAAACAATCTTATCGTGACTCTAAGTTAATGCGATTTCTGACCCACTAGTAATGTGATTTTTGATTTACTAACACACTAAGTTAATGTTTACAACCATTCCTATGAATACTTCTTCAAAACATCAAGTTAATGTTTAAAAACATTCTTTCATAACCAGGGTGAATGAAAGTCCCATAGCATACTGAATATGATCAGAATTTATACACAATACTGGTCAAGAAGGCTCACCAGCGTCTCTTCTTTCTGAGGACACTGAAGAAGAACCAACTGTCTTCAACTATCCTGGTGAACTTCTATCGCTGCACGATAGAGAGCATCCTGACCAACTGTGTCACAGTCTGGTACGGGAACTGTTCTGTTGCTGAGCGCAAGGCACTGCAGCGGGTGGTGAAAACAGCCCAGCGCATCACAGGGACTACACTCTTTTCCATTGAGGACATCCAGAAGAAACGCTGTCTGCGTCGTGCTCGCAGCATTCTGAAAGGACTCCTCTCACCCCGCTCATAGACTGTTTACTCTCCTGCCTTCCGGTAGGCGCTTCAGGTGCCTCCGGACAAGAACCAGCAGACTAGGAAACAGCTTTTTTCCCAGAGCTGTTTCATTATTGAACTCTGCTCCCCACTGATTCCACTAACCCTCATAACTTTAACTTTAATGCTGCTACTACATTGTTTACATTGCATAACAGGGCTGCATCCATGACTGAACTGTACACACCAGTACTGCATGTTATCTGCTCTACCGGACTGTTTACACACACATAGCATCATTTGCACTCTATACTGCTCACTTGCACACCAGGAATATTACACTGAATGCTCATTTGCACTAATAAACTACTTTCATAACTGCATTAACTCATCTACTGCACTGTAACTCATCTATTGCATCTATTACATAACTAACTGCATCCACTCATCTATTGCACTGTAACTTCAATAACTGCATTAACTCATCTACTGCACTGTAACCTTAATAACCGCATTAACGCATCTACTGCACTGTAACTTCAATAACTGCACTAACTCATCTAATACACTGTAACTGTATTATCTGCATCTACTCATGTATTGCACTATAACTTCAACAACTGCATTAACTCATGTACTGCACTGTACCTTTAATAACCGCACTGACTCATCTACTGCACTGTAACTTCAATAACTGCACTAACTCAACTAATACACTGTAACTGTATTATCTGCATCTACTCATGTATTGCACTATAACTTCAATAACTGCATTAACTCATCTACTGCACTGTAACCTTAATAACCGCATTAACGCATCTACTGCACTGTGACTTCAATAACTGCACTAACTCATCTACTGCACTGTAACCTTAATAACCGCATTAACTCATCTACTGCACTGTAACCTTAATAACCGCATTAACGCATCTACTGCACTGTAACTTCAATAACTGCACTAACTCATCTAATACACTGTAACTGTATTATCTGCATCTACTCATGTATTGCACTATAACTTCAACAACTGCATTAACTCATGTACTGCACTGTACCTTTAATAACCGCATTAACTCATCTACTGCACTGTAACTTTAATAGCTAATGTCTGTAATTAATGCACACTCAAGTCACTTGCACTATTGTATTGTCTATATTGTTTTCTGTTCATAACAACCTGTACATTAATGTTCACAGTATATAGTCTTCTGTATATATTGTTCATAGTACATACCGACTGTCATATTTTCATACAACATTTGTATAGTATTCCCCTAATATTGTATTCTGTATTTATTCACAC
The DNA here is from genome assembly GCA_008369825.1 of Triplophysa tibetana. Lineage (NCBI taxonomy): Eukaryota > Metazoa > Chordata > Actinopteri > Cypriniformes > Nemacheilidae > Triplophysa > Triplophysa tibetana. The sequence continues at coordinate 21,478,281 of CM017897.1, forward strand.
TGTATATCTGCACTTGCTAATTGCACTTCTGGTTAGACCTAAACTATATTTCGTTACACTGTACTTGTATATGTGTAATGACAATAAAGTTGAATCTAATCTAAAAACTATGTCTTCAGGGGTGTAAAAAGACTTTACATGATGAAGCGTTATGATTTCATTATCTTAAAATTAACTCTTTTTATCTACATGAACCGTGGGTCCCCTTGCATGGAATTCACCATGTTTCTACAGCAGCCCTAACCAGACAAACCGCACTATATAGCGTGCTTCTTAAATACTGTGGCTGATTCCTAAATGGCATACTTCCGTACTATATAGTAGGCAAAAAGCAGTAGGCGAAACTAAAAGAACATCCGAATTGTCAGTATTCACAAAACAGTGGGCGAGAAATACCCGGGTTCATTATGATAAATGTAATTTAAGACCAATTCGAACGGGAGGTATGAACTCTCCCTTATTTAAAGATTAATCATTATTTCGGGGAAATTCTGGCGACTGCTTGTATGTGTTATGGAAAGCACAGCTTAATGAATGATGGATTGCAGTTAAATTGACATTTTGTAAATGGGTGTATTTCAATACTATGATAATAATATTGTTTTAATTGATATAAGTTAAATAGTATAATTGAACTTGTCCAGGGTTTCTGTTTAGAGGAAAGGGATGACACAGTCCGGGCAGCCCTAACCTTCTATGTGGAGGGACGACTGGAGATGCCCTTGAAACAGTAAGATTCAGTATAACTACTTTATCACGTTCGTTATGAACACATATAGAGATGAATAGGCACATTAAAGGCAAAATTAAATACTTTAAAGGTCAAAAAACTTTAAATAAGATGTTTTAATAAGATAATGGGCCATCACATGCTTGTGAAACAGCTTCATTGCACTGTCTCATTGATTTTCTGGAATTCTTCTGGATGGATGTAACCTCAATGAGCCTTCCCTCCCCTTAGGGAGTACATTGAAATTTGCACAATTTGTTGTTTTTAAGCACACTCTATTATATAAAGCGCTATATAAAATGGTGAGTGGACCCAAACCATGTAATTTCTTATCTGTCAGTACTTTCCATTTGAATTAAGAAATATTAATGTATTTCTGCTGATTAGAAAATGTTAGAATTTTGATTATATATAATTATTTCCTTAAAAGGCTTAAGGAGGACTTGTAGTGTTGGGTGTGCTAAATACACTTGAACCACGAACGGATCTTTGTGAGGACTTCTTGTGTGGGGGAGCCCACACCTTGACAGCTTCTTTATCTTTTCACTGGAGTATTCTCCACAAGGATCAATAAAAGGCCACTGGAGAAGTTAGCAGTTGCGTGGCTGATTGTGGTTGAAGGTGAGTTGTATAAGTTGGATATTATTTATCAGATATTTTTATAACACACACAACTTAACCTTTATTTTCTAATCCAAATGTCTTTTCACCCTCTTAAACATTGCATGAGATTTGCAAATTATTGCATTTTACTTTGGATTTGTTATTGGATTTGTATAGAAAAAACACCATGATCAAACTGAAATAAATAATCTGTTCTAATGAAGAAAGAAAAAACATGACTTATTGTAGTTATTTATGGAATGACATGGGCTGCATTTGTTGATACATTTTCATTTGTGATTATACGTATCAAAAAGGATTAGTTCTACCGTTACTCATTACTACAAAGATAATTTAAGATATTTAAACATAAAGTAGATTGAAAATATTTTTACTAAACTTGTAAACTGTATTTTATAAGAGTGATTCTAGATAATATTAAAGATGTCAATAATGTAATGTAAATTTGATATTGTAAGTTTTAATAGTTCGAAATGTTTATCACAATACATCAACATCACATTGTCAATATTGGACAATTGTTTATACTGTATGTACTATAATAAATCATTTGTTACTTTGGTTTTTATGTTACAGGTGGAGATGCAGCCGTCCAGGTATATGGCGAGGACCTTGTTAAGGTCAATCTAGAGGATGTGCTGGTGTTTGCTTCTGGTGCATCTGCCATGCCTCCATTCTGTTTAAAATAAACCTCAATGATTGAGTTTCTTCATGAAAACCTGAATGGCAGCAGGCGGATGTTCAGTTGCAAACACCTTTGCCATTCCGTTCAATCTTGCTGTAGGTCTGGACTATGACCAGTTCTGTCAATTCATGACTGAGGGAATCCTTCAGTCCCCAAACTTTGGGGTAGTTTAGGTCTTGTGTGCCTGACTAATTGTTTTCCCAACTGCCCACTCCAAAAGGCATTTGTTCCGTGTCGTTAATTTCAATAAACATTTAACAAGTTGGAATGTTTTTTTCATTTCTTACTGGTTGTCTATTTCTTTGCTAGAAAGACAACTACTCTATACGGTACTGTTTATATGTTTACTTTCTTTGTATGGAAATGACAAACACTCAACTCAAACTGCTTTAAGACACAGTTGCAGCAACTTAGATAGAAGACCTGCAGAATTTCCCTTCATCCAGATGTCTTACACAAGAGTCAGTCTTTCCATTCTGTCTTGACCGCTTTAAAATATATCTGTTAACTCTTTAGCACAACAATACATAATTGAGGAATAACAAGCAAAATGCATAACAGATACTTCTTGACAACAATTTTCAATTACATTTATGCCATTTATCCTTTCTGGAACAAACTGGACTTACCAGGATTTAAAGAGCAGTCTGCAGTCGCTGCCCATAGTGTTGCTCCCTTGCTTAGAATAATGGACGCCATCACCATCACATCGTGATCAAACTGATTTTTATCAAACCGATTTTGACTGCTGACAATTCTTGTGTGCATTTATTTCTGTCATCATGGTATTATTAACAGTTTGTGCAGTGCTTATCACATCTGCTAAAGCAGAGAAATTACACTTGTTATTAATTTTGCAGTAAGTTTTGAGGTAACAGCACAACAAAATGTCATGTTTTCAGGTTATTTTATCAATTTATAGGTAATAATAAAGTAATCTGCAGATTTGATAAAACAAAAGTTATTTGAAAAAGTCATTCCAATATACATTGTTAGTCTTTTTAAAGAAACTCTAGATAAAAACGAACAAAGCTGAACAAATGGAGAAAAGTGATTGAAATCTATGTTTATCAATGTTATTACCACACCAAATTCAGCCCTATTTCTCTCGGTGTGCTTTAAAATAAAACATTTAGATAAAAAACACAATGTTTTTGTTTCATAGACGCAGACACGATGAAGGGGGACCGGACTCTCTAATGGAGAAAATCAAGGAGGTTGTCCCAGCTGCTCAGGGTTTATCTGAGGCGCCACTGCCATCCAGGGTTTGCCTGACCTAGTCCATCAATACAGAAAGACAGCATTGATACTGACGGAAGAACAGTCCAGGAATGTGAGGGATGTCTTCACTTGTCTAGTTTGCAGAGGTCAGTCTTGTCTTTGTTTGAAACTGAACTTTCGCCATACTAAAAATGGGAAGAAATAATACACATAAAACGAAATGGTCCCATAGATATACCCAAAATGAACGATATCAAATCTTAATAACTGCTAATATACAACTTCAAATATCAGATAAGGCTGATTTTTATATGTAGTGGAGTAGGCGGGACGAGACCCTTGTTCGAGACCGGCGAGTAATTGATAATGGGCGTCAGCTGTGCGCGAGCCGGTCTCGAATCACGTAGGAGATTGGGAGCATATAAGAGAACGAGCGACCAGACCGTCGAAGAGAGAGGACCGGGCCCAAACATGTTTGTATTTGTATTTATGTTCTTGTGTTTTACTTCCGTGTTTTGTTTTGTTCGCCGGCGGTCGGCTGTGAGGGGCTGCCAGCTGTTATTATTCGATTAAAATGTTTAAGTGTCTGCCGGTTCCCGCCTCCTACCTTGCTTTTAATGAATTTTCATTATATCATAAATATCCTTTTTTCCTCAGTGATGGTAGAGGATGTATGCTAGTCATGTTTAATCTCAGCTTTCACTGTCAGTTGAAGGGACCTTTACGTCACGGCCAGCCTCAGACCTGCAGCTGATAAAGCTGAGCAAGGCTCCTCACCCCTACATGCTCCTCAGGCCCTGCTGTGATCTGCTCACTGCTCCAGGTGTACGTGTGTGTTCATCACTTGCTGTGTGTGTCTTCACTACTCACTGGATGGGTTAAATGCAGAGGTCACATTTCCTATATGGGTTACAGTATCTGACAAATAGTTTACTTACACTTTTTAATGTTATTTATTGGTGTATGGCATATTGTATATATATACTGTATATATCACAGTGTATACTGTATGTATATATCACTATAATATATCACAATTTATTTTGATTGAAAAGTTCGTATATATTCAAGTTTTTCTTTTTTAAAATCTTTCATTAATAATTATAATAATAATTAATAATAATTCTGTTAAGAGAATTTTCCATTTATTAAAATTTTACCAAAAAATACGTTGAGATTTTATGGTTGCTTTTAATCTTGCAGCTAATAGTGAACTTCATACTATACTTGCATGCATGTACAAATCACCAGCAGTAAATATTGTGCTAGTATTGAACTACAAGAAGCAAGATAGTTTCAAGCCTTAAATTTGAGATATGTAAAGCTTTTGATGGGACAGTAAGGTCCTAGAGATGTGGTGACAACAGCTGCTCAAAGGGGGCCTAATCTGATTTTTTGTCATGGGGCACAAAATTCCTGGCTGCGCCCCTGCTGCTGATAGTCACCATTATTGAGTTGGATATGCTGATTCCTGATGTATTTATGTGTAAACCATTGGTCGCAGAGCATAATGCATTTAAAGGACCTTTGAAATATCTGATCATCTCAAGCCAGCAGAATCTCCCTCTCTACAACATTTCTCATCAACATTTACCAATTATTATATTATCAGCCAAGACTCCTTTGGTATAACTCGATACAACAAATGTGCTCTACCATAGTGAACACACAGTTACAGCAGCCAGATGAAGAGAAGACAAACATTGTAGAGTCCAGGGGCCTGTACCATGAAGCCGGTTTAGGTGGCTAGCCAGGTAAGTTTAGGATTACTTTGCGCCAACCCTGGGTTTTAGGTACCATGAAAGTAACTCAGCTTTAATCGGTGTTCATCGCCATGGTAACTTAAGCTGAACGGCTAACCTGCTCCGGAGCAGGCTATGATCTAGATTAGAGATCTCACATCGAAAATAAACCAATCAGCGGCGAGCAAATTTACATGTAAGTGAGGCAACTAACTCACAATGCGTGTTACAATGGTTAGTTATTTTAAATAATGTTTAATAAAATAAAAATACTAACATAAAATGATGTAAATATATATTACAAATACAAAATCAAAAAATGGTGACTATGTAGGTAAAATCTGATTTTAGAGATGACATTTGCTGGCTTTCCCTTAAACATGAAATTAAATGTATTTATACTGTTATTGTACTACATACAATATGTATTTCTTTGCATTTTTTACATTCCTGTCTGTGGGGCAGAACATTTAGGAACACTTCCAGTTTCACTGTGTTGGGTGAAACATTTATCTTCTTTGTCCACTGAAGAAACCTTCTATTATACAGCTACAGTAAGATACAGACAAAACCATAAATTGACCGGTGACATCACATATTTTTAACACTGCTATTTTAATCTTTTTGTTATCAAGTTACACTTACAATGAACCTAAATAATGTATCATAAAGTAGGCCTACATTTTTAAATGTTTAAGACGTTTTTAATACTTGTAATGCCTACAACATTCCCTATGCATCTGTGTTTTTGTCAGTGCTTTAAGGAAGGTAAAGTATAACAGGGCTGTTTAATAGCATGTTGGTGGGAGACGGGGGTCCCTATGTATGCCAGAGGTTTTTGCTATCCTGACCGCAGAACCACTTCAACATGGCCCTCAATCAAACCAGAGTCAGGATTGAGATGACCATCGGATTTTTAAATGAACACTTCAACTGACAACTAAGTTCACATACTGGTATTTTTTATTTAACCTTCTTTATTAAGAGTAAGCTTCTCTAGTGTATTTTGTTCACAAAATGCATGTGTTACTTCTGTAACCTTTGGAGGTAGACCCTTCAGTCTCTGGGGAAGGAATTGTGAAATATCCTACAATAAAAGAGACACCGGTAACATAAAATATAAATCCTCACATTCACACTTGTGCCATAATGAATAGTACAGTACATTTATCTCTTTAACTTTGTCAGCACACAGATCGTTTCACTTCATCATGTGCTTCATCCTCATTAATAAAGGTAAACTAAATGATAACTAATGTTAGCAGGATATGTTCATCCACTGTGGGGGCACATACACACATAATACACATCATATAACATTACTGTAATATTTACCTTACTACAGTATACTACAGTAAATGTGTGTACTATATAGTCGTTCAACTTGTGGATTAACTCAATCAGCAGTGTTTCTGAAACCGTTCTCTCTTGCGTAAACAGCAGAAACAGTATTACTGGGTGGCTGAAATACATTTTTGTGTTACTAACATTTGCGCATAATTATTTCCTAAGAAACCTACGTAACTCCCTCTATCCATGTTGAACGCGATTGGTTTAGCGATCCCAACGTCACTCGTTCATGTGCACGCGCGAACAAACTAATCTTAGCTTCAGGATCAAAGCTTGAGTTGACAAAGAAACTCCTGGAGCTGCTTCATGGTACCAACAAAGCTTGATCACGTTGGTTTGGTTTTGACAACCCAAAACTAATCCTGTAACCCAGAGTTTGTTCAACTACCATCATGGTACAGGCCCCAGAGCTCAACTAAAGCAAACACTCATCATCATAATGAACAGCAGGTGTTCATCATTAATGATCAATCATCACTTGTAATGTGAACTCAATTGATTATTTAACTTCATGAATAAATGAACATTTCACACCAGAAAGACTCTGCTTCAGTGTAAGTTTAACACCAATAGGTATGGACTCATTTTTACACCAGAGACTTTACTGTGCAGTGATAGTCCAGTGATGGGGATTGTTCTGAGCTCACTTTACAGGCTTCTGTTTATGTCCAGCTTACATAACCGCTTTATTAATGCTTAAAACATCAGTAAAATCGAACACACACAATAACTATATAAAGGACCATAATCAACAATAATTATTTTTGTTTTAATCTCTCAGTCTTCAGTAAATAATGCGTGTTTTCTATATTTTTAACATCCTTAATCATTTAAATCCTGCATGTATTGCAGTCATATATTTCAGTGTTTGTTGAATTCCAACAAAAGCAAACCTTAAGAAAGCCTGAGAGCATGATAATAATTGAATTAAAAAATATCCGGGGTTATTTAACAAATTATTTTCATACTTTTTCTAAAATTTACAAACATTAGTTTTGTGTTGCTTAAAACTAAATATGAAATGTTTTTTTCTCCTGTTCAAAATGAAACATTTTTATATGGAATTTAGGAGAAAAGTTTTTGAAAAGAATTTTACAGAAATAAACAATGATAATCTCATTTACCAAAACACATTCTTATCAGAATTGTTTTTTTGAAAAAGGTCTCTTAATTTTATTGCGTCTATGTACTGTGTGAATGCCCACACAGGAAATCTGCTAGCCCACCCTTTTACCCCTGGCAGGAAGCGGGCATGTGTCCTAATTTCGACATATAGGTCCAGTTAATAATTTACTTTCATTGCCATGTGACGTGACAAGTGACTTCTCCTAATGGGATTGTTGCGCCACGTCTTGAAAAATATTTAAAATACAATGAGTTCTAATTTGTTCTATTGACGCTTGTCGCATCGTGCCTGGTGTGGACACGTGGCGCGACACACATTTAACTTTTTCAAATTCCATCCATCCATCTTCTTCCGCTTATCCGGGGCCTGGTCGCGGGGGCAGCAGTCTAAGCAGGGATGCCCAGACTTCCCTCTCCCTAGACACTTCCTCCAGCTCTTCCGGGGGCGTTCCCAGGCCAGCCGGAAGACATAGTCCCTCCAGCGTGTCCTAGGTCTTCCCCGGGTTCTCCTCCCGGTGGGACATGCCCGGAACACCTTCCCGGGAAGGCGTCCAGGGGGCATCCGGAAAAGATGCCCGAGCCACCTCAGCTGGCCCCTCTCCATGTGGAGTAGCAGCGGATCTACTCTGAGCTCCTCCCGAGTGACCGAGCTTCTCACCCTATCTCTAAGGGATCGCCCAGCCACCCTGCAGAGAAAGCTCATTTCGGCCGCCTGTCTCCGGGATCTTGTCCTTTCGGTCATGACCCACAGCTCATGACCATAGGTGAGAGTAGGAACGTAGATTGACCGGTAAATCGAGAGCTTCGCCTTGCGGCTCAGTTCCTTCTTCACCACGACAGACCGGTACAGCGACCGCATCACTGCAGAAGCTGCACCAATCCGTCTGTCAATCTTCCGTTCCATCCTTCCCTCACTCGTGAACAAGACTCCCAGATACTTGAACTCCTCCACTTGAGGCAGGAACTCTCCACCTACCTGAAGTGTGCATGCCACCCTTTTCCGACTTAGGACCATGGCCTCAGATTTGGAGGTGCTGATTCTCATCCCAGCCGCTTTACACTCGGCTGCAAACCGTTCCGGAAACTTTTTCAAATTAAATGTGTGTTTTAACATTTTCAATTGAAATGCTGTTTTAAAATAAGCAAACCTTTAGTTGTGATGTGGTCTGATGGATTCACAATTTTTCTTACAACAAAACAATTTAACAATAGTATTTTTCTTTACAGACACAGTTCATCAAAAGTTGACATGTAAAATTTTAGCCTACATGTAACAGCTTTTAATTAAAAATAAAGCGTTTGGGGAAATGTTTAAAATTCAAACACCACATCAGAAGGAATTTCCTGTGAAAATTCGATCATCTTAAAGCTTTTTGTTAATGTCAAAATTGTAAGAAAACCCTAAGATTGCATTGATAAATAAATGTTAATGGAAAACGTTGTGGATTAAATAACTCATGAAATGATTTGAATTAAATATTAAGACCACCGCGATTATGCAGAAGACCACAAACTATTTTCAACCTTTAGGTGTTTATTTGGGATATATTTGTCGCCTCACATGATATGAATAATTGTGTTACGAATATTATCTTTTTATCTAATATGGGACCCCGTTAAAAACATTCACTAATATAATTCTGTTATTCAATTATTTAGTTATTAAGTTTACAGATGTTTTTTTCCAAATTATGAAGTAAACCAAAGACCCTTTTAGTGTCAACGTCACACTTACGTCACAGCATCAGCTGGAGGAAAAACAAAGGGAAACTGGAGGCGGCCAATACAAACCAGCACAGAGTCGACTACACGAAATATAAAAATATCTTATTGTGTTGTTGAGAGACAGAAGCGATTGCTGAGACACAGAAAAACATCATTCAACGATATGTTTAACATTCCTTACAGAAAAGTCAAATGAGTTTCACACATTTTTCACACGTGATCACATGTTTTTTACATGTGATCACGTGTGGCCACATGTGACCATGTGTGAACAACATGTGAAATTCATATGGACAACCTAACACCACAAGCGGGCAACATGTGATTACACGTGGGCAATATGTCACCACATGTTGCAGCACATGTGGAAAAGATGTTACCATAGGTTATGACACGTAGAGCACATGTGTAAAATCAGACGGTTTCCAAAGTGTAAATCACATCACAATACTGACCTTTCAGATTCACTCAGAACCAAATTTTGTAATGTCAAGCACAAAACATAAGCATGAATACATATGGAATCTGTATAAAGGCACAAATGCTGTAACTATTTTTTTAAATCTTTATTTAAATTATTGATTAAAATATTGGCCAGATACAGTGTTCAAATCAGCATGTTCACACTTGTTGCAACATTGCAACATTTACATTTGGTATTACTAATACATTTCATACAATACAAAAACATTATAAATGATTTACATTAATAAATAAGCTACTGACCAAAAATGAAATACTGACCAGAAACAGTTAAGTTGTCAAAGTAGTGCACTTAAAACTATTTAAAATTTAAGAACTGCAACATATCCACACGAAACAAAGTGCAGATGTGTGTGTATCACCGTGCTAAATGTGACGAGTGTGTGTGTAGGTCTGTGTGCAGCAGACCCAGGCTGAATGTGACTTGTGTGTTTGTGTTGACCCGTGCTATATGTGACTTGTGTGTTTGTGTTGACCCGTGCTATATGTGACTTGAGTGTTTGTGTTGACCCATGTTGAATGTGATGCGTGTGTGTGTGTAGATCTGCGCTATTTGTGACATGTGTGTGTGTGTCTGTAGACTTCCACTGAATGTGACGTGTGTGTGTGTGGAGATCTGTGTGCAGACCCACGCTTAATTTGACTTGTGTGTTTGTGTAGACCCCTGCTGAATGTGATGTGTGTGTAGATCTGTGCCATTTATGACGTGTGTGTGTGTTTTATTCAAGAATTTAATCTCGCTCTAAACTGTTTGGCATTAAACAAACTAAACAACTATTTTCTTGTCTGTATAATACAAATTTGTCTGACAGTTGGCTTAGGTCCAGAACAGTTAATTCACCAAATTCAGAAGATATTGACATCACATGCTTAATCTGGCACCGAGATTCACCAAAGTAGCTGTAGTGGAGTATGCGAGGCGAGACCGTGGTTCGAGGCCGGTAAGTAATTGTTAATTAGCGCCAGTGGTGCGCGCACCGGCCTCGCATCACGTAGGAGATTGGAGCATATAAAAGGAACACGCGACCGGACCGTCGAAGAGAGAGGACCGGGCCCGAGCTTGTATTGTATTTATGTTTTATTTGCCGGCCGTCGTCCGTGAGGGGCGGCCGGCTGTCTATTAACGTTTATGTTGTTTGTTAGCCGGCGGTCGTCCGTGAGGGGCCGTCGGCTGTTATATTATTTATTAAATGTTTTTGAATGTCTTCCGGTTCCCGACTCCTTCCTTCCATACCTGAATCGTGTTACATTGGTGCCGAAGCCCGGGAGGAAGGAGAGACATGCTGTCGGAGAGTCCTCGCCGCCGAGGGACCTCGCGGTGCCGGAGAGTTCGGGCAGCGCGGACGAAGGGCGTCCGCCAGTGGCTGCCCGAAGCGGTGGCTCTGGGGAAACGGAAGTGCAAGTTGTGGCCACCGTCAAAGCCTCGGTGGAATGGCGACCTGTGCTGCCGCGCCCCTGGGTCGAGGTGGGGTGGCTAACGTCCAAGCGGGAGCGGGGGAGTTGCCGCCGTCCGCCAGAGGCCGGAGCCTGCGTCCGTCCCCCGAGGGGGAGGAGCAGGGGGCGGGAGTGCCGAGTGGGCCACCGCCTGCCAGTGGCCGGAGCCTGCGTCCGTCCGCCCAAGGGGGAGGAGCAGGGGACGGGGATCTCGCCCCGACTCCCCGATAAAGGAGGAGCCACCGCCGGCCGCCAGGGGGCGGACGGTCGAGCCGTCCACCGAGGGCCCAGGGCCACCGCAAGGCACCGCGAAGGAGAGTACTCCGGTTGGTTGAGGAACGAGCGGCAGCATGTCAGGGAACCGGACTATAATTTTTTTTTCTTTCCTCTCTCCCCTCTCTCTTTCCGGTCGCTCCGAGGGCTCCCGTCTCCGTTGTCTCGTCTCGTCGCTGCATACCCCCGCCCCACCCCCCCCCCGAGGGAGGGGGAGGGAGCATGCACAGTCGCGGGGGTACCCCCCGGCCTGTGAGGGGCGATGGGGGTATGTAGTGGAGTATGCGAGGCGAGACCGTGGTTCGAGGCCGGTAAGTAATTGTTAATTAGCGCCAGTGGTGCGCGCACTGGCCTCGTATCACGTAGGAGATTGGAGCATATAAAAGGAACACGCGACCGGACCGTCGAAGAGAGAGGACCGGGCCCGAGCTTGTATTGTATTTATGTTTTATTTGCCGGCCGTCGTCCGTGAGGGGCGGCCGGCTGTCTATTAATGTTTATGTTGTTTGTTAGCCGGCGGTCGTCCGTGAGGGGCCGTCGGCTGTTATATTATTTATTAAATGTTTTTGAATGTCTTCCGGTTCCCGACTCCTTCCTTCCATACCTGAATCGTGTTACAGTAGCCTTGAAGAAACAACCTTGGTTTTGACACACACTTTCTCACAAGACATAATGCATGTTCACAGCCAGTGTGACTCTCAACTTTGGCAAAACCAACTATTTGACAAACACTACCATCAGATCTCCTGACCAGAGTGTTATCTCTCTTAAGTTTTCTTCTGTAATTAATGCTAAGAAATATCTGTGAGTTATATACAGCTTTGTGGTAAAATATTGCTTGATCTTTGACAGGGTTTTCAAGAAACTGCTCAACAGCATCCTTTTCATATAGATCAAGAGCTCTAGAGCAACCATGACCAAAAAACACAGTGCCATTCACTCTTCGTACATGTTTAGTTGCATTGAAGCCATCAACCACTGTGTCAAACAGCTGCTGCACTCTAGGATGAGCATTCTGCATCAGAACCTTGCCCATGCTCTCTACTTCTTTTAGTAAGAGAAAAGATGTTACCATCTGTAAAGGTACAGATTGTGTGCCATTGTACAGTTTCAACAGAAATCCATTGCACCCTTGTTACGTCCGTCAGGATGTTTATAGTATTGTGTGTGTGTTGTATTGTTTTTCCGTCCTGTCTGTTTCTCTTACTTTCACTTTCTTAGGTTGTTGCTGATTGGCTATTTTGCTTGTCAGTTAAGACTGAGATGAGTGGCCGTGCTTCGGGAGGCGGGAGCGGTTTTAGCATGATGAGTGACACCTGGTGAAGCGGATATTTAAAGACCGAGCTGCTTCCAGTTTGAGAGAGAACTTTTGGTAGAGAGCTTTGCAAAGAGAACCATTGCTTGTTTAGAGAAAGAGAGAGGAGAAGGGGATAGGTAAGATGTCACGTGACGTACATTGTACACATGTAGTCAATTTATTGTATTAACACACTAGTTAAGGATTTGTGCCACCCGCTGTATTTATGTTTATTAGTTAGTGTAGTTTAGTTACGACGTCACGGACGTTGAAGTCTTTTCTTTTGATCTTTTCTTTTTAGTTTAGTATTAGAGGTTAAATGTGTTTGATAACTTTTTGCTTATATTACTTTCGTTTGTTTGGCACAATCCGTGTTTCCCCTTTTCTTTCCTTTGTGATTGGGTTTTTGATCTTATATATATTTTTCATTATATTTATTAAACTCCTATGTACTTTATTCAGTGGTCTCTCGTGTTTTCTCAAGTCACTCAGTGTTACACGTTGATGTGTTTCGGAGCTGGTTACATATGTTCCCCTCCTAAAAACCCTATATGGGTACGAGTCATAGGAGGGTCGTAACAACCCTTCAAAACTGTATGCACTATAACACCACAGGGGGCCCCAGTTTCTGACACTGTCACTAAGATGTAAAAGAATGTGAACATTGTATGTCATATGGGGTCTACCATAAAAGGTCTCAAAATTTAGCACAAACTCATTTAGGTGTTGAGATGCATAAAATAGCTCCAGCTGCGTAATGCATGTTGTTTGCAGGACATAAACTGCTTGGCACAAAAGGAGGAAGTGCTCAAAAAATCTACGAGGAAGAACAGATTTTAAAACAATAGGAGCATAAAACAAGAGAAAAGCTCGCCATTCCGATGCTTTCCAATAGGCTCTGGTTAAGATAGATCTTGGCATTCTTGTGATGTTGGATGGAGGTTGAAACTGTTCAATTTTCCTATCTATTTCATTTGCTGGCGGGGGGCACGGTGGCTTAGTGGTTAGCACGTTCGCCTCACACCTCCAGGGTTGGGGGTTCGATTCCCGCTTCTGACTTGTGTGTGTGGAGTTTGCATGTTCTCCCCGTGCCTCGGGGGTTTCCTCCGGGTACTCCGGTTTCCTCCCCTGGTCCAAAGACATGCATGGTAGGTTGATTGGCATCTCTGGAAAAATTGTCCGTAGGGTGTGAGTGCGTGCGTGAGTGCGTGCATGAGTGAATGAGTGAGTGTGTGTGTGTGCCCTGCGATGGGTTGGCACTCCATCCAGGGTGTATCCTGGCTTGATGCCCCATGACTCCTGAGAAAGGCGCAGACTCCCCGTGACCCGAGGTAGTTCGGATAAGCGGTAGAGAATGCAATGGAATTTTATTTGGTCTGGTTCCAATATACAGGGGCTCTTTGTGGAAAGAACTGTCAAACCACAGGGTAGACAGCTGTCTCATCACACGTAAATCAATACAGTGCATGGAGTCAACAATAAATCCAGAAACAATGTCAAAAAAAGGCAATGACCTTAAAGGTGTGGGTCCTTTTACACCAAAGTTTTCACCAGTGCCTACATTTCTTTGGTATTTAATCATATCTGTGTGAGAGCGTTCTGTGACTTCTTCCTGAAAAGGATATACTTGAACATGTCCTCTACCTTTCTCAACTCTTTCCCCTGGATGCAGACACCAGTTGCAGCCAAATTTGCCATTGAATTGCTTGATATTTTGCAAGATGGCTCTAGCAACACTATCACATGAACAAATTATAGCATACACATAAGATTTCACAATCTTAGCATTTGAACACCACTCGAAACCGACTGAGCTGAGAGTTTTCATCTCATTGATAAAAGGTCTAAAAAATGTGGAGATGGAGGGCTTTTTCGGACCAAACCATATTCCTGTTAAAAACATGGTCTTTTTCCTTATGTTTGGTGGAAGCTCACTTATGTGACATAACAAGGGCCAGATAGAAAAGGAGGAGGATTTGAAGATGGGTACACCATCAGAGTTAAAAGTAAGACTAAAGGAGTAATCTTTTTTTAGATTTGAGTCTTTGCACATTTGTTTGTACAATTTCCCATCCATAATGTCCGAAATGGTGTCAGGGTTTGTTGGTCTGGTCTTTCTGTAGTTTAGAGACTCTCCAAGATTTGAAGTTTCTAGGGAATGTTTAAGTTGGTCGATAAGGGGAAAGGTAAAGAAGAAGTTACCATTTTTCAGTAGTTCATTTTTGTCAAAGTCTTGATGGCACCTCTTACATGCATTATTTTCCAAAACACAACAGCACTTAGGGCAATATACATGAAAATCGTATTTGCCCGTTTTGAAAAGTTTTTTAAACAGATATTTGGTGGCTGGCAAGTGAGAATCTTGTGGTAGAATAAGACTCAAAATTTGGAGAAGTGTTTGCAAACCATCTTGTGTTAATCCCACAATTACAGCAAAGGCCATTAGAAGAAGGATGGTTTGTCCTAGCGCAACCAGTGCTCCTTGGTACAGTGGGGATCTCATCATGTCATCATTAACCTAGAAAAAGCATGGGTCATTTTAGTTACAGCACTGCATGATCAGGGAACATCTGCAACATACATACATACATAAGTTTAAAAAAAAGTTTTAAAAAAATAGATTAAAATAGGTTTGTTAAGGTCAAACAAACTCCACTGACTCCACCATAAACTACAACGCAACCAACTTTCAAAGTGCTGAAAGTGTTTAAAGACTTATTGTATAATAGTCTTTTTGTGACTCCAGTGATTTAGCATTAAATAATATAAAGCAAAGAGGACTGTTTAGTGAGGACAATTTACTGACTTTCATGTTATTTTCGAATCTGGGAAAATGCTTTCAAGATCATCAAGATCTCAATGACGGTGAATCTGGGGTCAGCACCGCCTGACGCATGCACTGGGTGTTGACGTCAATGTTTTGTGCGACCCAGACCCCAGACGCACTGTCATTGAGATCTTGGAGCTATATTAAACACACATTTTTGAATATTGAAATTGTTGAATATAGTCATTATTTGTATTTGTTTGCAAACATAGAGAATCCTCGTTGCTTTATAGTATTTAATGCTAAATCACTGGAGTCACATGGACTATTTTAACATCGTCTTTACTCACTTTCAGCCCTTTGAAAGTTGATTGCGTTGCAGTCTATGGTGAAGTTCGGGTGGTGGTACAATAAACAGGTGGAAAATGCACTGTATGTGTACATATATTGTAATGAAATCCAAACGCAAATAGTATAATATTTTTTTCTAAAAAATCTAACCGTAAACTCAACTGGAATAGTGAATAAACAATGAAATACAATAAGTTGAAATGTTACTATAAAATGAAGAAGTGGTCCTACCATTTGTTCAGAATCAGAAGTTGTGTCATCACCACCATCATAATCATCGGTGTGGCTGCTGGAGTGGTGCTTCATAGAGAGACAACAATAGCTATTATTAGCCAAATAAGTGCAATGACATCAAAATATTATATTATTATTGTTTAATTGTTAGCCTGTTCATTTTCGATAGAACCCTTAACTGTCACTTATTTAAGCCTGTGTTTACTACTAGTTTTGCTGATAAAGATTGAGCCAAACATAAACAAAGTAATACAATAGTTCTCAGCTTTAACACTAGTTCAACTGCATACTCACTTCAAAGCCCAAGCCTTCACTGCCACTGTTTGTGTAGTCCTCAAGAGACTGCTGTTAAAAGGGAAAAATGGTTAAAACTATATTAATTGTTTAATGTGATGCTTAATTTCAAATGTTTTTGAGTTGGACATGAAATAAACGATAAGTCAAACCACTTGTTCATGTTCATGGTCCAAACTGACCTCAGCCTCATCACAGTCCTCCACAATGTGCCCAATGTCCAAACTTACACCTGTGCTATCACTTTCACTGGTTGTGTGGTCATAAAGAGCCTGCTGCAGAAAATGAGATACAGATGGTATTAAGAGTTTAATGTGGTGATTAATTACAACTATATTTATTATTAATTACAACTATGGGTGTCAGCTGTGACCTAGTAGTTAGAGAGTTGGGCTTGTAGTCAGAATGTTGCCGGTTCAAATCTCAGTGCCAGCAGGTCATGACTGAAGTGCCCTTGAGCAAGGCACCTTACCCCTGATTGCTCTGCAGTAATGTGCCACTGTAAGAAACTACTTGTAAGTCGCTTTTGGATAAAAGCGTCTGCAAAATGAATAAATGTATATTATAAATTGGACACTGGACATGATAAAGCAACGTGAATGTAAGACGCAATGACAAGCTGGACTAAAAATAATAGCCCATCAGACTGCATGCGATCACTCATGTTTCCTGTACAATGCAGGAAAATGCAATGTAAGCATTAAAATAAATATTAGACACACGAGACAACATTACAGCAACTGTATTTACAATAAACTGCACAGTTAGTGTAACACAAAGCAATCGACTCCCAAACACATATATAATTACAACCAGTAACACGGTGCGCCATTGATTATTGTCACATTCAAACGCAATTCATAAAAACACGCAGCTTTGTCTAATGCACCTATTGTTATTATTCTTAGTACAGACCAATTTTTCGTAGCACTGTTAGTATTATTTAGTAACTGTAAGTTACTTGTCCAGTCGGGCTAGTTAAATTTCCTCTAACTTGCCCATACAAAACATTCACTTGTCCAGGACGAGTGTAAATGTCAAGCCCTGTTAAAGCCTTTAAGATTTTAGGCTAGACTTAAACGAACTTTAACCAAATGATGACAATCTCTTGATTAAGGTGTCATTATTGTCATTATTTAAATGAATGCATCAGCACAGAAAACACAGGGATTTTTTTAAGATCACAAACACACACTTTTCCAAATTTTATAATTAAATAAACTAACCGAATATTCATCATTTGCGACTCATCCCTAGTATGTATTAGTATTAGTATGTGAAAACACTGAGTAAACCTACTTGTTCAGGTTCATCATTCAAGCTGCCCTCTTCCTCATCACTGTTTTCTTCATCATACCCATTCTCAGAGTCCATACTTGCACCTACTAGGCCATCACAGTTTGCATGTTCATCATGAGACTGCTGCAAAAAAAAAGATGGAGAATGTTTAGTTTAAGCTTAATCTAAGCCATTATATGGGGAACCTACTTCATAAAGTTAATAGTTTAACCTCCACTCTTCCTCATCACTGTTGTCTATAATGTGCCCATTTTGTTGCTTAAACAGTTTATAAAGATAACTTTTTATTTAGCTTCACAACCAGAACTTCTGACAGTTTATCAAAAACAAAAAAAAGAAACCATATTTCTCAACAATTTGAAGGGTTTACACACCTCAGAGTCCACAGTTGCACCTGTGGCATCACTGTCACTGGATGTGTGGTAATCAAGAGACTGCTTCAAAAAAGGAGAGACAAAAGATATCAAGAGTTTAATGTGGTGCTTTATCACAACCATAATATGAGTCAGACATGAAAAACTCATGCCTTGTGTTTTAGCTCTGACAGATCACCCTAAACAAAAACAATTATTACTGTAAACAACTTGAAATTTGATACGCACATCAAAGTCCAAACTTGAGCAAGGAGCACTGTCTTTGTCTCGATAGTCATCAATAGACCTCTGTAAGGATACAATAATAAATGTAATGCAGTAATTGTAACAAAAACTGTACCAGTAGTGTTTCCCATTTCTTACTTACTCGCCATATTCTTATTTGTTCTGCCATAACTCAAAACCAAAAATATTTTTAAACTTTTCATTATAAGATGCATTCTCTAATTTGCAATATTTTGCTGCATAGTTTCTGAATCCCCAAAGCGTGCATAAAAACGACATGTAAACGACTTTATGTAAATGCCTTTATAAGGCATTAAGCTGTATAAAATATGATGGTCTAAATATGAAGTCCCAAGTGATGACGTAACGAGTATTCTAATTCGAAGTTCTTGACGCCAACTTGCACCGTAGTTAAACAAAATCCTGTTGGAAACACTACTTTAACGATAATAATAATCATGTTCAAATGTATTCTTACCTCTTTATTATTGAAAACTTGGTCATGCTCCAGACAATTAATTTACCAATTTTAGCCATACGATATCTTGTCGTCCGTGGTAAAGGCTCGTTGTAGTCGCACAAATATCTTCTGTAATGTAACTTCCTCCTCTTTCTTGACGGCTCCATTTTGTAAAAGCTGAACGCCCGTCACCCGCATCTCACTCTTCTCCTACCTTCAGGTTGCGCTCGAGCAAAGAAGAACTTGACTTTTGATTGGATGATGTGATTGACTCTGATCTGTTATGATTGGTTGTAATTAGCGCTCTATTCACCTTTCGTTGCTAAGGTAAATCTAGTCAGACAGAGACTACCGTAAGATAAAGCTGCAACCATGTATGTGCTTATAGATGGATTAAAGAAAATAAAGTAAGTGTTGAATTAGAAAAAAATGTTAGAGACAAAAAAATGTTAAGTGACCCGAAGAGGATCGGCCTGGTGGAACACGGTGCATTAGGAACAAAGCCATACTAAAGGCTGTTGGAAAGCTTTTCCGGGCCAAGTTCTCAGTATAAACGGTAAGTTATTATTTATAAATATTAACCAGCAAACACATTATGTAATTGCTTTTTGTAGTTGTAATTTTATATTGGTGACGTAATATACTATAGTAAAAAGTACCATAGAGAAGTCAAAATAAATCCAGGATGAAAGGAGATAAGCCTGCATTACTTTATTGTAACGTTAGAAGCGCGCGCCTACTGTTTTGCAGTCTCCAGTCAGGCCTGGTCGTTTTTACCGAGTTTTAAATGACAGAAAGTTGTTCTGACAGGAAATTTCGTTTTTACTATGTAAAAGACATACTTCTAAACAAACTAACTATTATAACATATGACAGTGAAATCTTTGACGATGTTTTTTCAACTTTATTGTATGCTTTTATATTAGTTTTCAAGTAATAAACAATACTGGTATAAGGTTTAACAGGACAATGATCATAGCAACTTTTGTCCAGTAATATGACAAGTTCAACAACCTTATCACTTTAAATAACTTTTTTGGTTAATATTTGCATAATTACTTACTGTAATTGTTTTGTCAACTACAAAATGCTTTTATTATGCTAAATTAAAACTGCTACAATGTATATTTATAAAGTTCAACAAAAAAATGTGTTACCAACGATTATGTGAAGACATTTCAATGCAGTAGGTGTCAATCACTTCTTTATACAGAGAGCCTTGGGAAAATAAGAAAGGCAGAACGTCAGTGGATAGAGACACACAAAAGGTGGACTGCATCAAAACCAGAGGTATGTTACACTATTATATGGCCGCCCCTAAATGAAAATCGAATATTCTTTCCCCTTAAATAGGTATTCTCCCATTTTTTCGTCTCTTTTAATTTCTTTGTTTTTACTCCTTTTTTTCTCAATTGTTCTGCATTTTCAAAATGCTTTCTGATTTGTCAGGCTACATTTTCCAATGAGGATGATGGTTCCTCTGATGATAAGGGTGAAAGTCCTCAAAACCAGGAGTTGGAGGTATACACCCGAGTTTGTATACATATTTTTAAAAATTAATTATAAAATGTCTTTTAATAACATCTCTGATATTATTTTTACAAATTAAACCAAATTACGGGTTCATAGCATTTGATGGCCGTGTCATACCATAACACCGAAAGTAAAGGGAAAGGTCTACATCAAAAATAAGTTAATACAATATTTCAAATAATTTTCACATGTTCAATAATTTATCAGGTAAGAAATGTAATAAGTGGGATAATGTACAAGCAGCCAACTGTTATCACAAAATAAACCCTTTCAGCATGATACAAGATCCTCAAGATTCGCATCAGGTCCTGATCACGCTCAGAGCTTATTTCTGCGATAACAACCGGCTCCCTGTACATTATCCTTTACTCATCATCATTAATACTCAGCACTCCATATACTTTACGTATTATACTATACGTTTTTCAGGATGATTCATACTGGACCCCAAAACGACCCAAGGTGACATAACCTGCTTTGTTTATGCTTAATTATGTGCTAAAAGTAGGCCTATCTTTTTCTGACTAGTTTTACCATTTTTACCAACACTTGATTTTTTTACTGGATTCCTAAGCAACAGCTAACAAAACCATATTCTGGAATTGTCACATCCAGGACAAAACAAGTTTTCTAGCCCTGATAATACTTCATTTTTTTAAAGGAAAAAATAAACTGTTTAATTACTCATCCTCATGTCATTTCAGTTCTATTGTTTTGCTGAACACAAACAGAGATATATTAAATCTGTGAAACAAAAGACTTTGGAATGACAAAGAATTATTATTAATCATTATTTGCTGACAGATATTTAACCATATTTGTTCTATTGTATATTCTCTAAACTTCCTCTTTCTAAACCAATAGAAAGACTACACAAATGAAATTAAGGACTTTGAGGAGAGACTTAAAGAAAAGGACAAGGAGATAAGGCGGTTGCGAAGGTTGAACTTTCTACTGCAAGAGGGTAAAAAAATTGCAACCATTTTGCAGTATTACTGTAATAGGTATTTTTTACTGTCAGTTGATGATCTCTTGAAGTTAAGTGTGCATTCCTTTGATCTAATTGTAGGACTTGCAGAGACAATCACTAAAGCAGTAAAAGATGCTTTTCAGGCAGCTCAGTGTAGCCCCAGCCACCCAGTGCCCACTTCTAGCATCCAAGAAGATTTTTGTTAAACAGACCGAAGAGATAAAGGTATAATATACATAGTCAGAAAAGGTGATATAAACTTTATACCATGCTGTTTTTGTTCACCCAAAATGAAAAGGCTGTCATCTTGGATGCTTTAGTCTTTGTTGATGATTATTCAGAACTGTTATCAGCTATTTCCTCAGAATTTGACTGCTTTGTTATTGCTGGAGATTTTAATATTCATGTAGACAAGACAGAAAACAATAATGCAAATGAACTTCTAAATGTTTTAAACACTTTTGATCTGATCCAGCATGTGCACGGTCCCACACACAATTGTGGACACACTCTGGATCTGCTCATTAGCAAAGGTCTAAACATTTCATCCACTATTATTAGAGATGTGGCACTGTCTGATCATTTCTGTGTTTTCTTTGATATATCAATTAGTCCTGCCACTGAAGATAGACCTGTCTCTATAAAACAGAGATTCATAAATGAGAACACCAGTGAGCTATTTATGAATGCTATGTCTTTGTCACCGAGTATATCTGCAGACTCTATTGATGTTCTCCTCGATAGCTTTAATGAAAAAGTTAAAAATGCTATCGATGCCATTGCTCCAGTTAAGGTCAAGACGATAACTGGCAGGCATAAAGCACCCTGGAGAAACACACCAGAAGTACAAAGCATGAAAAGAACATGCAGAAAAGCTGAGCGTATGTGGCGAAAAACCAAACTTGAAGTTCACTATAACATCTACAAAGACAGCCTGCATGCCTTCAATGTTGACTTAGGCAAAGCTAGACAGAATTTTTTCTCTAACATTATAAACAGCAAAATAAATAACACTCGCACCCTTTTTGCAACTGTAGAGAGACTAACAAATCCCCCTAGTCAAGTTCCGAGGGAAATGCTGTCTGATGACAAATGCAATGAGTTTGCAACTTTTTTCCTTCAAAAGATCAGTAATATCAGAATGGAAATCAGCAAAGCTCCATGCGGCAGTCAGGTCAGTCTGACTTCAGTACATCAGAAATTAGTTACTTTGTCTGAATTTCAGACAATTGATCTCAAAACCCTGGAGGAAACGGTCCAGCATCTTAAGGCGTCAACTTGCAGCCTTGACACACTTCCCACATCCTTTCTTAAAAGAGTGTTTAACTGCTTGGAAGCAGATCTCCTAAATATAGTTAATACCGCACTGCTCTCAGGAACTTTCCCAGAGTCCCTAAAAAATGCAGTTGTCAAACCTCTACTAAAAAAGGCCAATCTAGACAAAACCTAACTGTCTAACTACAGACCAATATCACATCTTCCTTTTATAGGCAAGATCATAGAAAAGGTTGTCTTCAATCAGCTGACCAAATTTTTGAACTCAAATGGCTACCTGGACAATTATCAGTCTGGTTTCCGTCAGCATCATAGCACAGAGACAGTGCTCATAAAGATAATTAATGATATTCGATTTATTTCTGATTCAGGCAAAATATCAGTTCTGGTTTTACTAGATCTCAGTGCTGCTTTTGACACAGTAGATCACACCATACTCCTAAATAGGCTGGAAAACTGGGTAGGGCTTTCTGGATTGGTACTTAAATGGTTTGGGTCTTACCTTAAAGGGAGAGGTTACTATGTGAACATAGACAGCCATAAATCTGACTGGACACCCATGACTTGTGGTGTTCCACAGGGCTCGATTCTAGCTCCGCTCCTTTTCAACCTGTATATGCTCCCACTTGGCCAAATAATGAAAATGTACCAAATTGCCTACCACAGCTATGCAGACGACACTCAGATCTATCTAGCCCTCTCACCCAATGACTACAGGCCTATTGACTCTCTTTGCCAATGCATTGATGAAATTAACAGATGGATGTGTCAAAACTTCCTTCAGTTAAATAAAAACAAAACTGAAGTCATTGTTTTTGGCAACAAGGATGAAACTAACAAGGTAAATACATACCTTGACTTAAGAGGTCTAAAGACATAAAGCAAGGGAAAAAATCTTGGGGTCATTTTGGAGTCTGACCTTAGTTTCAGCAGTCGTGTCAAAGCAATAAGTAGATCAGCGTACTACCATCTCAGAAACATAACCAGGATCAGATGTTTTGTCTCCAGCCAAGATTTAGAGAAACTACTCCATGCTTTCATCACCAGCAGGGTGGATTACTGTAATGGACTCCTTACAGGTCTTCCCAAAAAGATCATCAGACAGCTGCAGCTCATACAGAACGCTGCTGCCAGGATTCTGACCAGAACCAAAAAATCTGTGCATATCACTCCAATGCACAGGTCCTCACACTGGTTACCAGTAGGGCTGCAACTAACGATTATTTTAATAATCGATTGATCTATTAATTATTTTTTTCCGATTAATCGATGAATCGGATAAAAAAAAAAAGCATTAATTTTCAACCCTTTATTCAAAAACAGAACTAAAATCTTCAGAAAGTGCACAAACATGGTGCTCCTTGAACATCCCTGAGCTGTTATAATAATAATAAAATAAAATAATTAGTGGTGGGCATAGATTAATTTTTTTAATCTAGATTAATCTAGATTAATCTTGGAATTAATCTAGATTAATCTAGATTAAAATGGCTCATTTGAATTCTGCCGAAGGCATTCAGAATATGTGTGTTACCCAAATAATGACTAAAAGTAAGTCTTTGAGAACGGGTTTCTCAAGCCAGGTGGCGCATTAGAGAAGGGGCTCATCTCCTGTTTCCAAAATGCATCACAAACTACTTGAGAAAGCTGTTCTACTATGATAATTTGTGATGAAAATTAAATTATGTTCAATAAGATGTACTTGTGTTTACTTCCGCATTAGCTAAGGGATGCTTTGTGTTTAGGTGGTACTTGAGACTGGAAGAGCTCCTACAGTACATTTACATTTAAATTCAGTCATTTAGCAGACGCTTTTATCCAAAGCGACTTACAAAGAGTTAGGGAGCAACAATCGATATGTCATACAGGAGCCATAATACATTAGGTGCCAATACAAAGTTATTGGTTTCAACTAAAGCTAGACCACTACCTGTTGAGAGAAAGTTTTTTTTTTTAAACTAACTGTATGTAAACCAATTTCGTACAGTAAACCAATTCCACATTGCACAAGGTGCAAACAAGCTTAGTCTTGTCGAGGTTTCCATTGGGAAGCGTCTTAAAAATAAATGTTCCCTGAAGCAAACCCGGCGGCTTCATAGCTGCATCCATGTTAGCACGTCACGTTTGATCTGGTCATTTCACAGTACATTATGTTGTGTTCAGACCAAACACGAGTGATTTACATGTTAAGTCAATGCAAAGAGGCGATAGACCTACTTGCTGCGCGAATCGCGCGAATGAAGCCCTGGTTATGAGATGATGAGGCGGCGAGAATGACGCGAATGACGCGAATCACGCGAGTTGAAAAATCTCGTTCTCTTCCCCTACAGTGACATTAATCTATGTATACATCTGCGCTAAAATATCAAAGTGAAAGTCATCATAGCTTGTGTAGTATAGACCCAGCTCCCAACCCGACTTTGAGAATAGATTAACGGCGACATTTTTTTTATCGCGCGATAAGAGTCTCACTGCGTTAACGCCGTTAACGCCGTTAACGGCCCACCACTAAAAATAATAGTGTTGACTAACACAAAAAACAAACAAGTGTATGCTTTACATCTGCCAATTTTTTTTTTTAAATAAACTGCCACCTGACTTGCCAGAACAATAAATAATTTATAAAAAATAAAGAACAATACAAATCAGAAAATTTAGCAGGATTTGTTTGAATGTCAGAACTTGTTCTCTAAACTACACTGCAGACACACACACTAGCAGATCCACAAACTCTCACACTTACACACACACACACACACACACACACACACACTATCTCTCTCTCTCCCAAGTTCACTTGAAGCTTATTCATTAAATTATTACCATCATTGTAGTAAGTGTAAGGTTCATTTATACACCACATTTAAACACAGCTTAAGATGTCCAAGTGCTATAAAATAACTTTAAAATGAAATTAAAAAGTACAACACACACACATATATTTGTCAATAATAACCTATATGGGACAAAGCAAAGAATATACACTGCAAAAATTGGTTTTCTAATTTAGTAGTTTTGTCCTGTTGTCAGTCCAAATATCAAAATCTTAAATAAAGATACATTTACTAAAAATAATCTTAATGAGATATGATCTCAAACAGAAGTTTTAAGCATCATATATTTTAAGCACCATTTTTCTTGTCAAGTAATCTTGATATAAGATTTTTTAGATATTTGGACTGGAAATGAGACAAAATTACTAATTAAGAAAAGCATTTTTTTAATAAAAACGTGTCTTCAGTATTGCAATGCAAAGTGCAAAGTAACTATACCACCGCTGCTTTACTACTGTTATTAGCGAGCTAAAGCTAACTTGTCATGCTTGTCAAGCTGGATAACGAGTAAACACCAGCACCAGAGACATTACGCTCATCGCTTTCAAACGGAACAAAAGTAGGATTCTGTGGTGACTTAACCTGCTGTTGAAATCCCTTCCTCCACATCAAAGACTCCAACATGTTTGCGTTTCAGGTGGTGGGTCATTGCCGTGGTGCTCCCGTGCCATGCCATGTTGCTTTAGAATATTTTGCAGTTAACACACTTTTTCTGTTTATTTAATGTGAAATGCTCCCACACCTTTGATGACTTGGGTCGCGCGGATTTCTCTGCCTTTGCCATGTATCTTTCCTCCGCTCGTTTATTTTATTTTTGCTCCGCCCCGTCTATGAGGCGCCGAACTCTGCTAGCATCAGTGCGTGAGAGACCGAGTGTGTTCATTCCGCTCCGCGCTCAAATAAAGTTTTTTTTTTATAATCAAATGTCTCCGCGTCGTGCGACACAACGAATCGATTATAAAATTCGTTACCAACTCTTTTAGTCATCGATTCGTTGTTGCAGCCCTAGTTACCAGTTACTTTTAGAATCAACTTCAAAGTATTATTAATAGTCTATAAATCACTTAATGGTCTACGACATGAATACATCTCAGATATGCTCATTGAATATAAACCAAACAGACTTCTCAGATCATCAGGATCAAGTCAGTTAGAGATAACAAGGGTTCACTCAAAACAGGGCGAGTCAGCGTTTAGTCATTACGCCACCGTAACTGGAATCTGCTTCCAGAAGACATCAAATGTTCACCAACAGTAGCTTCTTTTAAATCCAGATTAAAAACACACTTGTTTAGCTGTGCATTCACAACCTGAGCACTGTGCTGCTTTACATCAACTGCACTTCTATTTCTAATTTATTTTTATTTGCTCTTATTCTTTTTATAAATACAGTCACATTTTTTATCAATTTTTATTGCTGTTTTATTGTTTCTTAAAATCTAAAGTTGTTGTGATCTAAAATCATTTGCATTTTAAAGATAAGACTTATTTCTTTCTGTCAATCATTTTATGTAAAGCACTTTGAATTGCACTTGTGTATGAAATGTGCTATATAAATAAACTTGCCTTGCCTTGCCTAATAAAATATCATTGAAGTATTTAGTTCAAATTTAACAATAAAATGCAAAAACAAAAAAACAATTACAAACAAACAACATCAACAATGGTGGCTATAGAAAAACCGTGTAACCAATGAAATCAATCTGAATATGAAAATGGCATTACAAACTATTATTTAATTTAATATAACCATGAGTGTCAAGTAAATGAGGGCCAGTTAACAACATTCTTCAAAATATCTTCTTTTGTGTTCTGCAGAAGAAATAAAGTCATATAAGTTTTAAATGACAAGAGGGTGACTAAATGATGACAGCATCTTTATTTTTGGGTGAACTATCTGTCTGAAATGTCCCATCCACACCTTAAGCTTCACTAAGTGGGTTTTGGGTATCAAGACTCCTAACCAAATCAAACACTATAGAGTTATTATCAACAGTGCAATTGTGCCTTCACAACGCGTTCTCAATTATCTGTCTGATTATAGGACTTGAAGCAGACGATGTTATGAATTGAAGTTCATCTACAATTTCATTCATGTACTAGAGACTTTACAAATATTTTACAATCTAAGAAAAAGGGAACCCAATTTATTGTTGATAACTTTAGCTAAATCTTCTTCAACGTAAATTACTTCCATCAACATCAGCGTCATCATCATCTTCGTCAGGTGTTTGACATGGGTATATCTGAAGTATAGATGGTTTGAAATGGTCTTGTAAATGATGAGTGTGCTTACGAGTTTTGTGTGATGCAAAAGTTGAATTCACATTTGTTTGGAAATCACAATCCTTAAAAACGCAGGTCACAGTTTCGTGCTTTCTCAAATGTCCACGCAGGTGCTCAAAGAATTGCTTTTCTGAATGATTATGGACTAAGTCACAAACACTACATCTAAAGGACAGGATCTGCCCTGAGTCCAAAGAATTATTATGATTTCTGGACAAATGGGAGTGCAGGGCAATCCAGGTGTCAAAAAGGACAGTCTAAGTATACACAGGAAATTGACTGGTTTCGTGCGGTGCTGCAGTGCTTTAGTCTATAATGCTTCAAAAGTTGTAAACGTTTTGATTCAGTAAAAGGACATGTGTTGCAAGGCGACTTCATGCAAAAAGAAATGTAAGGTTACACATCGATTCCTGATTTCTACCTAACCCAGTCAACATGATGATGTCATAGCAATCTCACAGTGATGTCACCATGAGTTTACATAAAGCTCACCATGAGGTCAAAATATAACTTCACACAAACTCACTGTGTGCTCAAACTGTGATCTTAGAGGTTTAGATGTGACTGGTTTGTCATTTGAAGTCATTATTATGATGATGAGTGTTTGCTTTAGTTGAGCTCTTGACTCTACAGTGTTTGTCTTCTCTTCCTCTGACTGCTGTAACTGTGTGTTTACTTCATGGTGCACATTTGTTATGTTGAGTAATGCTAAATGAGTCTTTGATGGTAATATAATCATGAGTAAATGTTGATGAGAAAACTGTCAGTTTGTGTGATAGTAGAGAGTGAGATTCTGTTGAGTGAGTTTAATTATTATTTATTACCATTTAAAACAATGAAATGTTAATGTTTGTATTCAAAAAATAAATTGCAGGTGTAACACTGTTCCCAGAATGTATAAAAGTGTTTCCTCAACAACAAACAGGTTTCCTGCAAATAAACGCCGTCCTCGGTTCTCGATCTTTAAAATGAGAAGTGTGTTTGATGTTTAAAATGAGAATGCACACAAGAGACCCCGTTCTCAAGTGTGTGAACACTTCAGTCTCTACACTCCTAATAAAGTGTCATGTCTGATATGTGAGTAAATTTTGTCTTATTCCAATAAAACATCCTCATATACTTACGCTCCAAACATCAAAACGCTCTGAGCAACGATACTCAAACAGCAGAGCACCAGTCTGCACCATCTGGGGAGAGGGTCAAATACAGATAAATAATAAAGAAATGTCCTTTGGGACATTAAAAACTATCTATTTGCTTCAAAGAATGAGCAATAAAGTCATTAAAATGTAAAAAAGTCACCCATTTTAAGTTTAGATTTTCATGTACTATTACATTTTGTATGTATGTGTTGTTATAGTTTACACTATTTAATAATACTGAGTATTTTAGTATCCATTAGTTTTGTGGGTTAATCTGTTGTATTTAAGGTTTACAGGCTGTTGGATTTAAGGGCAACACCAACCAACCAAATTGTATCCACATCCATACCATATAATAATTTATTATTTATTATATATATACTGTGTATATTTAGTTATATATATGAAGAGATTGGTTCCAAACTTTTTAATAATATTTTTTTGTGTTAGATTGCTGTATTTTTTATATTTTTTAGAATGCACCATTGAAAAAAACTGAAATTTAAAAAATCTAATTTTGGAAGTGTTCATATATATTAAATTATTATTCATGTTAATCATGATAAGAACTGGATGTGCTTATTTTTCTTTGTTACTTTGAGTTCTACTGTGTATTTTATTAAATTATATATTAAATATACAAATAAAGCTTATAATAACATTTCTATGTACAAAACATCTGCGTTACACAGTCGGTGAAGGAATTTTTATTGACCACCAAATGGTGAAGTAGAGCACTGTGTCAAAAGCTTCGAAGCACCTATGTTACTGATAACCTTAATGTACCAAAAAAGTTTCATATTATTTAAACACAAGATACTTAAAATTTCAACTTATGAATCTCAACAATGTTTAATATAAAAAGTTGGGTGTATAGTACAAAACCCATCCAAGATGGGTTCTAATTTGTTCTGTTATTGCTTGTCACCACATCGCGCCACGTCACATCCGGTGTGGACACGGTGTCAACAGATACACTTTTTTTTCAAATTAAATGTGTTGTTTCACATTTTCCATTTAATTGCTGTTTAAAATAAGCAAACTTCGAGTTGTGACATGATCTGTTGAATTCACAATTTTTCTTAAACCAAAACAATTCAACAATAGTAAAAAAAATTACAGACACAGTTCATAAAAAGTTAAAATGTAAAATTTTAGCCTACATGTAACAGCTTTTAATAAAAATAAAGCTTTTGGGGAAATGTTTAAAATTCATACATCACACCAGAAGGAATTTCCTGTGAAAATTCAATCATCTTAAAGCTTTTTGTTAACGTCAAAATTGTAAGAAAAATCTAAGATTGCTTTGATAAATAAATGTTAATGGAAACGTTGTGGATTAAATAACAAATGAAATGATTTGAATTAAACATTAAGACCACCACGATCATGCAGAAGACCACAAACTATTTTCAAGCTTTAGTTGTTTATTTGGAATATATTTGTCGCCTCACATGATAAGTATAATTGTGTTACGAATATTATCCTTTTATCTAATATGGGACCCTGTTAAAAACCTTCACTAATATAATTCTGTTATTCAATTATTTAGTTATTAAGTTTGCAGATGTTTTTTCAAATGTATGAAGTAAACCAAAGACCCTTTTAGTGTCAACGTCACACTTACGTCACAGCATTAGCTGGAGGAAAAACCAAAGGGAAACTGGAGGCGGCCAATACAAACCAGCACAGAGTCGACTACACAAAATATAAAAATATCTTATTGTGTTGTTGAGAGGCAGAAGCAATTGCTGAGACACAGAGAAACATCATTCAACAATATGTTTAACATGTTTTATTATTTATTTATGTATTTGCACAGTTCACTTCAACACAAATATTTTCATAGATCATTATATGTTCAGTGTTTATAAAGAAGCTTTAATTTATATTCATGTTCTCAAACAACCAAATGATTCAAAACAGTTTCTCAAATGTTGAATTACCCTTCATACATGTTACTACTATATGTTGTGATACTACTACTGTATGTTGTAAAAGTTTTGATCTAAAAGCATTTCATGTTCAGCTGCTACAGTCTACACACCTCACCAAACACACAAGATAAAACACACAGAATATAAACATTTAACTCACATTGTCACATGTCATTGTCTTAATCTGTAATCATTTGATTGTAGTTTAATCGATTGTCACGCTACAGTCACTATAATATCATTAATAACACACATCTTCAAAGCTGAATTCTAAGATCGATCAAGAATAACTAAATATATTTCACTGGATAACAAAATAATGAGACTAACTGAAGTTATTATAAACGTTTACATGTAATTCCAAATCCTATAAAACATGTATTTCAAAGTTTCTCTCAAGTGATGAAAATGACGTCTTTAAACACAACGACTGTGTCGTGATCGGTCAGAAGTCTGAACACACTTTCTGTTTCTCTTCATCTTCGTGTTTTGGTGTGAAAACATTTCCATCAGGCTGCACTCTCCAGGTCACTGTTGTGTCTTTGTGTACGCCCAAATCTGTCAGTTTCTTCTGAATCTACACAACACACACAATCATGACACACACTCTTAAGACCATTGCACATTGAGTCCGAAATTTCCGGAAGTTAAAAAAGAAACATGACCTCACGTTGTGTCAATCACATTTACACACTGCCTCCAATATTTCATCCGTCATAAAACAATTCGGACCGGGTTAGATTTTCTGCGTTTTTAACATCCGTCAAGCATTTTGAGTGTCCTTTTATAACAATTCAGAGACATCAGACAAACTAGGGCCAAATACGAACAAACAGATCTCATCCCAAATTGATGGCCATAATAGGGACCTTATATCCCACCTAAACGTATGTAATGCCCACCCAATGAGAATTAAAATAATAACACCAAAAATTCAGTATTTTTCTATTGACTGGAACCAACGTCACTTTTCACTCACACAGCGGCTTTAGTTTGTAACAGAGAAGCTACATGCTATGAAGAAAGAAAAATACTGTGCAAAGGATGTTTAGACGCACTGCACACTTGCCTTGAGTTTATTATAAACAACATTTAAAAATAATTGTACAGTAAAGTTTGATTCATTTATTATGTCCGGAGATTTTGCAGTTTTATTTTGTGCTGTTATCAAACATCTATTATTTGGTTGCAATAGGCGACATTTTAACCTGTTGAGCGTGATGATTGATCATTAATGATGAACACCTGATGTTAACAAACACAATCACTGAAGAAAACATGAAAAAGAACAGTAGATTTTGAGGTCACCATTATAGAGAACAGTGATCCTTTAGTTAATATCTTACTCTTGGACTATTGATATATGTTGATGTTTATTCTTTCAGTGTTGCTGTAATAAAGACACCAATAAAGCACAATATTACACCTGGAGAATAACTTTCATTACTGGAAAAAATGATCAAGAATCCAACTAAAGGAAACACTAAACACTATCAGAGTGAATTCTTATTGTTGATGTTTTCTTCAGTGATTGTGTTTGTTATCAGCAGGTGTTCATCATTAATGATCAATCATCACTTGTAATGTGAACTCGCTTGATTATTTAACTGCATGAATTAATTTACATTTCACACCAGAAAGCCTCTGCTTCAGTGTAAGTTTAACACCAATAGGTATTGACTCATTTTTTGGGGATTGTTCTTATCCCACTTTACAGGCTTCTGTTTATGTCCAGTTTACATAACCGCTTTATTAATGCGTAAAACATCAGTAAAATCAAAAACACAAAATTACTATATAAAGGCCTATAATCAACAATATATATATTTATTTTTAATCTTTTAGTCTTCAGTAATGAATGCGTGTTTTCTATATTTTTAACATCCTAAATCATTTAAATCCTGCATGTACTGCAGTCATATATTTCAGTGTTTGTTGAATTCCAACAAAAGCAAACCTAAAGAATACATGGGAGCATGAAAATAATTGAATTAAAAAAATCTGGGTTATTTCATAACACAATATTTTCATACTTTTTCTAAAATTAACAAACATTAGTTTAGTGTTGCTTAAAACTAAATATGAAGTAGTTTTTTTATCCAGTTCATTTTCTCAAGTTCAAAACTAGACTTGAGAATGTTTAATTCCTTCGGACTGTGTGAAAATGTGTGTCAGTGATTCCTCAGTCTTTTACATTTCAGTACAGAGAGGTCACGCTGTGACACAAAAATGGTGGATTCATTAAATTTCTACAATAATTGCAGGTTCAAAAGGGATGTGAGTCCAATACAATTCTAGAGATCACCTGGACAACAATAGCACATTCAGAAGACGTCATAAAAAGACGTTGTAAAACTTACATTCTGGCTCCTCAGGGGACGTCTATAAAACGTCATCAACAACGTTGAAAAGACGTCTTTTGGACTTGCCTTTGTTTGCAGGGTTAACACTTAATATTGGTTTTGTTGAAAGCACAGGTGGGACCAAGTCATTGTTTTCAAGTCATAGGTAAGTCTCAAGTCTTTGCATTCAAGTCTCAAGTCCTCAAGTCATCTCAAGTCCCAATCAAGTCCAAAGTCAAGAGAGGCGAGTTCAAGCCAAGTTGCAGGGCTTGAAAGTTAATGGAATAGAATCAATATCACTTTTGTACCTACAAAAATCACCATTATTGTGATCAGTGTTTGGTTTGGTTGGGTTGGAGCCTTGACTCTTTTACCCTAATGTTAACTAGGTAGGCTTCTGATTGTCGAAACTGTGTTAAACTGCAATTGTCGGGCCAAAGGAAAATTAGGCAGAAGCTTAAGGAGTAGTTCACTTCAAAATAGATTTTTATTGAAATCTTCAAAGTAGAATTCTATTTTTTTTTTCGGTCATTTATATCACTGTGTGTTGTTCTCCTGATGATGGGTTCAGTTTTCCTTTTATGTATTGGTTCAAGTTAAACAGCCAATCAGAGTGGCTTCTCTGGCACTAGAAGCTCCACCCTTCTCACAACTGCTAAAGTTGCATGTATATAAATCTGATTTTTAGCCTATACATTTCTCACATTCACTGAGAGCCTTTGCTTTGCCGCAGAAGCTTTTCACTCGTATCTTGAGCACTAAATACATTGCTGTTGTTTATGTGTTTTCAGTGACAAATACTTGCGTATATTTTATACACCAAACATTTAATACATTTAGCTCCCTTCACAACTACAGAATTACAATTTTGTCATTAACAGGATATGATAACATTGACAAGGTTGCACTTTAAATTTGAAGGTTTTCTAAATTATGTTTCTTGTTATTTTCATGCCCGCTGGTTTATCACTCACCCTCTGTAAGATGCTCTCCATCACTGCAGGATCATTCACATTCTTGTCAGATTTCACCTCCAATCTCACAATCTGCTTTTTTGAATCTGTAAGAACATTATAAGTTGTATTGATTAATTTGAGGAAAACAACATTAAACGAGCTGCACTCTCCTTTTTTTTAAAGCGCTTGGACTTTGCACTCTCCTGGCGTTTGTCGTCGCTAAGCAACCATGAGCCTAGATTGCCATTGAGTAGCTATCTGCTACTAGATTTAGTAATCCGGTGATCATCTGCATCTCCATTTTCATTGAGCTTGTCTTTATTGGCTGGTTGGTTCTTGTCACATGACCTGCGGTGTGCATGCGCCTTTCTGAAAAGTTGGGATTTTTCGCCCACGCTCCTGAAAAAAAGAGCCCCATATTTCCACGGCCATGCCGCGCTTCAACATTTAAAATAATGAATATGAACGCGGAAAAGACGCGAAATGTGAATCAGGCCTTAGGCAAGTTAACCTACCCAAGATCTATCTGAGGATTCATCTTTTAAAACTAACACAATGAATGGCAATACAGCATACCCTACAAGCAAGCCTGTGCTGGCACTTTACAGGCCCACTGAGGGCTAGCCTAAGGGGAGTGTCCACCGAGGTGCATTGACGGGGCTGGAAACGGCAGGAGCTCGGCCAAAAAACCCCCGCTGCAGGCGCAGCGTTCTTCTCAAAGTTGAGCATTTTTCAACTCCGGGCACTCGGTCAAACGCCAGCGCTGATCGTGGGAAAAATCTATAGCACCAACGCTGAGCGCGGAAAAAAACGTCAACTGATGGCTTTTATTAAAAGCACGGCGATACTGTTGAAAACATTTGAAAAAACGTGCCGGCCGCAGCCGTAAACGCCTCGGTGGACACACGGCTAAAGGGCCCCTTGCAGAATTTTTCAATGTACAAGTGATTTTATTAATCATCGTCTCAAGCACTGAAAGACAATTAACTCAACAAATGTCAAGAGCTCAACTTAATCAAATACTGATCACATGGTGGTTCGATGAGTTGGTCACCACCAGAACAGTCTTAAGACACAAAGTTCCACCATTAGTCTGGGGGTTACTTATAACTCTGAACAGAAACTTAGAAACCAGCCAGCGGAACAGTTTTTGCATGTCTCATCAAAAACAGACAAATCTCTTGCATTTTCATGCGTTGTCTTCAATTTTCATCAAAATGATTTCTCTGGGCACTTGGCCCTTGCCGGTCACTCTGTTCATCTGTTTAAATCCATGCCACAAGTTTAAAAACGGTACATGATGAAGTGGTCACTAAGCGCAAGCTTTTTATTTAGCTAGATACTTTAAAATGATCATATGGTACAAAAACTAAAAACACATATTACTAAAATATGTCAGGAAAAAAAAGTTATATGAGTGTTAAACTACCCCAATGTCTTCCCTATTTGTCAACCCTACTGTGCAGTCCAGAAAGTGCCAGTTTCAAAATTAGGAACATGAGAAAGCATGTATGTGGTATGTTAAGCATTTGATTTTCCTTTAGTTCAGTGGTAAGAGCATTGCGTTAACAACGCAAGGTTGTGGGTTCGATCCCAGAAGATTGCACAAACCTAAGTATACATGTATAGGATAAAGCAATGTAAGTCGCTTTGGATAAAAGCGTCTGCCAAATGCCTAAAATGCCTAAATGTTGAAACATAGGTTGGAATTAAGCATCACTTAGAGATCTCACAGATGAAAGGCAGGGCATCAGAGCAAAGTCGATCATCTATGGAACCATTAGGATATATAACAGCACAAGGCCGGTTATTCAGCCCACCAAAGTTAGGTTGTCCAGTCATCCAGTTAATTGAGGACATGTTGATATTTGCTCCATTTGACCACTTCCACGAGTCTCGGAACAGACCGATCCATCCTCTGGACACCCCTTGCATCACCTGCTGCAGCTGGTCATTCTCACTTTGACTTAGGATGGTGGCCAGATCTGTGTGATGTTGTCTGCAGTAACTCTGAGCTTCACGCCAGGTCTTCAGGCTTGTGATGAAAACAAACCTGCTCGCTCCCGTTTCCTTCTCTGTAATAATAAGACACACCAGAAAGAGTTGAGCAAACAGGTTTTTTTCATGCAGCGGTCCCTGTATGCAGAAGATGACATTTATTGTTTTGATCTTTTATTAGATTATTGTTCTCATTAGCTTATAATGGCCTTGAAATAGACACAAGAGTTCTGTCTTACAGGTTTAAGCTCCAAAATCTACTCGGGACGTTGTCTTTTACTATTACATTTTTAGTGTACACATTAAATCATATTTCTTTAACATACCCTTGTCAACTGAGAATATGTGTGAGAACTAGTCAATTAGATCTGAAAGGTTTTTGCATAGTCATAGCTGAATGAAACAGCCACATATCATATTCTTTATAGCTTTTGAAATGTTGAAAATGATGTCACATTGCTTAATCAATTAGACATCAAGAATCAGTGTGTGAAACACAATAACAATGACAACCAATAGACTAAAACAGATCAACTGCAATGCATGCTGGGAGTTGGGCATGATCCTTAAACACATGGGAGGTCAAATACATCCAGATATTTAAACACAAGAGTCAAGACATTAACTACTTTCCAGTGGCTCAGTCGTCAGAGCGTGGCACTAACAACACCAACGTCGTTGGTTTGATCCCAGGGTTTTGCATACATTTAGAAATAAATGTATAGGATAAAACAATGTAAATCACTTTGAATAAAAGCATCTGCCAAGTGCGCAAATATAAATTAAGCAAACACTAATCACAACGATGGCGGTTTAGTAAAGTTTGAGATTCACACGGAGCAGGCAGTACTTCAGAACACCCACCAATTACACAACGGCCATACGGACCAATGGTGGATTGAAGGTGTTTAACATTCAGCGTGAACTTCTCCGGAAAGTTAACTATTTGGAATGTATTGATTAAGACCAGATTTGGGTCGAAATGACGACAATCTTCTTCGAATTCCTCCACTGGCAACAGCTTCATAAATTATTAGGTATAAATAAAGACTAAATATGTTGAACGTGTATGAACTGTCGACTTCAATGGAGCTTATCCATCACCTCAGATCCAAGACAGCCTACACATTTACTTTCAGCAAGAGGTTTCAGCACATTGGATCTTGGGCTATTGGCAAGTGGAGTTAACTCCAGAAGCTAGATGGCATCATACAATGTCAATATCCGACTTTCAGAAGATGTCATAGAAAGCCCTACTAAAAACATACATTTTGGTTCCAATATTCCTTGAATATTGGTCATATGTTGTTAATAACTAATGAGATTTGCCACTCGTTCCCCAGCTAGAAACCACACTAGCAAATTGTTACGGCCCAAATCCGGCCCAAACCTTACACCCCATACCGCCTCATCTGGCCCACATACGGCATGGAATGATGGCACTTGGGCGGTTTGCCAGATCTGGGCCAAAGTAATGACGCATGTCAGCCAAAAACAAAACAAATAAAGCAGAGAGGACCCAAATATGGGCAAAAGTTGATTTTTATTCTTTGTACT
Organism: Triplophysa tibetana; assembly: GCA_008369825.1. Classification (NCBI taxonomy): domain Eukaryota; kingdom Metazoa; phylum Chordata; class Actinopteri; order Cypriniformes; family Nemacheilidae; genus Triplophysa; species Triplophysa tibetana. The sequence continues at coordinate 21,515,804 of CM017897.1, forward strand.
GGTTCAACATCCAAACGCTTTTGTTTGACAAATTCGCAATTGAGTTTACAATTGAAATACTCCACAAACACCATTATAATCCTTTATTCGAAAACGTTAATTTGAAGTCACCATTCTGGTGATCAGTTTTTGCTTTGGTTGTGCTCTTTGATTTTTGTGTTTTGATGCCAAAGCGGTTTTGAATGTGGTTATTGTATGCTAGAACACTTTTTCTTTACCTGACATAAAATTTGTTGACAAACCAGATTTATCTCTTAAAAAAGTATCAGGAGAGATGTGTGAAATACTTATTATGACTAATAAAATGGAATAATTAAACAATAAAGCATGAACTGAGCACAATAATCTACTGTTTCTGACAATTTATAGGTAAATTCAAGAATTAAAAACATAGAATTAATTCTACTCAATCTGATTGAGAGCAAATTGTTGCCCCAATTTTATTTAGTAGATTCAATAAGTTCGCATACAGTTTACCTGTTATGAAAAGTCAATAGGAATCCATTTTGAATGAACCACTCCTTAAGCTTCTGCCTAAGCCTGCTTTGGACTAAAAATTGCATTTTAACATAGTTACAACAGTCAGAAGCCTCCATAGTTAACATTAAGGTAAAAGAGTCAAGGCTCCATCTTAAGCAAACACTGATCAGAATAATGGTGATTTTGTGGGTAGAAGAGTGATATTGATTAAACTCCATTAACATTTAAGACTTTCAACTTGACTTTGACTCGTTTCTCTTGACTTGGGACTTGATTGGGACTCTAAATGACTTGAGGACTTGAATGGAAAAACTTGATACATACTTGTGACTTGAAAACAATGACTTGGTCCCACCTCTGGTACTTACTAACACTGAAGAATATTTTTTTACAGTGCATATGATTGCAATATCAAATTCAAGTCGATTAAGCTGCTGATAAGGCCCAAAAGAATGGCATGTTAAGTAGAATGCAGTACAGTGTGTCTTGTATGACTATCGGTTAACGTTGATTAGCTGAGCCTGATGTGATCGGCTGATGCAAGCTAGAGGCTCTCACTAAATCTTTGGTGTTTCGAGTCAGATCAGTGGGCGTGGCTTGTTGGTTTTGACTAAATCCTTGGTGTTTCAAGTCTCACAACACCTTTACCCCAACCCACACCCTAACCATAACCTTACTCTAACCATCTGAACTACCTATGATTGTTAAAATTGCCAAAAAACACTTTTGCCTGATGACGTCAGACTTGAAACACCAAGTATATAGTGAGAGGCCAAGCTAGACTCACGTGATCTGCCAGAACTAACGCTATGTTTGATTTTACTTCGTATGACTTCTCTTTCCGTGGATTCACTTACTGGTCTTTTTTTATTTATGTGAAAGTCATTAATATGTGCTGGATAAAAGTCACGTGAATGAGATGTACAAATGTTAAATGATGACGATAACACTTTTCAAAAGAAAAAAAACAGCTGATGCCACTTCTGAGGTTTAAGGTGTGGGCCGGATTTGGGTGTTCCAATTTAGATTGTTAACTGTTGAGAATTAAAATTATATTATATTATATTATATTGTTACGCCTCTCTTGTTTCAGACACAAACTCATATATACACCTGATTTGTGTATGAATGAATACTGCTGAATAAAAGTCAAGACCATTCTGATGGCTACAACTCAGTTACGTCTGTAGCCCCAACAGAGTGTTACATAATGTCTTATTTGTTTATATAAACAGTTTCATACATACGCCTTTATATATTGAATAACTTAATCATTCTTCAGACGTGTCAGCTTTATTTCTTACCATTGTAGCAGAAAAAGGGAATTTGAAAATAGTCCTCTAGATCCTTCCATTTGCCAGTGCGCATTCCAGCTTCTGTCTGTATTCCAGCGTAGTTGTTTGGCTCTCCAGAGCCCCAATTTACAAAGGACATCATCTCATCTTGATGAGACCAACCACGCCAGCTGGTAATGTCACTGTACAGTCCAGTCCAGACAGCTGAAGTCAATGGAGGTTGAACATCTCTCTGTATATATGTCCAGTCTTCAGTGCTCTGAACAGTGGCCAGGTCAATGTGATTCTGTCGGCAGTAAGCTTGTGCTTCATCCCAGCTCATGCTCTCCTGGATGAGAACATAATGACATGAGATGTTCTGGATCAACAGATAGAGTCCTGCTGAGAGAGAAAAGTGTTGAATGTTACAGCGCACAAAATCACGCATGTTACCCCTAATCCAATATACACTGTAAAAAATGAACAGTTGGAAAAACTTAATTTTTTAAGTGTTACAATTTAAAGTACATCTTTAAGTTGATCCAATGTTTCATTTTTTTAACAGTGTACACTTCAACAACAACACGTTTTTATCAAATGTAAACATGTAAGTATGAAATAAATAAAGTGAAAGTGGTGTTTGTAATAAGTGAAAGTGACTTCATTTATTACACTGATAGAT